>LPNX010778236.1:10253-26785 GCA_001517045.1 Pseudotsuga menziesii | reverse complement strand
ATATATAATTATTACTGTAAGATTGAATTATTGGGGATGGACATGAGCCGCTTATTAACTTCTTCAAATTTTTAAGGTCACACAGTTCATTAAATGCGAAATTTCACACATTAAATGACATCGAAATATTTTAAAAAATATATCATTGAGAATCCAACATAATATTCTGCAATTTTTTTTTTACTGCAAGTCAAAATTCACATTGCATATATACGTTTCGAGGGCTTCTATCTAGCACATGATTAAAAAATCAAGTTTTCATCGCCAAATTTGGCCAAAACTAGTTACCCACCTTCATGGAATCACCCTTATAGAGTTTGGAAAATATGAAAACCATAGAATTATTATTAAATCTTTTATTTTTACAATAAAATGACTACTCAAAACCAAATTATGCTCATCACTTGACACTGTTTAAGAAAAAGGGTATAAATCATAAAATCATAATGACAATATGAGTATGAATACATGCTTTTTTGATAGAGTAAAATAACTGTAATAGTGAACAAGAGGTTGGAGGCTTAAATTTGGTAATAAATTCAAAGTTTATTGTCAAAAGAAAATTCAAAGATTCAATAATAAATTATGAATAAGAATTTTTTAAGTAAATTGTATAGGTACATGAAGGAAGCATGTAAAATGCAAATTAAGTGTCATTGGTGGCAATGGTTTTGGAGTAATGGTTTTCAGAAACCAAACCTTTGCATTATCTAATGTAGAAAGTTCCACATTGTCCAATCATGAAGTTTCATTAACTGTAAGAAAACAAAAAATTGGAAATTCGCAGCTTGAATTTTTACTACTTTTTAATGTTGAAGAGATTAGGAACATAATTTAAAACTACATAGAAAATGATAATTAATTGTTAACACTTCAACAGAATAAATGCTGTACAATTTGAAAAGCTTCATGTTGAAGCTAATGTGCAAATAAAGGAACTAAAAATTACGTTGAGTTCACCAATAATATTTGTGGCGATTGTGATTTTGGCGCAAACTTATTACCTCATGGTAATAGTAGACTTATTTGTTGTTGTGTTTAATGAGTTTATGGGAGTTAACTTCAATTGGCTATGGTTTTATGCCCAGAATTTTATTGCTTGTATGCTCTTTTGAATCCTCATAATGGCACTATTTATGCTTCCATTGTTTCCATTTTTTTTCGTTTCCATTGTTTCCAATATGATTTCTGATTTGTTTGAAGTTTCTTCCGCTTGAATTTCTGTCTCATTAAATTTCAATGATTAATATTTACTAATGAATAATTGTTTTTTTCTCAACCTTAACAAGATTTGCATTCACTGTTTTTTTCCATAGAGTTTTGCAGGTTGCTTCTCTCACCAAGCCACTGCTTAAAATCTACAAATAAATGGCAATTCAATAGCATGAATTGGCATTTGAAAGCATTCTCTTGCATTCCTCCACAAAAATCATTTGAAGTAAAGAAAAACCAAGGTAGTATATGAAAAAAAAACTAAAACTAACTTTTTCCAAAATTTTGTAGAAAGAGTTGCTGAAAATGTAATTATTGCAATTTTTAAACAAGATTTTAATAAAAAATACGAAAATCTGGATTACAAAATCTGTTTAAATATTAAATGATATATTTAAAAATTAGTCTATAAACTATGTAATACAATGAATAAGAAAAAATTATTACAATTAAAAATGAAAAAATTATTGCAAATAAAGTTACAAATTAAACATACTTATTTATGATTCTTGACTTCGGCTTTCCTCAGTGCGGAACATGGAAATCAAAACTATCAGAAGTTACAAGTTCATAATAAAATTTTCGGACTTCCGTCATTTAACTTGGAAGCTTTCTCAAACTTGGAATATAAAATATGTTTAAATATTAAATGATATATTTAAAAATTAATCTTTAACTGTGTAATATAATGAAGAAGAAAAAATGATTACAATTAAGAATGAAAAAATTATTGCAAACAAAGTTACGAACTAAACATACTTATTCATGATTCCCGACTTCTAGTTTCTGCAGTGCGAAACACGGAAATCAGAAGTTACAAGTTCATAACAAAACTTTCTGTATTTCCGAAAATCGAAAAATTATTTGTCTCATATTTTCTTTATCTTATTTCTCGATTTCCACTTTCCGCGTTGCGGAATGCGGAAATCGATAATCATGAATAAATATGTTTATTTCGTAACTTTATTTGCAATAATTTTTACATTCTTAATTGTAATCATTTTTTCTTCTTGTTCCTGCATTTATTTCTGATTTTGAATATATTTCTATCCAGTTGTTATTAAACACTATTATTTATTGACTTTATCATACACCATAATTATCCCTTCTTTGAGAAAAGGAAAAGGAAAAAATAACAATAATAAAATAAATAAAATATTTTCTTACATGTATGTCTTAGGGATGAAAGCATAGACAAAAGTATAAACATTTTTTCCATTGAAGCCTTATTTTCCATCATTTAGACTTTAGAATTGTCGTCCTCACATTTCTACAAGTTTACCTTTGTAAGTTTTATTATTAGTCAAATAGAAGTTCAATTATTCACCTTCAAAACTATAAGCCCTACTATTCATGCCGCATGAAGTTGAGCACTACCAAATCAACTATTTCTAAACCATTTACCATTCTTAAGATGAAAAGAGAAAACTAAAATTAGTAGTTATGAAAAACTAAGTCAAGGAGCCGATCCAAAAATATATCGAAGTTCTACATCCCACTTTCTGCACTGTGGAAAATGAAAAACGAATGAAAACAAAAATTGTGAAAAGAAAAATCAAAGTTAGGATTTCCGCATTCCGCAATGCGGAAAGCGGAAATCGGGAAATAAGATAAAAAAATATGAGACAAAGATTTTTTCGATCTTGGCATTCCACACTATGGAAAGCAGAAGTCGGAAATACAGAAAGTTTTATTACGAACTTGTAACTTTTGATTTACTTATTTTGCACTACGGAGAGCGAAAGTCGAGAATGAATTTCCCCGATGACTTGAAAAAAGTGGATCCCCGCTTTCCCTACTGTAGAAAGCGGATTTTATTAATGTAATGTCCAGAAAATTTGAAAATAAAAATTAAAAAAATTATTAGGCTAGTCAAATACTATCTGAACTGGACATTATCTTAACTTATGGGGAATGTGTCGTACTTTGTTTCACTGTTTTGTATTGTCGTAAGTTGTTCTTACTTCCTTCTCTATGTTTTCCTGATGTGGTTATTAGTGTAATTCTATGTTGTCGTTATGTTGCTTAATATATGAGTTTGATGGTTTTGTATTTATATGTATGTATGTATGGTCATTTGCTTACTCATTGGTTATAAATTTTGATTACTATTTATGAATATTTCTGATTTAACTTGTATTGTCAAGGGGTGGATTGGCGGGATTTGTTTTCCTTGTAAAATTACCTAAAAGGTAACTGTTTATGCTTGTCGCTACAGGATTTACTTACTTCTTATTGAACTAATGCATTTATTTCCTTGTTTCGTGCAGGTGCTCTCGACAACGGAAAACTGACTATGATGGTGAAACAAAAAACATGTTGCTTGTGTTCAACTATCTCACAGTTTGGATGACGAACAAACTTACCGCCCTCGCTTAGTGATTATTATTACGGTTGTTAGCACTACTGTTTACGCAAGTCTGGGTGTTATTTTTCCTATGTTTGCACTGGTTATCATTATTTCTTATGGTCTTATGACCTTGATTTAATTCTACCTGCATTTTAATATTTAACATGGTTTATATTGTATTGTATAGGGGTTAACATATTTTAACGTAGCCCTATGTTCATTATGGTCCTTGTATAAAAATTCAAAAGCATAAAGTAAGCCATTCATGGCATAATACTTATGCCACAAATTATGGCTTATCCTAAGTCTACGTTACCAACGTTGGGTTTTATGTATTGCATGGTGGTTAATTGGCAAAATGATTTGGGGTGGCATAAACTATATAGTTGGGGTTTTGATTTCATGTAATGGAGGCCAGGCTAGCGAGTTTAATGCACCTTGGGAAATGGGGGTCTCAAGCCCTAAGCTTAGACTAGCGGGAAGGTTTGGTTCATTTGTGATTTTTCTATGTGAGCTTTGTCTTTGGTCTGCACTATGGTGTGAAGTTTGGAGCTCGCTGGTGCTTGGAAGGTATGCCTTCCGATATGGTTTTGCAGCTCTTGTTTAGTTGTTTCAGTTTTGGTTTTCAGCATACTTCTCATCTGCGTTATCCTTTGTTTCAGGTTGTAGGGTTCTTACGACATGTGTCATGGGTCTCCAAGGTAGCCAACGTGTTACCCTTTATGGGTAAGCCCTGCTGTTAACAAGTTGAAACTTTTTCCTTCTTGTATGTGGGTGTAGTGACAAAGCGTGAAGCTCGTCATTGGATGAATGCTTGGTTTGGGTAGAGATGTGATTATAGCTTGGGGTTTCTTGTTGGGTTTAGTGCCTTCGGGTCAAGAATTTTGTATTTTAGTTTTGTAAATGAATACCGTCATTATCGTTGGGTATGGTGAAATAGACAGGCTCTGTGTTTTAATATTATGTTCGGGGTTTTGGTAAAAGTGGTGACAACACCATTGCTTGCAATGGTGCATGGCCTTGTATAAGCGACTGTGTAAATCCTTATATATAAATTAAGGTGGTTAGTTTGTACAAAATTTTCTTATTGTGTGTTGTTATAGCGGATTTCACCACTCTAGGTGAATCACACTTTGTACGGCCTTCCCCTGTCCCGCTGCAGACTCCTTAGACCCCATGGACTATCTTTTATCCTTTGATGTTTCTTTGATCATCCCTAAAACTATATGAAAAATGATATATGCGGCTTTTTACCCGATAACCACATACATACGCGGGTTTGACCCCTATAACCGCATACATCGGGATGTGTGCATAATCCAAATCCTTTTGGAGTTTTCCTTGACATGGATCCGACTCATTCGACTCCTGGCCTTCCATATGCCTTGAGATCGCTCGGATTCGACCCTTCATTGTCCCTTGTGAAGCTATATAAGGATCCCCTTGGTACATTGAAGGCATATAGAGAGATCAAGAGCAACGAAACTATAGTCTGCATCCCTTTGTCCCTTGGAGCACTTTTGTGTTCTTCCCAAGCTTGCCTTTTGCTAGTGAGCTTGCTATCGTGAGATGGAGGATTGAGGTGGTGGAGGCCCAAGTGGGGGATTCAGTTTCTCCGGTTTGCAGACGTGCCGTCAGAGGTTGTATCTATCTTATAATCTCTGATTTATATTAATAGAAATATCTTTTCTTGTCCAATGATGTGTATTTGATTAAATATTGTATCCATTGGAATATGTCAAATGCTTTTACATTATTGATTATATATGCTAGAATAGATCTAACACCATGATATATAGTATGATTGTATTGTTTACTTTTTGTTGAGGAAGTATTATATCAATTCAAGCTGAAGATTGGAAAGCTCAACGGGGATCTACTTCAACCATTCGGAATAAGGTACGAGGTCTGATCGTTTAGTGTTAGACATTTTATTTCTATTGCATATTGGGAAAGATTGATTTCTGGAGTCAAAGCTGTCTGTTGTGGTACCCCAAGCCATAGGAATTTCTCTCCGTAACATGTGTAAATCGTGGTTATGATTCTTAAATGGCAATTATTGTGGCTCTGGTAAATTAATGCTCATTATTTAATTAGATATTTATAGCATTGCTTGGCTTTTGAGAACAATGCCATTACTTGAAAATGGCACTCTTGTAATTAACTTGGCGACTATGTAAGAGATGAATGAAATGTTGATTTATGGTTTTAAATCATGGATTTTAATTCTTACCTCTATATTTATTTTAAAGAGGTCGTGATTTTTTGTTTTACCCTACGAATGAATGTCATTGCTATTGCTTAGCATTGACAGGGGTTTAAATTGGTTTATGTTAAGGGTTTAAGGTTTTGTATACAAATTGTCGTGAGCCACAAAATGGATACAATGTGTAATTTTAACTTAGGGTTTTAGTTTCTATGTAGAGATATAATGTTTTGCAGCCTGTGTATTTGATTTGGAACGAAATGGGGAAACGCTGACAGAGCAACCGTTTCGGTATGTGTTTACTCTTATGGCATTTTATTTTTATAATGTGGTCTATGTTGATGATTAATGAGTTGTTATAACATTTGGTAAATCTGTAGCGAATCCTATAGGGTTTAGATGTGGTCATTTTAAAATGTGTTAAGGGTTTGGAAGTCGTGAGCTTCACAGGACTCGATCCTGGGCCACACTAGTAGTAAAGGATATGTATGTCAAATAACTTGTTTGGGCATTCATACCCACAGGATTCGATCCTGCGACCTCATTTTATTTATATGATATATTAAATGAGTTCTATGATTAGTTTTATGGTTGACTTATTATGTGGAAATCTCTCTTATGATATAAGATTTGGATATTTGTATTTTATATTTTAAATGTATGGTTTGGTTATTATGAACGTGACAATGGTGCTCACAGACCTTAGATATATTTGATATATTAACTGTATATTTGATTTATTGTTTGTGTGTAATAATGAGGATGATTTGTTTATAGTCTTGATTATTTATAATGTTCCTACATACCATTAGAGGTCTTGATGGTTTTAGTTTGGCATTTGTGGTTTGTTTAGTTTGTTTGGAAAGTGGAAATGCTTTGTTTAAAGTTATGTTTATAATATTTTAATTAGATGTTAAATTATATTATAGGTAATAGTTGAGCGTATTTGTAATTAACATTATGGATGAAGTTTAGGTTTATTTCTATTTAACATAAGTCTGCTGGCAATATGAAATCTGCCAACAGAGATAATATATATATATATATATATACTTTGTTTTGATTTGTTCTAGGTTGTGGAAATAAATTTAAAGATAGGAAATAAGATGCAGAAATGAATTTGGAAAAACAAAACCCTTTAATATTTTAGATAGGAAATAAATTGCACACATGGATTTAGAAATAAAACATAAACCCTTAAATTATGAAACATTAAATGAATTGCAGAAATGAACTAGAACAAAACCCTTACATTAATAAATAGGAAATGAACTAGAACAAAACCCTTACATTGATAAATAGGAAATGATCTAGACATAAAAAGATAATTTATCTTATAGTAGACAGTTACTAAATAATCATCCAGAATTTAATCTACTCCAACATAGTAAGACTAGTTCAATATGAAAGGGAAAAATAAAGAACCTCATACCTGCAAGATGAAGCTATTTCAATGGCTGAAAACCTACACACTCAAATACCCGGCATTAACAAATTCATAAGCATATCTGACCTTTGTTTAGATAACCGAATCACTTGGGAACTACCATGTTCCACCCAACCATGACCCGGAACCATTCCTGGTTTAAATCTGGATCCCCCTGAGCTGGTTCCAACATCCAAGTAACTTATAGCTCCTAAGGTATGGCTTTTCTAATTGGGATATCAGGTTCTGAATCAATTCTCCTTTTTCCTCTTAGGGAAAATGTTCTCCAAGAACTCTCTTGAGAATAATCAGGCAGAATATAGAATCACCAAAAAGATGGAATATTCCCAAGCCTCTATTTGGCTTGGGTCTTTATAGGCAGACTTTTCAGTCAAAGGGGCACTTAAATCAAGAATCATTTGATTTCTTTATTTAACCCTTTTATTTAATTTAGACACTTTTAATATTTAATTCTCTTTTAGTAATAATAATAATAGATG
This sequence comes from Pseudotsuga menziesii, assembly GCA_001517045.1. Taxonomy (NCBI): domain Eukaryota; kingdom Viridiplantae; phylum Streptophyta; class Pinopsida; order Pinales; family Pinaceae; genus Pseudotsuga; species Pseudotsuga menziesii. Next base: position 19,091 of record LPNX010778236.1, on the reverse strand, counting down.
AAGCATTTTCTCATTTCTTATAATAATTAATATTATTACTATGCTTAATATTTATACATACCATATATATATATATATATATATATCATTTGTTAACATTTGTCTTTATGTATCATATAACATGATCCCTAAAATTAGGACATTTTCTTTATTAAGGCCTTCAGGTAGGGGTTAGGTATACTAGTCTAGGAAACTCTAAACATCCTTGCATGTTGGATTCCCTCATATAACATGGTAGTTATTCAGTACTTGATGAGATAGAGAAATTCAAAATTTCATTTAATCAGTTACAAATAACTCAGATGAGAATAATGTTTTATTCGAGTCATTTTCACTCGACATATTTAATTCTTTTCAGTAACTCCTAGAGCCCATACTCAATGCTAAAAATAGGGAGTTACAAACTTAGTGCAATTCCAGAGCTCTTCACTCAACACTAATTCTAGAATGTATTTGTAGGATACACCTAGGGATACAATGGCCAAGGATCCGATGTTCCAAAGCTTATGCTCAACATCAACTTGGAAGGCTCCAGGGCTTGTGCCCAACACTTCAAAATTATCTTTTCATATGCTTAAGAGATTCATGCTCAACACAAAGGTTTTCATAACTCGTGTTCTAGAGCTTCTCGCTCAAGAAAAACATTTAAATTCTCATGTGCTTCAGAGCTCCTCGCTTAACACAAAACATCACATCGATCATGTGCTTCATGGTCCATTCCCAACACATAAAATCATACATAAAACATATGTAATTGGCTTATGCCCAACATATCAAACAAATCATCATGTTCATATGCAGTGGAGTTCTAGACCCAATATGGCAAAATAAAATATTGAAAGTAACATCATAAACAATGGGACTTATTCCCATAAGTGTTAGGTCAAAATTCATGATATTACATCCCTCCCTGCTTAGAACAACATTGTCCTTAGTGTTCTAGGGACTCAAAATGAAATCATGAAACAAGGCAAGGTAAGCCTTTCTCGTGGTGGATTCAGTCTCCCAAGTAGCCTCATCGGCCTCAAGGTCTTTTCATTGCACTTTCAACTGGACTATGGTGTGCTTCCTAAGCTGCACCTCTCTCTTGTCCAATATATGAAGAGGTTCAAGGGAAAATTCCCTTTCATATTCCACCTGTAATAAGGACCAATCAATCACATGTTTAGTATCATAAACATATTTCTTTAATAAAGATGCATGGAAAACATTATGGACTCTTATGTGAGCGGGTAAAGCTAGCTCATATGCCACTAGCCCTCTATTGGCCAATATCTCAAAGGGTCCACAAAATCTAGGTGCTAACTTACCACACCTTTCCAAGCTCAACGAGCTTCACTTTGCTTTTACTTTCAAGTAAACATGGTTTCCTATTTGATAATATTTATCTTTTGTTTACTTGTCTACATAGTTTTTTTGGCGTTCTTGTGCTTCTTTAAGGTTCACCTAGACCTTGGTAACCAATTATTCCAATTCCTTTAATAAGTCAGGCCCTAACACGAGCTGATCCACTAGGATATCCCAAGTAACTGGTGTTCTACACTTTCGTCCATAGAGTACCTCAAAGGGACTCATCTTGACGAAAGTATGGTATCCGTTGTTATATGCAAACTCTGCAAGATGCAAGTAATCTTCCCACTTGGTGGGGTTGTTCATGACATACATCCTAAGCATGTCCTATACAATCTACTTTACCTGTTCTGTCTGCCTGTATGTATGCGGGTGATAAGCAGTACTAAAGTTCAATTGCGTCTCTAATCCAAAGAATAAGGATCTCCAAAAGTTTTTGGTAAACTTAGTATCTTGATCCGATATGATTGCCTTGGGTATCTTGTGCAATCTAAATATCTCGTTCAAGAAGATATTGGCAATTGTACTGCCATGTAGGTCGACTTCACTTGAGTTACGTGTGTTGCTTTTGACAATTTGTCAACTACTACAAAGATAGAATCGTTTTGTTTCTTACTCTTAGGTAGACCCCTGATAAAATCCATACTAATGACCTCCCACTTTCATTCTAGAATGGGTAATGGTTGCAACAACCCTGAAGGATGTTGGTGCTCAGATTTGACCAGCTGACACTCCTGACATTTCGCAATAAACAACGCTATGTCAGCCTTCAACTTAGGCCAGAAAAATTGTCTCTTAACAACAGATATCATCTTTTGATATCCTGGATGCCTGAAGTAGGGTGTTCGATAAAATTTCATGTCGGATGCTGGACCGAATGTCCCCTTCTTTTGGAATGTACAATCTCTCCTTGGACCATAGCAGTCCCATTTTGTCTACCTTGTACTCTTTTTGTTGCTGAAACAACATGTCCTCTTGCATCTTCTTGAGGATTTCAACATAGAAAGGGTCAACAATGTTGGTCGTTCTAATCCTCTCGTGTAAATATGAATCAGTTTGACTCAAATTTACCTCATATATCATATGAGTTTGTTGGCTCAAAGCATCAACAATCTTGCTCTCTTTTCCCTTTATATGCTTTAGCTCGAAATGGTACTCGCTGAGGAAAGCCAACCATATGGCTTGCTTGGAATTCAGATTCAGTTGCTCAAATCAATATTCCAGACTCATATTGTCTGTCTTCAGAAAGAATTTCCTTCCGATGAGGTAGTGCCTCCACATCTTAAAGACATGGATGATGGCCGCTAAATCAAGATAATGTGTGGGGTAGTTCTTCTCATGCTCTTTTAACTTTCACGGTTCATAACAGATCGCGTAATTGTTCGATAGTAGGAATCCTCTAAGCCCTTTCTTTCTTGCATCCATGCAAACAACGAAATCCCCATCAGGATCCGCAATTTGTAGTATCAGTGCGGTCGTCAAAATTTTTTTAAGCTTTTGAAAACTTTCCTCACACTTGGTCGTCCATAAGAACTTATATACCTTCTTTTGCAAAGCGGTCATGGGACAAGCTATCCTCAAGAAGTTCTCAATGAACTTCTGGTAATAACTGGCTAATCCAAAAATGGATCTAATGTCGGTGACACTAGCAGGGATAGGCCAATCTTCTATGAATTCAATATTTTCTAGGTCCACAGCTATCCCCATCTCAGAGATGATGTGACCCAAGTACTGTATCTGTGGTTTGTAAAAATCACATTTACTAAACTTGGCGTACATCTAGTGTTCTTGTAACACCCGTATCACTATGTAGAGGTGTTCCTCATGTTCCTCTTTACTCTTAGAGTAAACTAGGATGTCATATATAAAGACCAAAACAAATTTATCCAGATATTTACTGAATATATTGTTCATCATACACATAAAGTTCGAGGGTGCATTGGTCAACCCGAATGGACTTACTACAAACTCGTAGTGGTCGTACCTTGTACGAAAGGAGGTTTTGTGAATATCCTTGTCACGAATCTGTACCTGATGGTACCCAAAATGTAGGTTGATCTTCAAAAATATTTTGTCTCCTACTTGATTGAAAAAGTCATCGATCCTAGGGAGTGGGTATCGGTTCTTGATAGTCATCTCGTTAAGCTGACAGTAATCGATGCACATCTGCACCGTACCATCTTTCTTCTATATGAAAAGTATCGGTGCTCCCCAAGGGGACACACTCAGTTGGATATATCCTTTCTCAATCAACCCTGCAACTGTAGTTTGATTTCCACCAACTCGAGTGCACTCATGTGGTGAGGGGTTTCTGAAGCCGAAACTAATCCTGGTGTCAGTTCTATGGAAAATTGTAGGTATTGTTTCAGTGGTAATCCTGGGATTTCCTCAAAATATACGTCCTTGAAGTCTACAAGAACTAGAAAGTCTTATATGTGTTTTTATATTTCATATTCTATGTCTTCAATGTTTACTGCAAACATTTTGCAGCCTTTCCTAATGCACTTATTTGCTTGTAAAGCGGATATCTTCCTTACAGAAAATTTATTAGGTATGCCTTGAATCTTCACTTGATTCCCTTGGTTATCTGTACATAAGATTGACTTTTGTAAGCAATCAAGTATGACATGGTGTTGCTCCAACCAGTCCATGCCGATAAGTATACCATACTATATTAAGGGTAGGATGTTCAAGTTTACTCTAGTAGGAAAACCATTCAGGTTTACCTCATAATCTTTAACTATTTCAGAAACTTTATGTTTCGTACCTATGGCTAATTCTACCATCCAAGGTTTATCATGTTTAACTTTTCCTAGTTTACATACAAAAACAATTTTAGGCGATACATAGCTCTAGCAAGCACTATCTCAACCATGGTATCCCGATGGTATTCTTTTTGGCCATCCAAGGCTGCATAAATCCACGGTGTTCCCGCAATGCCCTCTACCATTGGTTCTTCTTGTAAGTTGTGAAATACCCCATTGGTCTTGTTCTTACACTCTTGGGCATAATGAGGCCCTTGGCTTTTCCATCATTTAATTTGCAGTGGGGAAACATTGGCTCCCCCATTTGTTGTTGTTTTGTTAGCATTTGGAGCTGGTACATATCGATTTGTACCTGTTTTGTTGAAGTTCTTGTTGGTTGGAAAAATTTTGTTATGTTTTTCGCACTATAGTGGGTTAAAACCTAGTTTGCGGTTCTCAGAGAAGTTTTTAGACATCTCTCTAATTCTATTACTGTTCTCTTGCCTCAGTTGTCCATCCTCATAGCAAATCCTAGCTTTGTGTATGACAGTGTCAAAAGTTTTAGGCATGTCAAATTCAATCATTTCTTGAAAGTTGGGAGGAAGACATCCTAAAAAATGTTGTATTTTTACATTCTCATCCTTGATGTATGGCACATAATGCAACAGATCCAAAAATCTATTGATAAAATCATCCATATTCATGGATCACATACGTAACTCATGAAACTCTTTCACATTTATGTCAAAGAACCTTTCAGACATATATTTCTCTTGAAAAATATTACGAAACTTACTCCACCGTATTTCTCTTAACTCATCTTTCTTGGTATGCTTCAAGTCTCTCCACCATCTAGCTGCTTTTCCATTTAAGTTATAGATGGCTAGACGAGCTTTCATTTTGCTAGATTAGTTATGAACTCGAAAATATTTACTCATACCAAGAATCCATTCTTCAGCTTTCTCCCCTATGTTCATCTCTTCTTCATATGTTGGGGCTTTTATTTTTCAGAATTATCCATGGAGATTGTCATCATTTCTTAGTTTCTTTATGCATGGAGAAAGCAAGTCATCACTAGAAGGACTGTGATAATCTCCTTCTGGAGGTTTAGGGGTATATTCTTCTTTTCCTTCTTCTCTTGGGTCGCTGGCCCGTTTATGATAAAATTATTTCTTGAACCTTTTTATGGAATGAGTGGGTTTTCCCTACGGACTTTCTCCCATCATGTTTCACAACAATGCTTCATTAATTGCTTGTTGTTCCTTTATTTCATTCAGATTATCATCTCTAAAACTCCGAAGTCTGCTTGGAGACTTTGTATGATTTTCATTATATCAAAATTTAGTTCCACCACCAATTCTGCTTCCTGGGTGGGGGTATTCAACTTTCCTTGTTGGTTGTTGTCTTCTTCACTGTTCATGTTCTGAGCTGTTCTTTTAAAATCCTGCAATTGCAAATTTTTAATAACAGGAAAAATTTATGTTAGTTAACAAAATTTAAAAACATACTTTATTATCCTTGTAACAAATGTCTGGTATGCCCATTTGGTCTCTTAGTGTTGAAACTGAGCTATGATAGCACTTGTAATGTCTCCAAAATTTGAAAAACAAAAAATTATTAGGCTAGTCAAATACTGCCTGAACTAGACATTATCTTAACTTATGCGGAATGTGTCATAGTTTGTTTCACTGTACTGTATTGTCGTAAGCTGTTCTTACTTCCTTCTCTATGTTTTCTCGATGTGGTTATTAATGTTATGTTGTCATTATGTTGCTTAATATCTAAGTTCAATGGTTTTGTATTTATATGTATGTATGTACAGTCAATTGCTTGCTCATTGGTTATAAAATTTGATTATTGTTTATGAATATTTTTGAATTAACTTGTATTGTCAACGGGTGGAGTGGCAGGACTTTTTTTCCTTGTAAAAACACCTAAAATGTAACTATTTCTACTTGCTGCTACAGGGCTTACTTAGTTCTTATTGAAATAATGCATTTCTTTCCTTGTTTCATGCAGGTTCTCTCGACAACAAAAAATTGACTATGATGGTGAAACAAAAGAAATGTTTCCTCTGTTCAACTATCTCATAGCTTGGATGATGAACAGACTTACGGCCCTCGCTTAGTGATTAATATTAGGGTAGTTAGCCCTATTGTTTATGAAATTCTAGGTGTCATTATTCCTATGTTTGCACTGATTATCATTATTGCTTATGGTCTTATGACCTTGATTTAATTATACTTGCATTTTAATATTTAGCATGGTTTATATTGTACTGTATAGGGATTAACATATTTTAACGTAGCCCTATGTTCATTATGGTACTTGTAAATAAAGTTAAAGGAATAAAGTAATCCATTCATGGCATAATACTTATACCACGAATTACGGCTTATCCTAAGTCTATGTTACCAATGCTGGGGTTTATGTATTCCATGGTGGTTAATTGTTGCAAAGCGATTTGGGGTGGCGTAAACTATATACTTTGGGTTTTGATTTCATGTAATGGAGGTGAGAGTAGAAAATTTAATGTGCCTTGGGAAATGGGGGTCTCAAGCCCTAAGCTTGGACTAGAGCAAAGGTTTGGTTCATTTGTGATTTTGCTATGTGACCTCTGTCTCTGGTCTACACTATGGCATGAAGTTTGGAGCTCGCTGGTGCTTGGAAGGTATGCCTTCTGATCTGGTTTTGAAGCTCTTGTTTAGTTTTTTCAATTTCTTGGTTTCGACATACTTCTCATCTACGTTCTAGTTTGTTGCAGGTTATAGGGTTCTTACAGCGTGGGTTGTGGGTCTCCAAGGTGGCAAATGTGTTACCCTTTATGGGTAAGCCTTGTTGTTAACAAGTTGAAACTAGTTCCTTCTTGTGTGTGGGTGTTGTAACAGAGCGTGAAGCTCATCATTGGATGAATCCTTGGTTTGGGTTTTAATGGTTGCGACTTGGAAGAAATGGATTGTCTGTAATTTATTGTAAACATCTAGAGATGCGTTTATAGATTGGGGTTTCTTTCTGTGTTTAGCACCTTCGGGTCGAGACTGTTGTATTTTAGTTTTGTAAATGAATATTGTCATTATCATTGGCTATGGTGAAATATACAAACTCTATGTTTTAATATTATGTTTGGGGTTTTGTTAAAAGTGGTGACAGCACCATTGCTTGCAAAGGTGCATGGCCTTGGATAAACGACTGTGTAAATCCTTATATATAAATTATGGTGGTTAATTTGTACAACATTTTCTTACTGTGTGTAAATCGTGCTTATGATTCTTAATTGGCAATTGTTGTGGCTCTGGTAAATTCATGCCCATTCTTTAATTAGATATTTACAACATTGCTTGGATTTTGAGAGCCATACCATTACTTGGAAATTGCACTCTTTCCATTAACTCGGTGACTGTGTAAGAGATGAATGAAATGTTGATTTATGGTTTAAATCGTCGATTTGAATTCTTACTTGTGTATTTATTTTACAAAGGCCATGACTCTGGGTTTTACCCTACGAATGAATGTCGTTTATATTGCTTAGCGTTGAAAGGGGTTTAACTTGGTTTATGTTAAGGGTTTAAGGTTTTGTATACAAATGGTCGTGAGCCATGAAACAGATACAATGCGTAATTTTAATTTGGGGTTTTATTTTATGTGTAGAAATATAATGTTTTGGAGCCTGTGTATTTGATTTGGTAACGAAATGGGGAAACATTGATAGAGCAATCATTTCGGTCTATGTTTACTCTTATGGCATTTTATTTTTATAGCATGGTCTGTGTCGATGATTAATGAGTTGTTACACCATTTGGTAAAGTTGTTAGTGAATCCGACAGGATTTTGATCTGGTCATTTTTAAATGTGTTAAGGGTTTGGAAGTCGTGAGCTTCACAGGATTCTATCCTGGGCCACGCGTCAGTTGTAAAGGATATGTATGTGAAATAACTTGTTTGGGCATTCATACCCACATGATTCGATCCTGTGACCTCATTATAATTATACGCTATATTTAATGAGTTCTAGGATTAGTTTTATGGTTGACTTATTATGTGTAAATCTCTCTTATGATATAAGATTTGGATATTTGTATTTTATGTTTTAAATGTATGGTTTGGTTATTATGAATGTGGCAATGGTACTCACAGACCTTAGAGATTTTCGATAGCTTAACTGTATATTTTATTTATTGTTTACATATAATAACAAGGATGATTTATTTATAATCTTGATTATTTATAATGTGTCTACAGACCATTAAAAGTCTCGATGGTTTTATCTTGGCATTCGTTGTTTGTTTAGTTTTCTTATAAAGTGGAAACGTTTTGTTTAAAGTTCTATTTATAATATTCTACTTAGAGGTTAAATTAAATATTATAGGTGATAGTTGAGCTTATTTGTAATTAACATTATAGATGATCGTTTAGGTTTATTTTTATTTAACATAATCCCATTGGCAATATGAAATCTGCCAGCATAGATAATATATATACTATGTTTTGATTTGTTCTAGATCTTGGAAATAAATTTAAAGATAGGAAATAAGATGCAGAAATGAATTTGGAAAAACAAAACCCTTAAATATTTTAGACAGGAAATAAATTGCAGACATGGATTGAGAAATAAAACATAAACCCTTAAATTATGAAATAGGAAACGAATTGCAGAAATGAACTAGAACAAAACCCTTACATTAATAAATAGGAAATGATCTACAGAAAAATATAATCTAGCTTATAGTAGGCAGTTACTAAACAAT
>LPNX010778199.1:560457-669259 GCA_001517045.1 Pseudotsuga menziesii | reverse complement strand
GAATGCATCTGTGTGTGTTAAATAATGGCATTTGTGCATGGTTTACCATAATGCATTCCTGGCAGCATTCTGTTTATGTAATTTTTCATGCCTGTACATGTTCATGGGCGCTTATCCCGGTCTGTTATAGCCATTAGATCGCGTCCTCTTTGTCGGTCGGAGGCTTGGGGACATGACAACTGAGATGGTAGATGCACAATTTTCTCCTTCTTCAACAAAACTCTGAGTATTGGTGCAAGCAATCATGTAGGAATTCATTGGAAGCTCTAGATCATTGAGAGTGAATGGATCACTCATGAAATATGATATTTCTTCCAAAACATCCAAAGTATTACTTTTATGCACACTAGCAAAAACATTAGAGAGAGAGAAATTGAATTCCTCTTCATTTTCTGAAGCAATCACTGGCAAACATTGCACAAAATTTAAAATAGAAGAATCAATGGAGAATGCCTAAGTGGAACGGAAGGAGATTTTTTCCTCAGTAACATATATTTGAATGTATTATTCTGGATCAGCTATATGAGAATGTGAGATATCAGATATCTCATAAACTTTTAGAGCAGTAGGAGAAGGAGTCACTCCAAGGAGACTTTCTTCAATTCAAATTGATTGTGTTGAATATTCTGCTTCTTCTTCATCTTGAACAACTTCATCGGACAAAATAAAGGTCGATACTTCTGAAGAAAGAGCTCTTTTGGTGTTGGGTGTGCTCTCCAAATTTCTAGAATAATCCTCATTGTGCTTGCCAAAGGTTCTATCCAATTATGTCCAGAGATCCTTTTGATATTCAACAGAATCAATAAGGTAGCGCAAGATTGGAGAAAAGGTCATACATATCGTTCCAAAAGCTCAATCACCATCATTTAACCAGTCATTCTCATATTCATAATATTCTTTACCAAGTCCAATAGATACCTCATAGAGACCTTGTCTCTTTAGAGATGAAATCATCTTCAATTTCCACTCTGAATATCTTGTGAATGGAGTAAGAAGAGGAAATGATAATATTGAATCCATAGTGAAGTTGTCCCTACAAAATATCACTGCAAAACAAACCAATTTGCAATCATATGTCAGTTCAACCCTTTCCACCTCAACATGTGCACTTTCTCATAATCTGTCACACCTGGATAGAATTCTCTGGACATAATCCAAAGAGAGAAATGCTATGATTCTAGGAATTATGTGGAAACTCAGATGCGTATGATGCACAATGGAGATTGGACAAGGTTTTTTCTCGCCTGAACAAGGATCTAATACCATGTTAAATTTGTGAACCATTGATCTACTGGAAAATATGAAAGTTGTAGGAAGGGAATTATGCAGTGGAATAATAAAAGAGAATGTACACTGAACAAGAAATTCATGCCACAAATTTCAGATAAATTGGACAAGAATTGCTCAGATAATCACAACATTAATCTTCAATCATTAATCATTACTACAATGATTATACTATAAATAGAATTTGAATGCTAAATATAGGATTTGAATCTATTAGTTCTAATTGACTGATTATCTAACTCAGTGTGTCTAAATCAATACTGGAGCTCACTAGTATAACTCCGTATGTCTAAATCAGTCTACAATTAGTTAACCAATGAGATAGGTGGGAAACAATCATCGCTCTCCCTTAATGCATTCAAAACTAGCACTGGGCTAAGTGAAAGTGATCTAATTGATTGTAACTGGAGGTTAACTCAACATAACTTCTTACCTACAACAACCAACTGATGGAGGTTGTTGGTGACACTCAAAGTGGGCTCCTATAATGTAGGGATTGCTCGCAAAGGCATGTAAACTCATGCATCCACATGTAGTAAGTGGAAGATAACCTCTAGGTTTTTCCCACACACTCTAGTACATTAATAATTACCCCCTAAGTTAGGCAAAATGACCAAATAAACTATATTGGACAAAGGAGGATTAATTAATCCTAACAAAAAGTACTAATCATGGATTAAATGAATAAGAATCCATATTTGAGACATACAAGCTACAAAAAATGATTTACATAGAAAGGAAACAACATTGCTATCCTAGAATGAAAAAGCATATTTAAAATGCGTTGGCTACCAACAAGTTAAAGTTAAACACCAACTTTCAGTAGGTCGCTTACAACCTTTGATAAGACCCAAATGAAAAAGGGGCATAATAACTATGGATTTGAATATGAGACCATCAATGGCAACGAAACAACATGATCCTATCTTGGTTGTGCCTAACAAACTAAGCAAGATTTCTCACTTTATTCTCATAAAAAAAAATACGCACAATCAACATTTTAGAAAATTTCATGAGGGAAATTTGTAGATTGCATAGTATGCCTACAAAAATTGTACTATATAAATAGTCAAAAGTTACATCAAAATTTTGGAAAGGGTTGTTTGTTAATTGGGTACACAGTTAAAGCTTATCACTACTTATAATCCACAATTAGATGGACACACAATGAGAACAAATCATATAGTGAAAGACATGCTTCTCATGTATGTTATGAATAGACCGACTAATTTGGAGACTACTTGCACCTGCTAGAGTTTTCTTATAAAATGGATATTGTGCATCATTGAAAATAAATCCATTTGGGCCTCTTTGTGGTATAATATGAAATATTCCACTGAATTGGGATATTTTTGTGAATAGAATCATGCTTAAATTAAAAAAATTAATAATAATAATAATAATAATCAAGGAAATGGAACAAGAGGCTATTAAGATTTTTTTTTTAATCTAAATATAACAAAAGATATGCAAAAGAATTATGAAAAGAATAACATACTATGTAAACAAATTGAAGTGGAAGAACATGTTTATCTCAAATTTAAACCACAAAGGAGTTCGTAGAAACTTAGAACATGTGCCAAATTCACACCTAGATACTATGGGTCATTTAGGATCCTAGAATGGATGGGGAAATAGCATGTAATATTGCATCACCTACTAAGATTGAAACTTGTAATGTTTTACATGTTTCATATCTTATTAAATATGTGCACGATCCTAACCATGTTATTGATTGGATTCTGATTCAGGTGGAACCATAGGAAAGTTCCAACCAAAACCCTTGTGAATCTTAGACAAGCAAATGACAATACTTAAAAACTAAAGCATTGCTCAACTAGAGGTAAAATGGAATCACTTTTGACCAAATGAAGCTACTCAGTCGATGTTGGTGCCATGAGAGAGGCGTATCCATTCCTATTTTAGTATTAAACACCATCGAAATAAAAGAACAATAAGGACAATGTTATTCCCAAGGAGAGGGGACATAATGTTGATCTTTTATGATTTTGGGTTGATAATGACTTAAAAAGATCCTAAATTTTCCTCCTTCACCTCGATGGTTTCATAACCTAGGTAAGAGATAGCATCCACAAAATACAAAATACTACCTTCCATTGAGTGGAAAATTGCTCTATACCAATTACTTGCTTGTTGTTCAACTTTTAGAAAAGATAAGTACTTTTTATTGCTTTAAAATCCCAATCGTGTTTTAAGTTTAATTATATGGTGCCTATGGATTAATTCCTTGAAATTTTCAATAGGATCTAAAAACAATTTGAATGTCTAAAAAAAATAATTGTTTTGCAAATCTTTTATTACCTAAAGGTAAAGATATTATTGTGTTTTATTAATAAATGCAGTAGATTTCATGTAGGCGCTTAAATTATTGGTTAACCAACAAGAATGATAACATGCTTGTGACCACATGTAGGTGGGAGTCCTGAAGGAATTTAAAGGATTAAATTTGTTACTAAATTCCATTTGTTTGTACTTGGTATATAATGCACCATTAGATTGTATTATATTCAATAAGACAAAAAACCTCGAACTCTCTCAAGGGCGTAGCATTCAAGTATTTTTTCAATAGTGGGAACTTCCATGTGATAAGAGAGAAATGAAGATAACACTTTTATGCTACGAATATTCTTATCCACACTTTAAATGTGCATATTCTAATGTTTAGAATAGGAAAAGCAGATGGATAACTACCATCTCAATACCATCATGTGTCATGAGCAACTAAGGATTCATTTATATTTAAGGGCGTAGCATTCAAGTATTTTTTCAATAGTTGGAACTTCTATGTGATAAGAGAGAAATGAAGATAACACTTTTATGCTACGAATATTCTTATCCACACTTTAAATGTGCATATTCTAATGTTTAGAATAGGAAATGCAGATGGATAACTACCATCTCAATACCCTCATGTGTCATGAGCAACTAAGGATTTCCATTTATTATATTTGTTAAAGGTGTGATGGTAAATGAGTGATTTGTGATTCATTTATATTTTGATTTACTCTTAGCTCAGCTCTTTAATTTTCTCTCAGCTGATTCCTTCTTTTTTCTGTAATTGTGTGTATGTATTTACTTAATATTTAATTAATTTGTTTTCTTTTTTTCTTTATTCATAAGTTTATATATGATTGCAAGTAATAAATTATTATAAATAATTTAATTAAAAATTTTCTTTTTTATTTTTTTTAAAACACACATTAAAATTTCTTTTTTATTTTTTTTAAAACACACATTCTTAACCCCTTTTAGTATTTTATTTTTACTATCATGTTCTTGTTGCGATAGGAATATTAAGGTTCTATGTTTTGTGCATTCCCTTTAAATATATGTTCCATGGTGGGGACTAGTATGATGACCAAGACCTCGTTAACTCAATCCGACCAACCCTATTGAGGGACTAATGGTTCATGGGGAATAAGGTCAAATCCTTATCATGTGTGTCCTAGTCTAAGCCTATTGAGTGACCGAATCCGCGGCCTACCCTCGCGGAAACATGCATCTGATGAGAAAAAACATCTCTTGCTTTTCAACTCGCCACATGGAGTAATCACTAGTCTTACATCTTCTTCCCATTCAGCCTCGTTACCTAATGTGGACTGATGACAATCATAATCGAGGACCTACTCATAAAACACTATGAGAATCAAATTCTTCTAAATAAAAACATAATATATCAATCTATATCATCTCCACATCACTTACCATGGATAGCTTGACTCAATCAAAAGTCTATGCAACATCGATGCCACCCAGCGTCACAAGTGCATGTCTTTTCCTATCACAATTGATAAGTCGTCAAAAGTACATGTTATACATAAACATATATGTATTCATTTAATCATCACTCCATAATATCATGGCATCATAAACATTTTATCATCATCAAATCATCATTTCTTAACTTTATGGCAATATAAACATATACTCATCATTAACTCATCATTTCATAATTTCATAATAGATAGCTTTAAAACATCCCATTTATTAATCAAAGCATTAGTTTCCACACATGGTCGAGTCATTTGTCATCAAATTCCCTCCAAAATAACACAACATAATAATCTGAGACTAAATCAAAAGTGAGGCACTACATACACCCCTTCTTCAGGAAACTTCATCCCGAAGTTCTTGGATAGATAATGAACTATTGACACATAAGTATTTTCATATATAACTGAAAGTGAAAATGCCTTCAAGAACAACAATGTATATGAACCTAGCTATAATGAGCATTACATACTCTTCCCCTTAAGAAAATGTCATCCCGAACTTGATATCCAAACTCTCATAAATGAATAATTAAATGCTAGTTTATAAATCACACAAAGACATTAACCGACATTCCTTATCATAGAGTCATCCCACATGATGATTTCATTCAATTACTTTGGCTATCCCTAAATAGGGCATCACATACTCCCCCTCTTCGGGAGACTTCCCTGAAGTTGATGTAAGGCTTTAATCATTCCTTTTATATTAAACACCCATGTGTTACTCATAGGTAATGGAAATTGGTGATTTATAAATGATCTCCAAGTGATTAACTCAAGTCTTATTTAGATGAAAAGTAGTTATCAATACTTACAAGAAGCTTCCATGATCTTTCTCACAATGTGATGGAAATATTATGTTGATTCTCAACATGGATATGGTTCCAAAGTGTCAAGACATAGAAACTCAGAAGAGCATATTAATTTTTTTCATCTAGCCATTTCATCAGGATCATCGTGTCTAGGTCAAGCATCATGTCATTCCCATACCTCATTTCACCATATTCATTTTCATATAACCCCTTCGGTAGACTTGACAATTCACATCATGTGTGTCATCATAGTTTTATCAAGTCATGCCTTGAGGACTATGTGTCTTTTCATTTGGGCATCACCATGTTACGTATTCAAACTCACTGTGTTCATCTCATTGTGCTAATAATATTCATATTTTGTTTGAAAAAAATCATCTTGGTTTGACTCTTTCGGCGCTTGATGGAAGTTTTGGAAAGAAAGAGTCTTCTATCTTTCAACTCTTTAGTAATGCTTTGAAAATTGGAGTTTAAATCTACATAAATGAAGGTATTGACTCGACCATGTCTCTCTAAATTATTAATATTCGATTTAAATTATTAAGGTTCTAAATATTTTTTTAATTTCTTTTAAAACACACATTTTTAACCCCCCTTTAGTATGTTATTTTTATTGTCATGTTCTCATTGCGATGAGCATATTAATATTCCATGCTCTCGGCATTCCCTTCAAATAGTTTTTCCATGGTAAGTACTAGTACGATGACTAAGACCTTGTTAACTCAGTTCGACCAAACCTATTGAAAGACTAATGGTTCATGGGCAATAACGTCAAGTCCTTATTGCACGCACCCTAGTCTAAGCCTCGTGAGTGATCAAATCTATGGCCTACCCTCATGGAAACATGCATCTGATGAGAAAAATCCTCTCTTGCTTTTCAACTCACCGCATCGAGTAATCGCTATTCTTAAATCTTCTTTCCATTCAACCTCGTTACCTAATCTAGACCAATTGACAATCACAATCCAGTACCTACATGTAAAACATTATGTGCATCAAATCCTTCTAAATAAAAACACAATATATCAATCTATATCATGTCCACATCACTTACCATGGATACCTTGACTCAATCCAGAGTCTATGCAGTATCAATGCCACCTAGCGTCACATGTGCATGTCTTTTCCTATCACACTTGACAACTCATCAAAAGTACATGCTATACATAAACATATTTGTATGAATTTAATCATCATTCCATAATCTAATGGCATCATAAACATTTGATCTTCATCAAATCACCATTTATTAACTTTATGGCAATATAAACATATACTCATCATTTCACAATTTCATAATAGATGGATTTAAAGCATCCCACTTATTGATCAAAGCATTATTTTCCACACATGGTTGGTTCATTTGTCATCAAATTTCATCAAGAATAACGTAGCTTAATAATCCGAGACTAAATCAAAAGCAAGGAACTACATACACCCCCTCTTCAAGAAACTTCATCCTAAATTTCTGGGATAGATAATGAACCATTGACACATAATCATTTTCATATATAAGTGAAGGTGAAAATGCCTTCAAGCACAAAAATGTATATGAGCCTAGCTATAATGGCCATTACAACTCACCCCCCTAAGAAAATGTCATCCCAAAATTGATATCCAAACTTTCATATATGAATCATTAAATGCTAGTTTATAAACCACACAAAGACATTAACCATCATTCCTTATCATAGAGTCATATTACATGATAATTTCATTCAATTACTTTGGCTAGACCTAAATAGGGCATCACATACTCCCCCTCTTCAGGAGACTTCATCTTGAAGTTGATGTAAGGCATTAATCATTCCTTTATATTAAACACCCATGTCTTACTCATAAGTAATGGAAACTGGTGATTTACAAATGATATCCAAGTGATTAACTCAAGTCTTATTTAGTTCAAAAGTAGTTATCAATACTTATAACAAGCTTCCATGATCTTTCTCATAATGTGATGGAAATATTATGTTGATTATCAACATGGACATGGTTCCAAAGTGTCGAGACATAACAACTCAAAATAAGATATTAAATTTTGTCACCTAGCCATTTTATTAGCATCATCGTGTCAAGGTCAAGGATCATGTCATTTCCATACCTCATTTCATCATCTTCATTGTCATATGACCCCTTTGATATGCTTTCCAATCCACATCATGTATTTCATAATATTCTAATCAAGTCGTGTCTTGAGAACTATCTTTCTTTTCATTTGGGAATCACCATGTTAAGTATTCAACCTCATTGTGTTCATCTTGTCATGTTGATAATGTTCATATTTCGTTTGACAAAAATCATCTTTATTTGACTCTTTCGGCACTCGGTGTAAGTTTCGGCAAAAAAGAGTCTTCAATCTTTTAACTCTTCAGTAATGCTTTGAAAATTTGGAGTTTAAATCTACATAAATGAATGTCTTGACTTGACCATGTCTCTCTATATTTCTATGAATCAACTAAAAAACATACTTTATGAATATGAATTTACTCGGTTATGACCCAATTACATCCATGTCTTAAATTCTCTTTTGAACCTAGTTTTTTTGTAAGTTTCTTATCTTAGGGGTCACCAAACACTAAAACATTCTATAAATGTAAGCTAAAAAGTTATCATGTAAGGAGGATTTACTTTCAAACTCATGATCCTACAAATTCACTGCAACTATATCACATAAATGTAATTCTCCTTGGAATGTTGTAGAAGATTGAATAGAATGAGATAATATGAACCATTAATCCTACGAAGATTCCATATTAATAACAAATATTTGATATTTTGGAAAAGTACCTAGGACAACAACACAAAAAGTATGAAAAAAATAAACATCAAAATTAACCACAATGAGAGGAAAGCCTCTATTGCCCAATCCAACACCAGAATACAAAGGTGTGTAGATGAAAAATTAGATCCCTAAATTCCACAAATCAATCACAATATATCTAGTTGGACAGTCGTGTCACTAGAGCTATAGAATAGCAGCTGCCACAGGCCACCCACGTGGATGGAATATCATCTACTTTGAAATATTGTTATTTAAGCAACAATGTAAGTACACCACACACAAGAAGCAAACATTTTAAAGTTGAGGATAGTGTACTTGTTGAGGAAAATGTGAGCAAAAAAATATCTTCAATTTTACATATTATTATTTTAAAAATTGAAATAATCAAATTTTGGTATGTTTTTATTTATTAGCATGAATTGGGTTGACTTAACCCCTAAAAATGACCAAAGTGGAATATAAGAATTGGAATAAGTGAGGTGGAGGAAAATCAAAGAAAGTTGTATAGCATAACCCAGTTCTATGTAGAATATTATATTTTGAAGTACCATGAATGGTTGAGGAATCATAAAATAGTGCACTACAATGCCATTATATAATTTTTTTCTTGTATTTACTTGTTGATAGATGGGTGCAGCCTTTCCTACTGAAGATACTCTAAAAGTTGAGAAAGAGAGAGATACATGAATACACCAACCGTCCATACATGTCTTTAGCATAGGAAAAAACATATATTCTTCACATCCAAACATGTTTAGATAAGCCACAAATGGTTTGTTCCCTAACTAAGATTCTTTTGGGGTGATTCCTTTCAACACCATTATCAACAACACATTGATGAGGTATGTCGTCTACACTTCTTCCCAAAATGAGTTATCAAATCCATCACGCAATTTTCCTTTTTCTTATAGAGACTATTTTTCCTCTTTCCTACTTCATTTTGTTTCATTTTGTGTGGGGTTGAATTCTATCTAAAAATGCCTTCATATAGATATGGTTAACTTTACTTGAGCAAATACCCCACAAGACTTGCAACGTTAACCTATTTTATCTTCCATATGAGCCTTGAACAATCCTAGGTTTCATACATGATCCTTGAACTCTTCCTCAAAAGTTCCTAGAAGCAAAAGTTCTAAAAAAACCCACCATAAAACCATGTGGGGGGGGGGGGGGGGGCAAAGAGATTGAATCAATTCATCTACATAGAAGAAACCCCAGATCTGCACTCTCCTAAAGTAGACTCAAACTTCGGTCCAAGAAGATACTAGTATGACTCGTCCAACTAAGGAATCTATTAAGAAGCAAGAACAGTAATTTCAACTTTATCCACTAAGGAGGAGGATCAGACTTTGCAAGTCCCAGAAAAGGAATAAAACAACCACAATTCAACAAGAACCATTATGCCCCTGTTAGGAAAGGAGAACCCTCAAGCACTTAAAAAAAATCAAGAAGTTGGGTTGATATAGTAGAAGGAGAGGAGCAAACTTCAAAACCGAAACTCCCATATCCAAGTAAAAAATAAGAATGGATATTGGTTGTCTAGAAAAGAAGTCATCTTCAACCCACAACCAATAATGACAAGGAGTAGGTCTCACAATCCTTCCTAACCATGTTTTGTATTTCGAGTTTATTGTGTAATCAATATCTATGTATTTACTCTTATTCTCTAGTTTCAAAGAGGAAAGAAAATAATAACATGAAGAGTTAGGTTTTTCTCTCCTATAATGCAAAGAGACGATTAGTTTTGTTAAAAAATATTAAAATTCTAACTTACATCTTGTTATTGACTTGGTACTTCCACATCTATTTTTAATTTAAATATCTACCTATTCTTATCATTTAAAAAAATCTTTTAATTCTAACTTTTTGAACGCTTCCTTAAAAACATCACCATATTCTCATGTGTAGCAAGTTGCAAATAAACACATAATTATGGCTTGGTAACTACTATTGCAAGTTGATCCATAATGCCTTTGTGGCGTTCAAATGGTCAAATATCTCGATTCTTCAATGGTTCCTAAAAACATCACCATATTCTCATGTGTAGCAAGTTGCAGATAGAAACATAATTTATGGCTTGGTAATTACTAGTGCAAGTTGATCCATAATGCCTTTGTGGCGTTCAAATAGTCAAATATCTCGATTCTTCAATGGTTAAATTAAAGTAGAACATAACATTAAGCATATTCTGGTATGTAGTGATGGTGGACATGAATTAGATTATAAACTTAAAAAACCAAATTTGTACGTTTATTGAAGTAGACAGAAATTTTGATTGTTTTATAAAACTAAGGTGGAAAAAATGATTAGAAATTTTGTCCAAGATTCCCATATTTCGAAATTAACTTGAAGTACTTTGTCAAATAATTTATCACATTTCGATGTTAACTTGAAGTGCTTTGTGAAATAATTTAAGGAAAATATTATATGTTACTTTAATTTACAATCATAAATCATATTTTACTATAATACGTTTGCCTATGCGAAATGGGATTTAATAATTTTATAAATGTAATAAAATGGATAGGGGAGCATTTAAACAAAAACGCTATAATTAGAATGTAGTAATGTAAAACAAGTGCACCAAGTTAAACCTCTTTAAAACTAGGTATGAGTAAAATGATGCATAAAGCATTAGCTTTGTGTATTACAATGTTCATAATCTTGAAATGGCCAAAAGAAATAATCATTAGTGAATAGGCATTCATAATCTTGAAATGGCCAAAAGAAATAATCATTAGTGAATAGGCATGTTAACACGTTTTTTTAATAGCCAATTAATAGCCAATTGGTAAAAAATATTGTTAATTTTAAATTTCAACCTGTGTTTGATTAAAATTGAACACGGTAAATAATCACACATTAACAAATCATATATCGACACATTCATGTTTTATGTGGTTAAAATTTTTAAAGAGGAAAACAGTTCATGATTATATACAAATAGCTACTTAAGGCAATATATTAATGCAAAATAAAAAAGAATTTATGTATGAGTTTATCACAATCAATCATCACACAAGTGACTCTCCATGCTCTTTAAATAAAGACCATGTACCAATTGAGTGTTAAGCTATGGATCAATAGTGATTAAGTGTGGTGTACTTAATCCTACAAATTAGTGTGATAGCAAGATAAACATGGATAGATAATGCTAGAATTCAAATATTGTAGTGCAGATTAATGGAACGAAGAGAATAAGCAATAAAAATGCAATAGAAATGGACCTTATATCAGGATATTCAAGTGAGGAAGCAATTTTCGCGCGCCTCTTAAGGTTGGGAAACCTTTCACTTGAGTAGTGCTACGATACAATAATTTCTAGATGAAACCATGTGTAGCCTTATAGCTCTCTAAATAGGCTTCCAAGATCCAAAACACTAACTACTTGACATGGTCAAATAATTAATAACCACCAACTTCTTAGTGAGCCTTAATTAACAAAGAGATCATTTTTGCATTGATTGTCCACTACTAACTACTCAACCTTATTCAAAATAACTGGGTGTATACATTACATGACTAACTCATAAAATAAGAGGGTTAGGGCATGACCCTAACATTAAGATCGAAGTGAAGATGAACCATTAGATCACATTATGTCTAGTACATATCATGACAGATGGATTACTTAAGTTCAAATGCATACTAAATAAACAAACTTTATCTAATGACACATTAAACCAAGTTGATCTTAAATATACTAACATCCCCCATTAAGATCAACTTGGGATTGGATTGAAGGATTTACAAAGGTGAAACAACAGGAGAAGGAATTAGGCATTAGAGCCTAACCCCCTCACCCCCTCCCATTGATAAATTCCTTAACTCCTAACATAAATTGAAGTTTAGAAAACTTTGCTTCTGTAAGAGACATTATGAAGATGTCTACAATTTGATCACATGTAGGGAAAAAGAGCACTTCAATAACACAATCCTAAATAAGTTATCGAATGAAGTGCATTTGTATCTCAATTTGTTTGTTGCATTTATCTTGAACTAAATATTTGGTGATCTTGATGGAACTTTGGTTGTCACACCGAAGTGTAGTCGGATGTTGTTGCTAGAATCCAAACACTAAAAGGGTTTGTCAAAGCCACACAAATACTTAACTTGCATTAACTACATCTCAATACTCTAGTCTACTAATCAAAGAGCAAGATATTGGTGTTTCTTACAATCCCAAGTGATAGGAATGGAATCAAGACTGAAAACATAACCTACAGTATATTTATGATTAGTATGGAACTTTGTCAACACAATAAAAAACATTGAAACCAACAACAAAGGATTCCCCCCCTCAAATGTAATGAATCCCAAAATAAATTGTACCATGGATATAACGAATTATAATTTTTGTTGCTTTCTAATGATTTTCATGGGTAGTTTGCATACCAAGAAATTGCAATTCCAACAACACAGGAAGCATCAAGATAAGCATGAGTCAAGTACAAAAGGGTACCAACTAACTAACGGTACAAGGTGGCATCTACTTAGGTATAGTGTGAGTGATAGTAAGTTTGACACCATACTAAAGTGAGATGGGGCTAGTTTACAATCTTCCATGTGAAAGTGATGTAGATAAAAAGAATACTTAGTCTATTACTTTGGTTTGCAAGACTTGGAGGCCAAGAAAATAACGTGAATGTCCTAAGACGGTCATTCTAAATTTTATCTTAAGATTGGATTTCACATGGATTAAAAGTTTAAAGTCACTACCAGTAAAAATAAGGTCATCAACATAAAGAACGAGGATTATGAGATGATTTCCTTCTTTCTTGATATAGACATTGGCATCATAATGAAATCTAGAAAAACCAATGTCGACAAGGAATCTATCTATTTTAGCACACCAAGCTCAAGGAGCTTACTTAAAGCCAGGGAAATATTTCTTATGGTAACAAACAAGGCTAGAGTAATTTTGAACATAGTCAAGAGGTTGTTCCGTGTAAATTTCTTCTTGAAAACACCCATGCAACGAATATTTGACATCCATTTGATGGACCTCCCATTAATCTGAATTGGCGGGGATGATTTTAAGGAACCATACTTATTTAAAAGTGTATAAATGTTGGTGAATATTACCAATTATTAAAATGCCAACTATAAAATGTTTGGCGATATTTTTCAAAAAATATTTTAATTTCCAAGGATTTTATATCATTTATATAATAATTTGGCGATTTTTAGGGTGAAAAAATTTTACCCCATCAAAATTGGGCGAAACAAGGCTTCAAAAAATGCAAAATGGCGAATGTTTTTTGGGAGAAAAACATGGAAAAATAGCCCACTGGGCTAAAATTCGCCCCTAAAATCATCCCTAATTGGCAAGGGCTAGAACAAGATGAATGGAATTCAGTTTGGTGATAGGGGTAAAGGTTTAATTATAGTCAATCCCTTTGAGTTGGAAAAATATTTTGGCAGCTAACCAAGCCTTGTGTCTTTCAACACTTCAATCTAATACATACTTAGTTCTATACACCCCGTTGGGATTTTGAATTGATGATATTTTGCTACTAGTGAGGCCTGCTTTTGACCATTTAAACTTCCCTTTTTACCTTATCATCATCTCTTTCACCATGATTATCTAATATTTTAATAAGAAATGCCATCCATGGATTATAAGGTAATTGTTCTTATTAATCAAATACTTGTCCATTGTTTTTTATAGATTAGGAGAATTAGGAGTTTATTATTATTAATGATCATTGTGTGTTAAATTACTGCGACAACACTCAGTTCCTGCAACAACTGTTGAGTTCCTGTAGTAGATTCAATGGTTATGATACTTGCAATCTTCAAAGGACAAATTCGACACAATGGATTGATTGGGAAATATGTCCATATGGTTTCATACTCTTCAAATCATTTCCAAGTCACATATGGCATGTCCAACTCATGGTCAATTGTTCTTGCAACAACACAATCATGTAAAAGTCACTTCCATGTTCTTGCAACAACATCATTGTTCCTCATACTTTTGCATGTTGAAAGGAGAAACATACACACAGATATTATAGATGGAGGTTTCTATATGGTCCTATGTCCATCAAATCATGCAGAGGTCAAACATGTGAATCTCTAAGCATTTTGGTCAATCTGCAACATATTTCAAACAATCAACTTTTGGTGTGATTTCCAAGGTGATGGAGATGAAACAAAAAGAGAATAAAATGTGGATTTTGTTCAAAGAATACCAAATTGAGTATAACTTGGGTTGTTTTCTAAATTTTTCTACAGTTTGAGAGATCTTGACAGATCTTGAAATGGATTTTCATTATTTTTTTCCTATATTCATATAGGTGCACTCCTAGATATTTGGTCACGATCTCATGGATTGGAATTATTTTTCCTCCTCAAGATAATAGCATGAGTGATGATCTAAAGAAACTTTAGCTAAGTCAAAGATGTGATCCATATCTTGGGATCATAGATTCACTTATTTAGGGATTGATTTTATCCCTTGTAACATATTTTCCTTTCACAAAATGTATATATAAATACAAGGGAAAAATCATTCTTTAGGGGAATTAGATTGTGTATTAGGAGATCAAGGAGAATTAGAATTAGACATGCTTACACTCTTCCATTCAATGAATTAAAAATAAGGTTCTTATTTATATTTGAATATTGTATCTCTGGATTTTTCTTATATTAGTGGGTGTGTTTTTTTAGAGAAGGTACATCCCTCTTCCTCTCAAAAACACTACCCTAGTGTGTTGTTGTTTAATTATAGAGTTGTGTGTCTGTGTAATTTCATTTTTACACATTAAGTGTGTCACATATTTGATATATTTATTTCATTTATTAGTTTGCTATGTTTTGGCAACGTTTTTTATGTTCTTTTTTCGATTCATGTTCTTGGTCCTGCAACACTGATCTTCCTATTCCTGTCACACCTTCTTTCTTGTAAATTTTTAGTATGCAAACAATTTTTTAAAAGTTTGATTAAATGAATTGTTGGATTGATGTGTTATTGTTCTCATGAAATTAGTATCAACATAAATAATCTTACAAAGTATTGCTGGTTTCACCAACCTAGGGTTCTACTTCACAACTCATGTTGGATAGTATTGATTTCAAGAGGACAACTTTAGTTGCTTTGATAATGTTGGAATTGATATTTATATTGGTGTGATGATTTAATTATATTTTACTTCATGCATTTCTAAATCAATATTATCTAAACAATAGAATTGTATAGTATTGTTTGTCGCCTAAGCGCTAACCTGAACTTCTACTGATGCAGTCCATAGCTGGATAGTATTGATCTCAGGGATTCATGATTGTGGTTTATGATTTCATTGTGCAGAGTGCAAATGGTGTGAGGGATTATGGTTAGAATCTTTTGGAATAGATATCAACATGGAAAGGATTATAGAGAACCTAGTGTTATGCTTCATAGTTATGTTGGATAGTATTTGTTATTAGGAATTCTCAATCAATGTGGATACTATTTGTTCCTCTACAATATAAATCAGAAATACTGAACAAAAAGACATGGCAACATATCCTTTCCTTAAACAATCAAATTAACTAACATGAAGTATAATATGCCTCAACCTTAGGTCTCTTTGTCTTCTCTCCAAAATTTCTTGCAATGGTTCAACACCTGCAAAACAAATTAAAAGACAAACAAACAAGATGAGAGCATCATGATAAATTTATTATCCATATCAGTGATCAAGGAATTTAATAATATTTAATTAAAATCAATACATCAAATATAGGAAAGAGGAATGTCTTTGTATTAATTATGAAAGAGAATTACAACCAAAAATCCTTGATGTCGATGGCTTCAATCTCTACAAGAATCATCTACAATCCTCTATAACTATGAAGATCTCTCCAAGCATAAGCCAACTCTACTTTGCCTCTAGTTCAGACTTCAAACTAATAGCATAAGGACGTTTTTTCTGGCCTCCACCACTCTCATCATGAATGCTTCATTTATTGGCCTAGAACTCATGAGATGACATGGAAAATGGATAATATATGATCCCTACAGGTGAGGGAAGCGAATTCCACCTTTCCCAAGCATGTAGGAACTAACTCCACAGAGGCTTTTGCATGGAAGCTTCCAGAACCTTCTTTTTCCCATTTTTTGACCATCGACGCTCTTGGTAGAAATGACAAAGGCATCGACCTAGGGTTTTTGTCAAAGCAAGAGGGCAACGATGCTTATGGGCCCACTGTGAGGAGCATCGTTGCCGCTCTATGTAAAAAGCATAAAGGCACCGGTCTTTCAAGATATGGAAAAAAGATGACCAAAGTGACTCCAGTCAGGCTTTCTGGGAGGTTGAAAGGCAACGTGAAATTCCCATGAAGGCTAATAGGTAATGTGGGATTTATAGGTGCAACAAAATCCCCCCCAAAGTATGAAGCTAGAAGGAAGTGATAGGTGAAATAGTTTCCAAGTTCTCTGTCTGATACAGAAGAAAAGAGAGATAGACTCATAGTACTAGTAACTGACTCTATCCAAACTAATCATAGTTGCGGACCAAAACACTATAGATCTATGATGGAGACTATGTCATGGCTACCAAAAAATACATTGTATATCCATGGACAAATGATATAAATGACGGAACATGGATACAACACATACAAGGCATATCCATGTCATAAAATCTAAAATATTGAACACAACCAGCAAAACATATAATGTGGATCTGTGTCAAGACTTTCCCTGATCTCCAAACACAACCTGAGTATAGGCGAATATAATGATTAGGCCTATCAACCCAGGGTGTTCATTCCAATTCCTAACTATTACTATTCTAACCATGTGAATAAATGTATTGACGTCGAACATGGGAGAAACCACTTGAATACCAGTCATTAATGAAAACTGTTAACAAGTGCGAGGGAGATCACCATTAATGTCAATGATTCCCAAGGTATCTAAGGACATTATTCCAAGTGTGAATGGATTTTTTGAAGTTGAATACTTGATATAATCTCTCAATAAGAGGTCATTGATGAAAACCTACTGTTTGAAGCAAGGAAACCTGCCATTGAGGCATGCAGGCTTCAAGGTACTTGAGTAGGTTTCTAGGTCTAATTCTTGGATAATGATTTGAAGTCGACATGAATAGACTTGTCACAGGAAGTCCATACTGATTCCCACATCGATGACACGAAACAAGGAACAAAAATTGATTTGAAGTGATGAAACTCACTCAGGCGTGACTGATTTTAAGGATAAATAAAGTTACTAATGAGTTATTTTTCTAGGAAAGACATCTTTTGACTAATTTTGCGGCACGACACATGACTTGGCAACATTGACTTGAACGAGGATAGAACTAGGTGTAATGCAAGGAATATGAAAAAGAATTCTTTGAATTGACTCAAAGGAGTTGGATGACTCACAAAGGTGGATCGACTCAGAGACAAGCTGAAAACCCAACTGTTCAGGTATGCAAATGTAGATAGGTGCCATGTTCAAAGGTAGATTGTAGATTACTGCCATAAAAAAAAATGAAAACCATTCCCCTTTCCTTTAATTTCCCCACCTAGAAAGGTGAGTGCTTATTTTTATTTTTATGAGTCCAAAGAGGGTAACAAACACTTGTTAAAGCTTATCAAATGGCGAGCCCATTCTCATACTTTTTACAAACCTGAGAAAGGAGGGGTTCGTTCCCAAATAGGGTCTTTCCTCGTTTGATTTTACAAGTCCGATGAAAGAAAACTCATTTGTCATTTCATGTTTAGAGATTTTGAAATGACTAAGAAAATTCCAAAAGGTCCTTTTTCATAAATAAGGCTAGTCGGTCCAAAAAAGAGATAACCTACCCCCGACTAGTCGATCGTTCTGAATTTTTTACAAGCGTGAAAGTAACAAGTTTGCTTGGCAATATTTTTGTATTTTAAGGAGAATGAAAAGAGCTTAAATATAACTCCGTGTTTGAGTTCCTTTTTCATAATCCACTTTTAACAGGTCTGAAAAAGAGAAAAAGTAGACTTGACACCTTTCTACTGGAATTTTAACGAGCATGTAAAAGGCATCTAACGACACTCGGTAGTTTTTCATTTTGATTCAAGCTTGAAAAAGACTAAAATAGCTTACATCATAGCCATTACCCAATATTGACCTGAAAAAACTCAAAAAACTCATTAAAGCCAATTTACCAAAACTATATAAAGTAAAAAGTAAAAACCCTCTTTCAATGAAATAATTTGGATTCCAAAATAAATCATTTATAATAAATTTTTGAAAACTCCAAATATTCTATAAATAGAAAGAGTAGGTACGAATTATTTACCATAGATAGTTTTTGGTAATTGGAGTGATAGAAAGAGTTTCCACCGATGTTTTTGCAAGGGTCTCTCACTCATTGTTCCTTCATTCTTCGTGGAAGAGGTAAGTGTTTTGATCTTTTCTTTTTTATGTTCAAGAAATGTCATTTTATTTTTTCTTCCATTGTTTAATTCATGCCCCAAAAATGATTTTTAATTGTTTTAAAGCTAATATTTAGGGTAGATGGTTAACTTGAAATGGACAAGAAGAATTTAACCATCTCAGAAGGGGTTTTTAATGGTTTAGAAAGCCAAAATTGTTGGCCATAGGGTTTTTAGTCGTCGGGTAGAGCACGTGACGATGCTCTGTCAGGATGGGACAGAGGTGTCGTAGGTGCTCTGTGAGCCAAAGACATTCACTCCGTCGTTTTTCTTTGGGAAAAGGGTAGAAACACCGCCGTTCCCTTATGAAAAAAGAACACAAACCCTAATCCATCAAAAAACCAAATTTTTAATGATTTTTACCTTGCTTCAAAATTTGTCATTTAAAAGCTTTCCTCTTTTCAACCATGATGTGATTTTTAATCATAAATTTTGCATGTTACAGGTGCATCATGGTGATTTGGAAGGAAAGGGAACACGAAGTTCCATACCATCATGCTATCAATGATCTAGACACTATTGAGGCTCTATGAAACTGTGGGCTTCTGAAATACTTTCGGGTACCTGGTATGAAAGAACATGTCTGATTGTTAGAGTATATAATAGGGATGTGGGATCCAAATCAGCATCATTTTGTGGTGGGGATCCATATCCTCCCCATAGAGGTTGAGGACATCTATTTTCTGACCGGATTGTCCATGAGGGGAAGCCCAATAGCTTTGTTTGAGGCACGAGGAGGGGAGACCTCTTTAGATGACATAATTGACCAGCACTGTGTACTAGGTATGGATCCCCAGTCGGGGAAACTATGCATCTAGTCCATAGTAGATCTTCCCTTGAGGACAGTAGTATACACTATTGGCAAGGTGGCAGGAACTAGGTCTTCCCACCTTACCATTAGATTGCACATGAAGTACACTTTGTAGTGTATGGAGTCTACTATTTTAAATTGGTGTGAAGGCATGTTGGTATGTCTAAAAAATTAGTTAAACAAATGCAAGAGAGGAGCGCTGAAGAAGTTTGGCTACGGAGTTGTGATAGTGTCTTTCATCTTACAGCGGGTGCCTCATATGAGGCCACATGTGATAATTACCAAGATTGAGGATGAGGATCCTAGAATGATTGCATGGGTTACTGCCATGCCTCACCTTGGTGGTGGAGGACCCAAGGTCAGT
This sequence comes from Pseudotsuga menziesii, assembly GCA_001517045.1. NCBI lineage: Eukaryota > Viridiplantae > Streptophyta > Pinopsida > Pinales > Pinaceae > Pseudotsuga > Pseudotsuga menziesii. Next base: position 649,005 of record LPNX010778199.1, on the reverse strand, counting down.
TACGGATATGGCTTCTTTCGCTGGTTGAGAAGCCAATTACTCATTGTTGAGGATTATGCCTATGAGGGGGCAGATTTTTGTGATGACCCAGAGCTTGTCTTACCTGAGGGAGAAGTATGGGATGACCAAGGTAAGAAAAGACATTATCAACTTGTGTTTTTAGTTTTTGTATTTTATTTCATTTTTATTTTGTAGTACTGATATGAGTGAACATGTTTTCATGCAGAAATTGGATCTATACGTCCAGCAGGGATGTCACCTATTGCTAGGCGAGCCGATACTAGAGACATGATGCTATATTTGTCTAAAGCTGATGAAGAGCTCAGAGATCTCAAGGAGAACCTAGAGCGTTTGACTATGGGTATCCCCGATATGACTACTAACAAGTTACCTAGGTGTTATCAACGCCATACTGCAGGTGTCTCGTGACATTTTTCTAGGCTACTTCATAGTTTCTCAAGCCATTGTGTGCTATCATGAGCAGCACGAGGATTAGTCTGCTTGGATATTCACTTTTTGTATATGTACTATTGAAAGATTCGAAGCTTCAGATTTTTCCCTATGTATATGTGTATTCTGAACTTTTTACAGTCTTGAACTCCGAGGGAACNCACACACACACACACACACACACACACATATATATATATATATATATATATTTACAATTGTTTGTGTGGAAAATGTGATGTGTGAAATGATTATCTACTTGTGAATTTACATATATGTTATTTATGTGTCAAATGGACCTTTTAAATATGAGTAATGTACCAGTCTAAGACATAATTAGCTAGGGAATATACCACAATGTTTAAATGTCTCGGGATGTGTTGATATGCAACTTTCTCAAAAGACCTTTCTAACAACCTCAATCTTTGGAATGTACGAAGAAGAAGGGGATTTCGGACGGTATAGACTCGATTAAGTTGTTGAAAAACTAGTTCAGAGTCTAGGTAAACCCTAATCTCCCTTACATCGCTAGCTAGGGCTTCCGTCAACAATCCAATCACGACTTGGTATTCCACCAGATTGTTGGTGGAGGGATCTAAAAGAATACCCCATGAACTCACCAAATCATTTGTAGGAGAGTACAGTACCCATGCTGCTGATGCAAGGTTAAGTGTATATTGATTAGCACCGTCAGCAAAACCATTGAAAGTAGTCATATGTCCATCAGACAAAAGACATACATAAGTAGGGTTTTAGGTAAACACATTTAAAATGACACAAAAGACACGCTTTTCAAACCTAAGACACACAACAAAATATAAACAATATTTACAAAGACCCTATGCTAGATTACCTAAGCATAGTACCTTTTGAGGTAGAGCCCATTTCGGGGCTTTCCCAAAGGTATCCCATCGTAATCAACCAACTCATATGCCCCTTTCTCTAAAACGTGACTGACAATATAAGGCTCATACCACATAGAATCAAATTTTCCTACCCCCAATTTGTCATGCTTTTAGTCATAAGTCAAGACCAGGTCTCCTTCATTGAAGGAACGGGGTTGAATAGTCCTGTCATATTGAACTTTCATTTGTCGTTTATGTGCCTCATTGGCTAAAGCAGCATTGCGTCGAGTTTCATCAAGTTTTTTTAGATACAGGAATATTTCTTCATCTATGGTGGTGTTGGGTAATAGTTCTATAGCAAGTTTCGAAGAGGGGATATCGTATTCTATCAGGAGGGTTTCTTCCAGTCCATATACTAGTTGGAATGGTGTAAAACCGGTGGAAGTTTTGACAGTAGTCCTATAGGCCTAGAGTGCAGAGAATAGCTACAAATGCTAGTTTGAATTGGCTTGCCCTACCATCCACTGAAGCATTGTTTTTAGTAATTTGTTTATATCTTCAACTTGTCCATTGGCCAGAGGATAATAAGGTGTAGAGTTATTGTGATGAAACCCTAATTTGGTGTTGAGCTCTGCCATCATTTTGTTTTGAAAGTGTGATCCATGATCGGTCACGATGTCCCTAGGGATCCTAAATCTAGCAATGATATGATTGAATAAGAATAGTGCAGTTGTTTTCCCATCTTCGTCATATGTGGGCATAGCCTCAGCCCATTTTAAAAAATTGTCCACAACCACAATTATGGAGCCATGCCCCCCGGCTGGGGTAGGTCTACAGTGCACGAAGTCTATGCCCCATTTTACAAAGGGGATAACAGCTACAACGGGATGGAGCGGAGCTGGATGGGTGCATTTCTTTGTGGTGAACATTTGACATGGTGGGTATTTCTTGACTGTTTCAATGCAATCTTTGAAAATATAGGGCCGGAAATACCCTGCACGCAAGATTTTCTGGGCAGTAGCCAACCCAGATAGGTGATAGCCACAAGCTACAGCATGGCAATCATTTAAAATAATTCCAGAATCTTCATGTGTAAGACAACGTCATAGTATGGAATCAACACCACGTTGGTACAGGGTATCATTCACGATAATATATCTTTTGTCTTGGTGGCGAATGCGACGATGTTCATCGCGAGAAGTAGTGAGATGATATCGTAAAGTATGGAGATACAAAATGATGTCTCCATACTAAGGGTTGGTATTACTAATGAGAAACAAGGATTCATCAGGTAATGATTCAATGGGCTCTGTATTCTCCATAGTACATGGAAGGTCACATATGAGCTCTTAAAAAATGAGAGAATTCTTGGAAGTACTTTTCACAAACTCCAACTCAAATTCCTGGAGAATGACAATCCACCGTGAGTATTTACCCCCAAGCACTTGACGTGTCAGTATGTAGTACATGGGGTTAGAGTTGACATAGACAGTGGTGGTGTGGAGCAATATATAATGACGGAATTTCTGGACCGCGATGACCGTGGCCAAAGCAAGTTTCTCCACATGTGAATATCGGGTTTCAGAGTCTAGGAGACTCTTACTGGCATAGTAGATCACATGTTCCTAATTGTGTTCATCTGTTTGGACAAGGACCATGCCTATAGTAGACAAGGAAACAGCCACATACAAGGAATAATACTTAGTATAATTTGGTGGTTGCAACACTGGTGCATGGCTAAGTGCATGCTTGAGATTGTCAAAAGCACATTGCGTGAAATCATCCTAGAAAAAAGGTGTATCTTTTTTAAGCAACCTCATGAAACCGTGTGTCCTTTCTGCGTAATTGCAGATGAAACGACGTACAAAATTTTCCTTCCCTTGCAAACTCTGGAGTTCAGTTATGTTCGTTGGGGAAGGTAGGGAAAGATTAGCTTCAATATTCGAGGGATCAATATGGATTCCATATTTAGAAACAATGAATTCGAGGAGTCAACTAGTTTCTACACACAAAAAAAATTATGGGGATTCAGACGAATATTGAAATGGTGACATCTGATAAAAATAGCTCTCAAATGATCGACATGGATATCTCGTTGCTTAGAATGGGCAGGTAGGTCGTCAAGATATGGTTCCAAAACATGTTTGATATCATGAAAAGCATATGGCATGGCATGTTGGAATGTCGTACCAGTGTTTTTTAAACCAAAAGGAAATTTACGGTAAGCAAAGGTCCCCCATGGGAAGATGAATGCCATCTTATTTGGGTAGGATGAGATAATCTCAATCTGATTGTAGCCGGAGAATCCATCCATGAAGGAAAAAATAACGCTTTTGGCACAGTTGTCGATTATCTGATCGATATAGGGAGTAGGGAAATTGTATTTTGGAAAAGCCCTATTCAAATCTCTGAAGTCGATACAGACTCTAATAGTGCCCTATTTTTTGTTCATAGGGACTATGTTGGACACCCATTCAGTTAAAGGTATGAGGTAAATAAAACCATCCCACATAAGTTTTTCAACTTCTTCTTTGATGGCGTTTGCTTTTCATGGATGAACTTGTCATAGTTTCTGGAAGACGGGCTTGGAATCAAGATAGGTTTTGATCTCATGAACAACGATGGAAGGATCAATACCTGGAATTTCCTCGTATGTCCAAGCGAAAACATATCAAAATTCTTTGAACAAGGTTGTATATGATTGAACCTTGGAAGGTGAAGAGTTTTGGCCTATGTAAATGTTCTCTAAAATGCCTGGTTTGACTGATATGTCCATGGGCATGGTTTTTGTATTATTACATATATTTAATTCAGAGTCAACACCCCAAGTGAGGATGGGAGACTAAGGATCCACGGTTATATTAGCTGAAATAGCTAAGGCAAAGTGTTCTTCTACCATATGGCAAGGAGGAAGAATAGAAGATCGATGATGATGATCTTTCCAGGGAATCTCATCCATTGACATGAATTCCATAATGGATTCATCTGTGGGAAGTGTAAGTGAAAGATAATATAGAGATGGGGGGGGGGTTGTCAAGCCAATATGGCAGGTGATGACAATCTGAGGCCACCAACAGCTGGTCGTTGATGACAGAATCACTGGTGGACTGGATAGTGTTATAAACCTCTTCAAAAGGAGTCTGAGATGTTGATTAATCAGCAATCGATTTTCCTTTGTCTATAAAAGTGCCAGAAATCATATTGATAGATGCACTTTGTGAAGCAGGAGGAGGATTAGATAGTGGAAAGACTCCCATGAGTGATGAGTCTTTGATAAGTCCTACTCCTATGTTCTGATACTGTGGGGTATTTAGGAGCGGAACTCTATTTGCATCATTGGTGATGGTAGCTGGTGTGATGAAATCTAACTAGTCTATAGTGACAATCCTTCCTTGGAATGGGAACTGGAGGATCTAAAAAACGGTCAATGCTACAGCTTGCATAGCATAAAACCAATTACGACCTAGGAGTAGGTTATAGTCCAAAGGAGCGTCAATGAATTCAATGTGAATGGAGACTGGCTTTCCCCCTATTTCAACATGGATTGTAGGTAGTAATCCATAAGGTTGAAATTTGTGGCCATCAAATGCCTTAAGGGTGGTAGGTGAACGGTTGATTTCAGGAGAACCGATCTCTCTCCAACAAGATAAAGACATGACTGATGTAGAGGCTCCCTCATCTAAAACAGTACGATGAATGGTTTTTCCAGAAATTTAAGTGGATATCTAAAAATCCAATTGGTGTGAGAGCCAAGTTTTAAAATCATCCAGTTTGAAAGTGATGACATTACTATTTTCGGGATCCATAGATCCAAGTGCAGTAAGCAAGTTTTTCCATTGGTGGGACATGTTTGGAGTATGTCTAACACTTACATAGCGTAGGGTGCTTGAGCCAAATATTATACTATTTTATAATATTGGGCAGCATGTGCGTTAGGGTTGATAATGGACTTATGAAGAGTAACCTTGGGTGGGAAGAAAATTACTTCTGGAATGGGTTTTTCAATGTGAAGACCATTACTTGGAGGATGTGTGGAAGCTGAAGGTTTTTCAGGTTGAACTTCATCAAATTTATTTTCTGGAGGAGGGTCATAACTGTGCGATATTGTGTTTAAGTTAACCGTTTCGCTAGACATCATTCTAACTTCATCAGTAGATGAAGATGACCCATGCAAGGAGTGATGATCGATTAATTGTTGTTGGGTGGGGAAAGGATCTTTAAGAACTGCAAGGGTGGGTGAAGTTTTCAAAAATTTACTAACTTCCTCACGATGAGGACATTCCTTAGTGAAATGATCCCCCCCATAGATTAAACAAGGATATTTTACATTTCTTTTATTCTTTGAATTCACATTTGAATTTTGTGGTTTATTACCCTCTTGTTGGTTATCAGGTTTTTTCGATTTATTTTTCCCTTTCTTCTTTCCACCAAAAGATTCATCCGTTTGAACCGCATTTACTTTAGCAGAAACAACAGGAGAGGGTGCAGTTTTGGAAGGTGGACTTGTTGGTGTGGCAGTTTTATTTTGCTTCTTAGAATATTTTTCCACCATTTGTGTTTGAACTAAACCAAGTATGCCATCACTGGGTGGTTCATTTGCGGGTCTTGATAGATCGGTTGTGGGCCAAGGAGCATGAGGAATCAAATCATACAAAGTGCCTGATTGGGAATAAACCAAATCAAGGTATTGAGCTCGTCTAATAGCCTATTCCTCGATAACAGTGCCTCCCATGGAAACATCTCTAGAAATGGGCGAAAGTAAAGACTTTGTAAACCAATCAGCCAGTAACTGATCAGCAATGGGGGCCTTGATTAACCTGCGTCTTCTTCTCCATTCATGGATATGATTAGAGATGTGGGTTGATGTGGTCTATCGAAGTGAGGTGAACATGTTTGTACCTTTTTCATACCGGATGGGTAAATGAAAGTGCATTAAGAAAGCCATAGCTAGAGCATTAAAATCCCAAACACAGTGCTGTGGTAGCTCTATATACCATTTGGCAGCAATGCCTATGAGAGTTCTTTGGAATAGTTTAAGACGAATCGAACCATCCATCAAATAATTGGATGAACACCATAGATGAAAAGTCATCACATGGTTCTAATGATCTTCACCAGGTGTTGGCATCAAATTTAGGTATATCGGAAGGTAATTTAACCGAAATAGTAGTCCAAGAGGGGTTATGATGAATTGAGTCATTGATCAATCTGGACAAATCTGACAAATCTAATGTTGCCAAAAATGGCAATTATTGATTGGGTTGTGGGTACTGGTAGTACTAATATGGATATTTTTGACCAGTAGGACTGTAAGAAGATTGATAAATAGGTATGGATGATGACCCCGAGGCTTGTTGATTAGGTTGTTGGATATTCGAAGGTCCCTTAAATGAAGGATTACCTAAAGGAGGTGGTCCTCCAGATCCTCCGAACCCTCTAGGTCCGCCGCGTCCTCTAGGTCCACCAGGTGGTGGTCCACTGGATCCACCAGATCCTCCGGGTCCACATGGTGGTGGTGCACTAGATCCAATGGATCCACTAGGTCCACCAGGTGGTGGTCCACTAGATCCACTAGGTCCACTAGGTGGTGGTCCATGGGATCCACCAGATCCACCAAATACACTAGGTCCTTCAAGTCCTCCAGGTCCTCTAGGTCCTCTAGGAGGTCCTCTAGGTTGGGGTCTTCTAGGTGGAGGCCCATATCCTCCAGCAATAGGGACACAAGATCCTCCATAAGATGGAACATTTGACCAGTTTGGTTGTCCCCATGGTACAAAGGAATTTCCAGGGTAGGGAACTCCATGATAGGTTCCCCCCAGGGGAATAGGTTGATAAGTTGATTGAGGCGGGGGGGGTGGTTCTCGGTGTATGTGTATCTCCAAGAAAGCAGAGTAATGGTAGGTGGGACCCATGAGGGCCCTGCCTGACTGGAAGGAGGAACAATCGTAGTGGAACTGGGAGGAGGGTATTTTGTTGTTGGTGGTCCAGTAGGTAAATTTTTCCCCATGCTAAATATAGTCCCTCCAATAGGAAATGAAGTTTGAACTGGGGGGTTCCCCCCAGGTGCTGAAGTTTTTGGAGAGTTTGGATTAGAAGGGGAATTCTGAATGGCTGAATTGGATTATGACCAAGAAATGGGGTTGAAACCTAGTTCTACGTAGCCAAATTTTGAATTGGTAATTCCGGAAGTTGAGCTACATGTGGTGATGAAAGGGCATGATATCTAGGTGGGGTAGTTCTTGAAGGGTTGGGATGAGGAGAAGTACCTCTATTTTTAAGTTCTTCGGCTTGTGTCTCTTCCTGTGCGTATGCTCAAAATATTCTCGGCAAAGTATTTGTTTGACGGAGTATTTTGAAATCTTGTTATCACAGGAGCAAGTATATCAGGCTCCGATTCAGTGTTAGCAATTCCATATCCAATAATAGTTTGTCCTAGGGATGTTATATAGAAAGGAGCATTTGGGCCTTATTATGCCCCTGTGGTTTCATCAAGAGGATGATTTCCAATCTAGTTGGATGAGCCAGGTCGACCCTCTGTTGGAAAGTGAAAGGATGTGTTAGCTTCAGGAATCAGCTAGACCAAAGGGTTGTCATAAACCGAGAACTCTTCTCTAGGTTCAGTAGCTGGAGTGGTTTCCATATGAGCTTCAATCGAAGCTAGTCATTCCATGGTTACCCCTTCTTGTCCTTCCAAGGATGGAGGAGAGCCAACAGGTAAACCCTGCAATCTGTAGGATTGACGCCGCCTAAGTTGCTCAACCATGGTGGTGGTCGAAAGTCTTCTAATCTAGGTCAAAGAAAGAGGAAAAATCACACAAAAAAACCTAGACATAGCTAAAGGTCACAAGCAGTCTTAAATGATAGGATGGGTTTAGAATTATCTGTCTCTCACCAGGATTGTTAAGAAGGTGCAAATCCCGATATACCTCAAGGGCACGTGCATAGTAATATCCCCAAATTTTGTCTTCGATGTATTTCTCAAAAAAAGACGGCCAAAGGGTTTTTCTCAGTTGGATAAGAAATCCTAGTGGGGTCTCCTGATATACACAAGGTATGTGGGAGCTCAAATAGGTAGTAGTGTTGTCTAATGCACAACCATTCACAAGGGTCCTTTTGATATACAATCGAGTACGTGAAGTACCTTTCTACATACCTCAAGGGTACATGAAAGGCCGTTTGATATACCGACGATACGTGGAAGAACCGCGCGAGTCCTGAGTTGTAGTGGATAAAAATTAACAACAACCACTACGTTTTATGATGCCCGAACATGTCAGTAACCTATCACTCAAATTTCTATACAATTTTAACCTAAAGCTACCGTTACTTTTATCTGCATGATTAGGTGAATGCTTGTGAGGTGTTGTCTCCAATAATGCAATTAAATCTTATGCAAAAACACTTCTTTGACTTCGATGAGACCTAATTACGGTAAGGAAGAGACCTTTTCTTTTCTTTCAAACAAAAGAAAAATGCCACTTTCAGCAGTCACAACAAGATCTTAATCAAGAGATGCAAAAGGGAATTCTTTCAAACAAAAATATTTTTCAAACAAGAACTCAAAAAGTATCTGAAATGCAAAAAAGAAAACTGAGCCTCTAACATGCATGCAAAATTAATTTTTGCTACAATGTCAAAAAGACCTATTCTTCTAAATCACTCATGTAAATGAAAATGAAATTTTATTCAGCATAACCAATAGGAAAATAACACGATTATTTTTGTATTTTTCTAGAAAATATGAGTCACAGCAAGCAATTTTTAAAAAGAAACTAATCTTCTAGAAATAGGCTATAGGTTTTCTTTTCAAAAGAAGATTTTTCAGATACTTCACTAAAAAACCAAAACTAAACTATTTTTCCACTTCCGTTTATGACAATGAAGAAGATAAGGTTTTTTGGATCTAATCTCAAAGAGAGAATCAAATTCGCAAAGACCAGCAAACTCAGACAATAAGCAAACAAACAAACTACACTAAAAATATTCAGAGAACAAGACAATTCAAAATTTTGAAAGGAAAATTTCTTAAACAACAAGTTTGAAGGCCTACCTCGGCGCATTGAGGAGCACTGCACCAGAGCGTCGTAGGCTGCAATGGAACTTTTAGTCTTCTGCATATAGGAACCATTGATGCTTTGTCAATTGAGGAAGAAGGCGTTGTCGGCGTGCTAGACAAAGAAGGAAAAGGCATCCCAAGAGGGTCAATGCTCTGTCAGCCAAAGAGAAAGGAACTGCTCGAACAATAGACTGAAAGGATAAAGGCCTGCAAGAGAAACCAAAAAGGTCTAAGTTGGACTGAAAAGGGTAAAAAATACTCAGAAAAGAGTCAATAATTAGAAACATAAGATAGATGGCTTACCTTGTTAACTGAAATAACTAAAAGGAGAGAGAATAACCTTCATATATGGAATGGTTACTGAATTTTGTAGATCTGACTGGATCTGCACCATATCTAACAAGATCTTCCCCAGATCTAACCAAATTATTATCCCCAGCGGAGTCGCCAATTTTGTTATCAGGAATTCTCAAGAAGTGCGGACACTGTTTGTTCCTCTGCAATGTCAATCACAAATACAGAACAGAAAGTCACAGCAACATATCCTTTCCTTAAACAATCAAATTAACTAACATGAAATATAATATACCTCAACCTTAGGTCTCTTTGTCTTCTCTCCAAAAGTACTTACAATGGTTCAGCACCTGCAAAACAGATTAAAAGAAAAATAAACAAGATGAGAGCATCATGATAAATTGATTATCCATATCAGTGATCAAGGAATATGATAATATTTAATTAAAATCAATACATCAAATATAGGAAAGGGGAATGTCTTTGTATTAATTATGAAAGAAAAATAATTACAACCAAAAATCCTTGATGTCGATGGCTTCAATCTCTACAAGAATCATTTACAATCCTCTATAACTATGAAGATCTCTCCAAGCATAATCCAACTCTACTTTTCCTCTGATTCAGACTTCAAACTAATAGCATAAGGATGTTTTTTCTGGCCTCCACCACTCTCATCATAAAGGCTTCATTTATAGGCCTAGAACTCATGAGATGACTTAGAAAATGGATAAGATGTGATCCCTATAGGTGAGGGAAGCATATTCCACCTCTCCCAAGCATGTAGGAACTGAATCCACGAAGGCTTTCACATGGAAGCTTCCAGAACCTTATTTTTCCCATTTTTTGACTATCGACGCTCGTGGTAGAAATGACAAAGGTGTCGACGTAGGATTTTTGTCAAAGCAAGAGGGCAATGACGCTTATGGGCCCACTGTGAGGAGCACTGTCAATGCTCTATGTAAAAATCATAAAGGTGCTCGTCTTTCAAGGTATGGAAAAAATATGACCAAAGTGACTCAAGTCAGGATTTCTGGGAGGTTGAAAGGCAATGTGAAATTCCCATGAAGGCTAATAGGCAATGTGGGATTTCTAGGTGCAACAATATTAGTTCTAAAAGATTATAGATTTTATATAAAGAGTTATTTTTCAGCTTTACTTTTATTCATGATTGGACTCTTTTAAGAATTGATATACATAGGGAAAGGGTTACAAAGAACCTAACATTATGCTTCATAGCTATGTTGGATAGTAATAATTATATATACTTACTTGAAAATTAATTTTTACTTCTATATTTACTTATTGTTGAATGTGTGAGGATTGATTTCTTTTAAAATATTTTGAAGCACTTTAAGTTGGGAGTGAACTCTTGGCTTTTGAAGCACTTTAAGTTGGGAGTGAACTCTTAGCTTTTGAAGTACTTTAAGTATTTTCTATGCATATATTCTGCACAGTACCTCAGAAGCCTACTAACCCGGATTGATAATTAATGTGTCAAATTATACCATATAATTTTTCCTAACACACCCATTTACATATGACAAGTTTTATTCCTTTTAGAAGAGGTACAAGGTCACAAGTATCGTTCAACATTGAGGAATGTTATTCTTCCTTCATTGTTGCATCCTAATCCAAATGGATATAATATTTTGCAGATGTTTATAAATCATGATTCTCTAAACTTTGAGCCAATGAAGAAGAGACTCACATTAACTATGAATGTGTTTGATGTTGATCTATAAAATCACAACAATGATCACCCATTTCTTCTTGTGTTCTATGGATACATATAGGAAAAACAATGGTGTCGTTGCAGGTTCATGTCCAACGGATCCAATTGGAGGAAGGTGAGAAAGAGGAGGTATATTTTCACCCTCATTTACATCATATAGAGAAGACATCAACATAGGACTACTAGCAAAAAATTTGGGAATTAAACATTTCCATAGAATATAAAACATCCACTGAAGAAGTTGAACCAGAATTTTATACTGACTTCCATGAAGGGTTCCTATGTTCTATACCAACATTGTTATATAAATTTTTGATTGAAAATGAAGCTGACCATATAGTATAACCATGACCACCATTGGTTGCACCCACCTCAAAAAATTGGCAACAAAAACAAAAATATTGGGATAAATTTGTCAACGAACGATAGTGGAAATACTTTCTAAGAAAATGATGACCATTTCTAGACCCACAGCAGTCGAAAAATAACCGCAGGGTCGACAATGGGGGCTAGTCGACCATGTCTTGTGAAAAAAAAAGTGTAAAGGCTAGTCGATGATAGAAGACAAAGAATGAAGCCCTGTAAAAATTCAAGTTCGCTTCGATGAAACAAATATCCATTCAGTCTCATTCAAATTGCAGATATACAAAAGATAGAGAGAGAAAAGAGGTGCAAGCAATGCAAATAGTTAAGGGATATTTCCATTTTGACACACATATGTTTAGGTATAAAGAAATTGGGTGATATGTTTAGGCAACCAAAATTCCTACCTGAGTCTAGCGAGAGTCTACCAGATGGAGAAGGTGGGGTGTCGACACCCAAAGAGTAGTCACACACAATGGTGTTGACCCCCCAAAATTTGAGTATTTCAATCCTAGAATGTTCGACCCCCATCGATGTAGTACCTATGATAATGACAAATGGACCAACCTGTAGTGGGGATTTATCCCCGGCTATGTGAAAAATAACCAACCCTAGACAATGTCGGTCATAGGGTAGAGTTTAACAATAAAAAAAGGAAACAAGACAAAAATAACAATATGTTTAGGGTTTTTCAAATATATACTATTAACTAATGCATAACAAGAATAAAAAATACCTTTTCTATAAAATGTGGGCCAGCGTAGCCATCCTCGGAAATGGTCCCGCAAATCCATGGTTTAGGTCTCCAGTCTCTTAAACGAATAGTTGTCATGGGGGAATGGATCCAAATGGGTATGGAGTGAACTCAACGTACACCATGGTTAATGGCATGGAAAAATATGGGAATAATGGCAGAAAAAGACTATAGTGTGACTGAGAGAAAATGGAAAAATGTGTTTTGATGGAGTCCTTCACAATGTATTTATAGGATGGTTCAATATTTTTTGACCCATGGTATTTTATTGTCCATGGTATTTAGCAATGGTATTTTGACTCATTTTCATTTTTAGGATTTTTTTACCCTTTTTTGGAGAGAGGGGATAAATCACAATAAATGCTCAACTTCTCTTCATTTATGGGGAAGGAATAAAGATGTTTTGGACCATATTTGGTGGAAATACAATTGTGAAGGTAAAAATGGAGGAATTAATGGTGGGAATATGATGTATGTTTATGGTTTAGACCATAGATAGCTAGGTGAACATTTTTTGTGTTAACAGATTGCCCCCTAATGTGTGAGGGAAGGACCTCATCACATAGACGATAGACATCATAGGATCATGGGAAAATGGTGATAACAATGGAGAGACTATAGAGGTCCATGGAGGATAGAAGTATCCTTGTTCGAACTACACTGGATTTTGGTTTGTATTACTTCTCAAAAATGGATAAGGTACATATAATCTCAGACATGTATATGGATGAGGCGAGCATACCCATGGTCATAACGATGTCTCAAAAAATAAAAAAGGGGATAAAGGCTCAAAATATGGGACTTGATCAACATGTTAGAATAATCAACCCATATTTACCCACATTTGGCATTAATTATTCATTTTTGTCTTATTACCTAGATTCCTAGATTCCATTCTATGCTAGCTATCTTCCACATGTCCTAGAAGTCAACACATGCTAAACTAGGTCATGGAGTGCTTGGAAAACATCCTGGAAACCAATTTTAGCAAGTATGCTTTTATTCTTGGTTACTAAAGAGCATTTTTGGTTTTTATGAAAGCTGCCTTGCTTTACAGCAGTTTTAAGGCAAAAGGAAAAGCTAGTCTAGGTGTAACTGCCTTGTTTTTTTCCCACATCATCCTCCCTCATTTTCTCAAAACAAATGAATGAATGAGTTTTCTTTCCATCACTCTTTATATTTCCCACTTGTTTTAGCAAATTCTTGAGCATATTCATAGATTTGGAAACAACTTTATGCACCTATGGGGGATTTGACTATTTTTGGTAAGCGTGCTTTTTGACCAATTCGAATAGCATCCTTATGCTTTTGAACCACTCATGTAATTATATATTTGATCAGCCTATTACTTCATAAGTTCAGCTATTGTACACTTACTCAATACATATTAGTCTTATGCTCCAATTTCAGTCTCCTTTGGTGTGAATTTTTCATGTTTGATTAGCAATTTTGTGAGTGTAATTTTTCTATCACTTGGGTTCAATTTTGACACAATACATATAGAAATGGTGATACGTAATGGTGGCCTCAATGGGAGGCTGAATACAAATGTTGATCTTAAGAACTGATACAAAGGAACAATGGCATTCTCATAGAATGCAATATCATCACAACTAATCCTGTACTGGATCTGGAAGTGTACATAACTCAATGAATCAATGAATCAAAGAGAGAATCTTTGTAGTACAATATATGACATCAAATACTAAAGATACATAGAAGCATGAAACTAATGAGATTATGAACACTGTCTCCAATGCAGCCGGAAATCACAAGGGGCATGAGACTGTATGGATCCCATAAATAGACTCTCCAATGTGCTAGAGTCGGGTGACAACCGAGATCTTCAACAACATAATGAATAGACCAATACCCTATATGAATATCAAAGGTGCGATGATGTAGCTAAAGTCGAGCATGTGAGACACAACCAGCCCGAAATGAACTAATGACTCCTTTCAAGTGGTCCAAGGAACTCATCAATGAGGTGGATGAAACTAGGATACAGGGACCTCTAGGTCTATTCTATGGAATAAATGTGTTGATGTCAATAGAGGGAGACGTACAACTAATAAGGAAGTGATGTTTCCTTGATTATAAGTGTGAGGGGGATAGCCAGAGTTGTGGAACAATCAAGGGACTGACTCACTAAATGGGGAACAGGGCCAAGGGAGTATGGGGGACTCAAACTTCCTTTTTTCAGAGTAGGACGACAGGGATGACCTGACAAAAAATGAAACTGACCCATGGTAAATGGATCATAGTTGTAAAACTGGGAAGATAAAAGCAATGGGAAATATTGGGGGAGTAATTGGAATAGTGATATCCAGGGGATCCAAGGGAGACTCATTGCAAGGTACTCTAAACAAAGGAGACATAATGGGGGAAAGCTTCCAAAATATGAGATCATATGTGGTAGCACCTAGAGACACCATTTGGGCCTTTTTCATAGTTTAAGGAGCATGAAGAAGGGATAGAAGTAAGCTCGATATGATAATATCTCATTGATTTTTAGCGAGCCCGAGAAGGTAAATGCTTGATGGTGATTTAATTTTTAGAGAGTTTAAAAATAGGGAGAAGACTCTAGTATGGTCTCTTTTTCGTATGATAGTCTCCTAAGCCCAAAAAAGGATAAACGTGTATGAAGGAGAGCTCTCCCAACCACAGGGTAAGAGAGAATTATTTATCATGGGTATTCAAACCTGGTTGGAAAAGGTTAAACCTATACTGATTGGATGGTCATTCAAATAATTTTACAAGCATGAACGAAACCAATATTACTTGGTGATATTTTCTTGTTGAGAGGGATGGAAAAGAGCTTAAAGATAACCCATTATGATCTTTTTTGTAAGTTACATTCCTAATGTCTGACAAAGCATAAAACGATACAGAGGGAAACGGTCCTAGCTGGAAGGTACCAGTGTGGTACTTTTGTTTTAGTAGTCCATGTAGTCCAAAAAAGGAGATAAACAAGGCTGCATAGATTCCCTTTAAAATAATTTAATGAGCGTGAAATAATGCAAGTGTTCTCTACAATATTTTCATTCTTTTGGGAGTCAGAAAAGAGCTTAATAGAAGCTCCGTAATGGTCATTCAAGCAAGGATGAAGCATTTGATGCATGGAAAGAGGTTATGATGTGAACATGATTGATAGGAATAACATTGGAACACTTGATGGGGCCTCCTTGCACGATGATGGATGGTGGAAAAATGAGGCCAACTGTGCAGTATGGATGGAGCGGATGGCTCGTGTACATGTTAGTATGTGTGTGGGGTGATTCACGTGATGGAATGTAAATCAAGGTGAATTCCAGGAAATGGCCCTAAAAATCATAAAGAGATCACGAGACAAGGGTCTTGTAAAAAATATAGAGCGTGAAAAATGGACGTCGGATGACTATGTGGTGCACAGAAGAAAAACTAGACCAAATGGAGGCCTATAAATAGGGGGGACCACATGACACTTCTCATATTCACTATGCAGTGATAAGTTAGAGTGGAGGACCCAAGAATGGAACTACCGATTTCTTCCGATTGGACCAGCAGTTTTTCAATCTGTGACTTGCTGGTAAGAGCTCTCATCAAAACCGTCTTTTTCAGTGGATTATTTTTTGGTTTTTCTCACTCTGAGGGCCTTGGACAAGCCCAAAGGTTTCTCAGGGTTGGGTCACACTTTTAGAGGGTAAAGGAAAAATCCATGTCTCTCTTATCGAGAAGACAGATGAGACCCAGTCGATGTCAGGGAGACAGGCGTGACCCAAGTTGCACCTATTTAGCTGATAAGAGTGATCTAGCCACACTTGTTCAGTAGTTTTGAGCGACTTGGGTCATACAAAATGGCCAAATAGGTGCAACCTAGCCCAGAATGAGGGTTTTTTGCATGACTAGGTATAACAGGGACAGTTTGTATGTGCAGGATGCCTCGAGTGGCATGGAAAGAGAGAGACATTGGGGACCTCCGAGGGGATGTAAGTGATGATCCAGTGATATAGGATACACACGCCCACTATGGAATATGGAATTTCTTCCATATCCCACTAATGTGTTCAACAAAACTATTTTTGGAGAAGCTCATGAGCTACTAGTACTGGGAGGATGAGTGCTTCATTACCTAGGGTGAGTGGTTGGATATCACCCTCCACAATGTATACTTTATAACATGCCTCCCAATACTACGCATGATCAAAGACACAACGCCGAAGCTCCCAAGGGGGGTGTCAATGGATGACCTATGTGATAGGAATTGCAACACCTCAACATTTGTGCACAAGCCATCCATACTGCTTGGCGACATCGAGAGTCTATAGACTCGAGCAGTGGCAGCGATGGTGCTGTGTATACTAGGATTGACTGGACTGCACAAGATCTCAGGTGCTCAGCTCCTGATGGTGGAGAGTGTACTAAGGGGCACCTACTATGGGTCGGCCCATATGTTCTTGACTATGGTTTGGCATGGGATAAACTGTGCTAGATCGATGGGAGGGGATTTTTGTTTCCCCTCATTCTTGTGCTCAGTTTTCTTTGAGCGAATGCCTACTCTACGACCGCATGTAGTGGTACGTGAGCAGGGACCTTGCAAGCCTCAGATGATGAGGTGGTGCGAAATGATTATATGATAGCGAGGTGGCTTGGTGGGTTAGTTCTTCACCTGGGAATTCTTTTCACAGTGGCAGAAGTTACCAGTCTTCATAGAGGACTATCCATATGCTGGGATGGATTACCAAGGGGACCCAGAGATGCCTTGAACTTTGAGTTCAGGTATGGGGACATGATAGTATGTATACATGATTATTTTGTGGTTGAATTCATATATAGTTTACTAGATTAGTGGTAGCCAAATCATGTGTGTGATAGATACTGATGACATACTATGTGCATGTACAGACGTGGGACCACGCCCTCCAGCAGGATACCAGTGATGCAGGGGAAGGGTGGAGGGTTTGTATCCACCCGCTCATGGACAGAGTAGATGCTAGAGTTCTACACTAGAATCACTGCAACTCGATGTCGAGCACTTATTGGAGGGGGTCACCGATGAAGGATGGTAGTACCTTGATGACGACTTGATCACTGCATGATATGGGGCTCCTCCAGAGTGGAAATCCCTTCTGAGGATAATTAGAGTCACTATTGAGTATGTTTTGGACTCATTCTCCTTTTTGTCTCAACCCACAGTTCAATAACACCACAATACCAACAATAAACCACAAGACATCAGCCCGACAAAGTAAGCTCAGTCGGAAACACCTACAAGGCAGGTGTAGTCTCACCCGAGATATCTAATGGGTAATTTCCAGAACCATGTTTCCATAGTTGGTGACAGATTATAATCCCTTGATGCAAGACCAAGGTGCTCTATGAAGGAAACTAGACATTGGGGATTATTACTGCACGACAGGGCACAACTGTATTTCAGCGTGCGCGCGACACGATCATGTCCTTAACATCAAAAACTGGCGTAACTTGTGTGGTGCAGATGATTCCAAGAACTGAAAGACAGTGCATGACTTATGCTTTAACTTAATAAATTGATTATAAAATTATTCACATATTCCAGCAGTGCTTTAACAATCATTCATTCAATGATTAATAATATGGTGCCATACATTTAACAGTAACTCATCAACATACAGTAATAAAATACTTGACATTCACATAACCATTCAACATTAATTCACCATTCAACTCAGAAAGTAACATAGAAACCCATTTGGGAAAAACCACCAAGGTGCTCTTCATCTGGCATGAGAATTGGGTATAGCACCTTGTATTCTGCATCATGTAGATTGATCTTATGATATGTCTTTCTGACTCAATCTCCTTTCTCTCACGCTCTCTGGTTTATTCTTCTATTTACTCCTACTGATCCACATACAGTCTGGATCGACTCTTCTACTGACCATATGCACACTTAGCTGCAGATTCCTTCTACTTCTAGCGGTCTGCACACACAGCTACAAGATTCACGGCTCACCATCCTTCTACTTCTACTAAACTCTTCTTTGAGTCCTCTCTTCTACTTACCCTAACTTCCTTAACAACCTAAACAAAACAACAGAATGATGGACCTTAACGAATGTCCTCTAACAACATTGACAAATTTCCAACCCTTATATAGAGCGGGTTCTTCCTATTTATATCTTCTATAGGACCACGCAGGGTCGAATACCTACTGCTCATTAGTTACAGGTCGTGATCAGCTATCAAAATTGGTTACAAGCTGTCATGGAATGACACAAGGCACTGTCAGTCTGACTTACAAAATATTCCTTCATACATGCATTGTCCATAGGATTTGTTGATGTTATCCCTTATTTTTTATACTATCACATCTTCCAGAAGCACTTCCCATATCGTGGAAACGGCTTCTACTGTTGTAGTGCAGAATGTCTCTCCCTCCTTGATCTTCCCAAAAGCCTTAGATGTTGCTCTTCTTCATTCCTTGAGCACTTCAAGAGGTGTGCTTGGCACTTGTCTGGATTGAAGTTTCTCAACCTGATTCTTTAGGTCTTGTGCGATCTATGCTAGCTAGGTAAACTTAGTTGCTAAATCCTCATCTCCACGGCCCACTTCAGGTGGGAATTCTGTGATCACACTTTTGAGCGTATTAGGTAATGTGATGCGTATCTGCTCATGTGCCACAATTTCTTGTTCCTTCTCTGCAAGGAGTGCAATTTGTCCTTGGAGATCCTAATATTTTTCCTTAAGGAGGGCCTTCCATGCCTTTTCCTTCCTTCATTGTTTTGTTGCATCATAGGAAACAACATTCTCCCTTAGTCATATTTCCGACGCAGATGCCTGTTGTACTTTTTAGATTTCACTCAAGGCCAGCTTGGAGAATTTGATCTGTAGTGTAGCAAACTCCTTGAAAACATCATCAAAGTCACTCATGTTAGTACCTATTTCCAGTGCACATCCCTAAATTATGACTTTGATTGGTGCCACTAGCTCTAGTGTGACCAATGGAACATTGGGATCGACACCATATGTCTCAGCCTCAACAGTGGCTTTGACCTTGTTAATGGAATCTACCATCTTATTAAGGTGGTTCCCAACTTGATCAATTATGCTTACCTACTATGTCTTCAGGTTGGCGAGTCTATCCATGGTGACCTCAGCTACGGCTTCTGCTAGCATGCGGATATCCTCCTCAGTAAAGGTATCAGTGTTATCTATCTTTCTAGCTTTCCTTTTCTTGTGTGTGGTATCCTGTCCTTGTTGCTGAGTTTTTTATTCAGTTGGGATGTCCTCCTGACTATGGGTGTTCTCTGAATCACTATGATTAGAGCTACGCCTATCCTCATTGTCATCTTGTTCTTCCTCCTCTTGCGGCCGATGATCCTGCTCGTCGCCTCCTTCATTTCCTTGGCCATTAACTTGGTGCATCAGCGGGTCCTCTTCTTGGTGTCCTTCAGGAAGTGGCTCTACCAGTGGGCCATGCCATTCATCCCGCCATAGGTGGAAAATTACATCCACGTCCTCGTTTGTGACCATGAATCCAGCATGGTGCACTTGTTTGGCTGAGTCCTTCTTCGAATCCAATATCATATTGTGCGCACCAACCTGAAAATTGATGAAGGCTGTGTACCTATGCATCGTTGCAGGCCGGACTCGGTTAGATCAGTGGACAACAGCATGCAACGTCTCTATGTGCAAAAATAACTCAATGTTGTTATCCTTTTTCTGGTCCTTGTCTTTCTTGTCTTCCCACAAGTTCTGGAACCTTGCACCATGGAAAGGTAGTGGGACATCCATTTGTACATAATCCAATGGGTTGTCCCATATTGTGAATGAGATCAAGATGAGTAGCTAGGAGTAGTGGAATTTGTGGTTAGGATCCTCCTGGGTCTGTGCGGCATCGTCTATCAGCTCATTCAGCAAGAACCGTGACCAATTGAAAATCCCGCCTAGCGCGCACAAATATGCAAGTTCCACCATTGCTTCCGAACACTGAGTGGGACTCATCTTGTGTAGCAGCTTACAAGAAAGGACCCTTGCGGCCAAACACACACTTGCATCTTTGATAGGGCCAATTAGGAAGCCCATTTTTGCGTGATGAAGGTTATACTTCTTCTTTATCTTGGTGTTGTCTTTATGGGCCAAGTATGGTGTGGGGTCGTCTCCTTCCTTTGGAAGACTCGTTATTATAGTAATAAGTTCGATGTCGATCGGGTATGGCCAATCGAGCCATTGGACTCCTCTGTGAAAACATACTAGAAGTTGTTTCACGTATGTATTAACCTATAGACTATGGTCGAAATGCGACATAAATAGCATATTTGTCAAATGTGCGTGGCCAACGCCCTTAGCCCATTGCATTGGCCTGAGTACTCGTGCACCAGTTAGGTCGGGTTTATCTGGGACTAGTTAGTCCGCTCTTTTCAACCCTTCCTATTACCGAGTATCAAAGTCCTCAATTTTAAACTTGATAAGCTTGGGCATTATTTCCTTCAACAGGGGAACGTTCTTAGGGATCTGTGGCACTATCAGAGTTGTATTGGCCTTCTTTATAAGCATGAATTCCTCCACATCGAATCTCCTTGGCCAGACGTAATGAGGGAAATTTTCATCATCCTCCTCAATACCCAGTCCTCTGCGTGGTGGTGTGTCTTCCTATATGAGGTCGTCCTCCATTGGGAATTTGCTGGTATTGCTCGGACCATCCTTATCCTTCCTTTTCCTTTTCATCCCAGGCCAGGATGAATGTCCAGGTACGCTTTGTCTAGCATGTACTATCTCTCTAGCTAGTTGCAGCTAATGATCCCTGAACTGGGTTTAGCATAGGGCGCAAACTAGGGGTTGTGATATTAATAGGAGAAGCGGTAGTGGTAGGTTTCTTCCTTATTCTTTCCATTGGATCAGAGTCTGGTTTCAATCCTGGTTGTTGTACTTGTGGCAATTCTACTTCTTCTTCCTCGTATATTGGGAAACTGGAGATAACGGTTGCGTCAGATAGCTCTCTCTCACTGGGGATCTCAATTACCATGGGTGTCGGCTTGCTAATAAAGGGATGATAGGCTTCGACTCTACAAATGATCGGCTCTGGTTCTCTCTTGCTCACTCTGTGTTCGTAAAAGAATGCTTGATGGAGAAGTCTTTCACTTTTACTCTTGAATGCGTCCTATAGTCATCATGCAATGGGAGGTTGATGTCTAATCAGTCACATGGGATTCTTGGCCAATGCATTCCTTCATTAAGTCGTTAACTTGAGTACTACGCTGCACTTGTTAGAGCAGTTATGGAGGATCCGTCGGATGTGACCTTAAATGCATGCTGTCATTATCCTTGTATCTCGTCGAATTAATGACACTTAGATGTCATAACCACCTCAATCTTTGCCGATTATTTTCACTTTAATGTCGGTGAGTTTGTCATTTCTTCTTTTTGTAGTACTTTCCTCCTTTTTATGACACTTTTTACTGTTTCATGTGCTGGGCATTTTTTCCTGCTCTTTACAGTGGTTCTATCGTAGATGAGTGACAGAACAATTTTTACATCTTTCATCCCTTATCTTTTTTTTTCATCATTGCGTGGTGCGATTCTAGCCAGAAATGTTTTGACCGTCATAGTATGGTTTCAGGAGACTCCTGTTCACCATACCAGAGACATATTTACCATATAGCTTCTGCAATTTTACTACTCCCACGTCAGTGATGTGCATGATCACATATGGTCCTAGCCAATGCATATTCAACTTTCTCGGATGTTTGAATTTTTTTTTCATACAGCAACACAAGTCCTCCGACTTCGAATGGATTAACCCCTTGTATGGCGATCATGCCATGCTTCTCAACTATCTGATGGAATCCTGTGATGAATCATTCTTCTTCCATTTGAACAAGCTGTGACAACCTTTGTTTAATAGCATATCCCTCATTCATATTCATTAGCGCAACAATTATTAGACTTGGTAAAATATACTCCATTGGCACAATAGCCTCTTGTCCATATACTAGCCTGAATGGGGTGTGCCCTGTTAGTCGCTTGCAAGTTGTGTGATACACCCATAGTATAGCTGAGACTTTCTGATCCCAGTCATTCTCTAGAATATTGTTGAAAGCTTCGACCATTCCATTCGCCTAAGGATGATATGGAGTCATCTTCTTATGCTGGATCTGAAATTCCTTGTCAGCTCAGAAATTACTTTGTTAACAAAATGTGTACCTTGGTCACTTAGAAGTATCTTTGGATAGCCAAATCTGGTTACTATGTTTTTAAACAAAATTGTGCCATAGTCGCAGCGGTACAATATTTAACAAGCACAGCTTCCGCCCATCTGGTTAGATATTCTATTGTAGTGATAATGTAGCACACACCAGTTCTCTTTCATGGTGGGTTGATCGGTCCAACAAAATCAGCTTCCCACTTGTCGAATGCTTGAACGGTTATCTTCGGTGCAAGCAGCATCTCGTCATGACATGATGGTTTTCCTGTTCTTTGGAAAATATCACAGCACTTGCATAATATTTTAGTATCCATGTGTATGGTTGGACACCATAATCCTGCCTCCAATATCTTACGCACATTTTCTTTTCCCATGTAGTGTCCTCCCGCAACACCAAAATGTGCTTCACTCATAACCCATGGTTGTTCATATTCAAAGACACAGCGATGCAGTAATTCATCCACGCTAAGCTTATATAGCTTCCCAGCAATCAATGTATAATCAACATCCCTGACGACCAAGTGTTTATTTTGATTAGTTGACCTTCCTTCTAGTGCATATCCTGTGCTAAAAATGTGAATGATGGAATTAAACTCATGGTTTTGATCTTCCATCATGTGGATCGCAAATAGTTCCACGTCAGGAAAACTATCTTCCAAGATGGTTGTCTCTTCACCACTCCCTACCCTTGACAAGTGGTTTGGCCCAACATTCAGTCAACCTGTTTGACAACGACCTCAAAATCAAATTCCTGAAAGAGGAGAAGCCGTTTGCAGATATTTCCCCCCAAAAATGGCTTGTTGAATACGTATTTCAATGCTGAATGGTCAGTGTACATCTAGAAATGCCCACCCAACAAATAGTGTCTGAACGTTTGAAGCACATAGACCATAGCAAGGCCTTCTCTCTCCATCATTGTGTAGTTATTTTCTGTTGTTGATAGTTTTCTGCTAGAAAAATCGATAGGGTGGTCGAGCGCACCCTCTCCTGGTTGTGTCAAGACTATGTCGAGTGCAATAGATGATGCATCGACATGAACATGGAACTCCTTCTTCTAGTCCATAAATATAATTATTGGTGCAATGGCCATTGCTTTCTTCAATTTATCCAAGCTTTCCTGGAAAGCTGTTGTCCATTGAAACTTTGCGTCTTTATTCAACAATTTCTCCATTGGTGCAGTAATCGTTGCATATCCTCTGATGAACTTTTGGTAGTAGCCCGTGTGTCCTAATACTGATCTCAACTATGTGACTAATGTAGGTGATGGTAAGTCAATAATAATCGCAATCTTTGTTGGGTCGACCAAAATACCGTCGCGACATATGACGTGACCCAACAACACACCAAACAGTGCGAAAAAATACATTTCTTAGAATTGAGCGTGATCTGATACTGAAGACAACAGTCCAACATCATGCACAAACTGTCAATATGGTCTCTTACTAAACCAAACAAATTCCAATCATCAAAGTAGACCTCAAGAAATTTATGAATAAAATCTTTAAAAGCAGAGACTATTATTCTAGAAAAAATAGCAGGTGCATTCTTGAGTCCAAAGGGAATTACCGTATACTGGTAGCATCCCCATTCGGTGATGAAGGTTGTTTTATGTTGATCCTCGTTTGTGATTTTGACTTGATGATAGCCCAAAAATCCATCAGCAAATGAATACATATCGTTCCCTCTGACACTTTCAAGTACTTCATGTTGGTCTCTCTGGGCAGACCCGGGTTTCCTTTAATGTACCAACAAAACCCCTAGCTCACTGGCCCTTTCGGCGACAAACCGCAAAATGGTCTAAAGTCTCACCCGAAGTGATCTTGGATGGGTTGGATGAAGACTCAAGTGTCCTCAACCAGGTTCTATAGCATCTTGGTGGTCGCGCGACTCTTCTCAGTCAGCGGGTTCTCTCTGCGATGGTGACCTTTCTTACTTGCTGGTCCTGGGAGGGAGCGATCTCTTATCGTATCGCTGATGCTAGCACAATGCACAAACTATCTCCTCTTCTCGGCTCTTAACCTGCGATATCTCACACCGTGGTTCCTCCGGCAGTGTGATATCACCTTTCTATACTGTGATATCCTTTACGATAGGGCTTCAATATGACTTTCATGGTCCAAAGGCTTCTCTCTTAGTATAATAGTTAAGCTAAACAACCTTACTTAGACTCCTATAGTCTAATATACTTAATCATCAACTATGCTGAACTTGCTGAACTAATATGCAAAAATCACTTAACACTGTAACTGCAACTATCGCACATCAAGTACTGAGAACTCGTATACAGAATACTTAACAGATTCACCTCATAGTTAATCTTCCACGCTACTGTAACTAAAGATAGAATACATTTACTCATTCATTAACTGGTATTAAAGTTCATGTAATGAATAACAAATAATAGATAAATAAAGCACAGTCACATGAATAGTCGCATAACACACTGATTTTACGTGGTTCACCTCCAGGGGGGAAGCTACGTCCACGGGAACTGCTTTTTATTTTATATATTGAGAGAGTAAACACATTTCTGCTGCAACCTAATATGCAGCTTCAGATCTTATGGGAAACTCCATGCACACCGCCAGGAGCCTTTCTCCCTTAGATCTCTTCTCTTATATTGCCTTCTCTTAAAATATACTCTTCTTCTCTCTCTCCCTCTCTCTCAATCCCTGCGGATTGTTCAATCCCTATGTATTGTTACATACATGCTCAAGGAGTCGGCTACTGGTTACACTCAGATAATACAGATGGAATAACAGAACCAGAGCTCGATTCTTACAATATTGAGACACTAGAGACACTTAGCTAGCTAAATGCCTCAGAAGGATAACTGTCTAACTTCTTAAACAGCTACCCAATTTTCTAACCTTTTAAAATACAAAATACATCCTTATATAGGCGGCCCAAAGGTCTCACCATTACAACACTATGGGCCTGTCCCAACAGTAACCCCAAAAACCCTAACTGTGAAGGTTGGCCTATCTGTACTTGAACTGCCGCTTTCCGTCACACCACAGCTTTTTGCAGTCTTCCATGCTTCCTGGTGATGATCGTGGGTATGGGCGCTGCTTCCTCAGTCACTTCGCTTCTGTCCTTTGTCTTCAATGCCTTGGACCATTGCTCCTTTTCCTTTAGGAGGGTAGCTGAGCCCTCCTGTCTTCGCCGCTGCCTTAAGTGCAGTGGTTGAGCTCTCTCTTCTTTGCTGCTCAGGTACTGTTCTTCTTTGACTTTCCTGTCCCGATGTAGCAGCTTTTCCTGTATCTGTGGGACCCTGCTCCAACTGTCCCCTAACACTTACTTGTGGCTCGTCCCTGAGCCACTAACAGTTGGCTTCTCCTGCTGTAGCTTCTCCTTGGCTTCCTGCGAAGTCCTTGCGAATCTCACTCGAAGTCCTGCGACTTCATTGTTCATAGCTTCGACACACTCTTGTGCCATTTCAAGCATAGCTTGACTAATGCTGGAGTCTTCTGTATCATCAATTTCAATCTTGCTTGTAGTAAACTCCTTGACCTTCTGCTCAACCACATCGATTAGCTCTACAATCTATTCGTGATATGGTTGAAGCAGATTATTGAATTGTATCTCTTTTGCTCTTAACCGATGCGCTTCCTGTTGCAAGTGGTTCATCTCTGTCGTCTTCTTCATATTTGCAAGAGCTCCTAAGCTCTTGAAATCTTCCCTCATTGTTGTCATGGCCTTCTCTATGTTTTGGATGCTCTACTGTAATTTCATTCTATCTGGGAGCTCATCTAGCTCCGACCATGTCTTTGTCGCATCGGCTAGTAATGACTCTGCATCATCTATGCGACTCTTCATATGTGTTGAAGTAAGTCTAAAGGCCTCTGCCCTTGCTTCCTTTTCTGCCTACGGTGTGCCTGGTGCTTGAGCCTCAAGCTCAGTAATCTGTGCTTTGTGGTCTTCCTCCATCTTAGTCATTGTCTCTTCCAGAGCCTTTTCTCTGTCTGCAACTCTTGTTACCTTCTGCGATAGAGGTAAGTAAACTCAATGTTACACTGGGGTAACTCTAGTGCGATGATCTGTAGGGTCTAGCTGAGATCCTGTTCTATTTCTTCATATGTTCTTATCTCATCTGCCTTTGTCTGAATTCCTGCGGTGAGTTCTGCATTCTTCTGTTTCAGCTGGGTGTTCTGTTTATAAGTCGCAAGATTTCTATCCTTGAGCTCTGCGGCTAGCTCCTGTTGGATCATTTGTAATTGATCAATGGGGAACTCTGCAAGATTAACCTTGACAGGTTGTCTAATCTGTATCTGTACATCAATCATTGAATCAGGGAATCGGATGCTCCCTGGCGGTATCAACACTGTATTGATGCGATCCTTTACAAGGATTTCCTCGCGAGAAACCGATTGTTTTGAGCTTTCTCCTACTTTCACCTTGACTGGTTGAGTCTGCATTATGGAAATATTTTCAGTTACTGCTTTCATCTCCAAAAGCTTCTTGTCTATCGTGCTCTGCAGCTTGTCCTACGATAGCTGCATCGCCTTGAATGAGTCCTTCATTTCCTCCTTCAATCTTGCTGCAATTTGCTCATAGTCATTGTCTATCAGTGTAGTCTCTAAAGCTGGCTTTGAAGCTTTTTATTTTTTCCTCTTTGGTGCCTCTAGTGGTTTCTCTTCTACATATTTCCTCTTTTCTGCCGATGGTGGCACTTCTACTGTATCTTTCATCTGGGGCCCCTCTTTGCCTTTTCCTTTGTCCACAGGGTCTGTCTGTGCAGTACCTGTTGGTAGTGCTGTGGCATATTCTAATGCTTTCTTTCACTCGTCATCAAAGTCTTTGATGACATCTTCGACATCTTGTGCTGTCATCTTGAATGATCCATTTGTCCAGTTATCCATTTTTGACCGTTTTGGCCTTAGGTAGATTCTATGGCTGTTCTCCATGAAATCAAGCCGATTATCATATATGTCAACAGTCTCTGTAGTGATGCATGGTGTCTCCCGGATGACTCTCTGCAATAGTTTATAGTATTCATAGAATACTATCATATTGACCTTTTTCTTTGCTGGGCTGTTGCTCTCCCATAAGTTTGCATAGCGCGCGCCTCTGCAGTCACCGCTTCGTAGCTGTATAAAATGGGTATGGGGCGGTTCTTTCCATCCGACGAATGCACATAATATGAGCAGCCACTAGAAATGGAAGGGGTGGTTTGCTTCATCCTGTTCTGTCAAGCAATCTTGAAGAAAAATATTTAGTAAAAATAAACACCAATTAAATTGTTCACCTTCTGCAACTTGTATGGCAAGGTGAATTACTGATCATGTGACTTCCTTTGGCCATACTTTAGTTAACAGTCTTCCTACGAGAAGACTGGTTGTGAATCTGAGTGTATCGTCTGGTATTGCTATGAGGTCATAAATCTAGCCTCCTCTCTATAGCTTATACTTGGTAACTAGGGCTACTGGTAGCTTGGAATCTTTGGTTTTTCCTGATATATGTATCTTAGGGTCCTTACCAGTCTTGGACATCCCGGTGATGCGGTGTATCAGGTCGATGTTCAGATTGACCTTGTTACCTAGCCAGAGGTAACCTCCATGTACACAAGAAAGTAGCACGCGCACCACGACATTAACCTCTGCACCTTGTCCAAAATGTGGTATTCTCAACAAATTGAGCAAGCCTGAGCGCTCAAGAATCTGGACATGTTCCATAGGAGCAAATTCATCTGCACCAGTCCTCGGGTTCCTTTGAATCGTAAGATACTGATCTGGGTGAAACTGAGGATATGTCTTACTGTCTCCAAGGTTATAGTATATAAATTTGAGATTAGGGGCATATCCTAACAGATCTCCATCTTCCTTTACGCAAGAATCAATTGGTGGTATGGGAACAGGAAACTTAGCACCCTTGGGAATGTTTACATCTGGTGCGTCTTCAACTCATGGCACGATGTATTCTGTTGCCATATGAACTTCTTCCTCCTGCTCCGTGCTAGATTCTTCTACAATCTGAGCTTGAATCCTCATCCTTGGAGGCTGTCTGACCTGTGATGTACCTAATTTCACAACCCTGGGTAGTGTCGTCATAGCAGACCTAAGGCCACCACACTGGAATATTTGCACAATGTTCTCTAAAGGCTCCGTCTCAGACATAGAGCACTTGGTGCAATACTCTGAACTGGCAATGGCTGTGAAATTGGGGTAAACTAGCACTCTGTAACTAGGTTATCTCTTCATAGGGAAAACTCTTTAAATTGCTATGTAACTGTCAGAATTCACAAAAATAACCCTTCTGTCTGAATGATCTTCGAATTTATAACGAAGGTGATAATATCTGCAGCAACGGTCATCTAGGTTCGAACCGTCTGTGGTATTAATTGCATGGAAAAGACAATACCCGTCATTTCGATCTTCATTAATTGCTGAAATCCGATCAAATTTCCCTCGAAACTTGTGTGCAGGCGCCGGTCTAGTCGAAGATTTACCAAATCTAGAAAAATCATTATACTATTTCCAAATCGTATACCGGTTATTTTTACATTAACTGTTTGTTAGAAGGTGAAGTGACTAGCGCTCTGTCTCTTTTCAAAATGGTCAACATGGCACAGGGAACATCACATTGCTACAATTTCATACTGCATCATCTTGAACCAAAGTGTCGGCATGAACTCCACAAGCATCCTATGACTTGCACAACATAACTTTTCTGATGCGATTCCTCATACTTGGATTTTTTTTTTTTGTAGACTCTTTCCCGGTGCGATGCCTCCTTTCAACTACACTGGACATCAGCACTTCTTAAACTATCTATCATTACTAGACACATGATGATTCCTCTACACAACTCGGTCTCAGTGTACCAGTTCCTTGGAACTGTGTCTAAAGTGTGAATTAATAGGTGAACCCATTCATCCTCTGGAATTTCTGACCAATTCTGTTCACAAATCTGAATATGTGACCTGGGGTCACTTTCTCCTGTATATTTCTACTGTAAGGGTTCCTTTTCATTAGAGAACCTAATCGCCATCAATATCTTAAAGTCATCCCATGATGCGATATGTTCTTTATGTGCATGCCACCATCTTGCAGGTGTGGCTTTTACTGCCAGGTCAATAGTTGTCATCCTCTGCTCCTAAGGAATTTCCTGCTCAAACTGTTGTAAGAATTCATTGACATCCACTAAGCCATGAAATGATGGAATATCAATAATGTCTTTTCCAATTCATCGTAGTGAATTAGTCATAAACGCACATCTATGTGCTGAGACTTCGTAAAGTCTGTCCTGCCAGTTTTCTAGACCAACCTCCGAATCTGATGCGCATGAGCTGTCGCATTGCCAACTGATGTTTCCTTCTGCGGTCGGATTGATGTAATCACTCTGATTAGCTATCATCTAATAGAGGCTTTCCATGTTGCATGCCTCTTCCTCTGCTTGGATAGGTTCAATATACCTGGGACCCTGAAAAGGATCTAATGGTGCGATGACCCGGATTTGAATATCCTCGAAGGTCATTTGTCTTTTCTTTAAATCGATAACAGCCATGTTATCAATTTCCCAATCAATACCTAGTAGAGCTGGATATGGTCTACTATCACCAATGATCTCTATAAATTCAAAGTCTACAAAGCTACGGACTTTGTCCATATCAACTGGTACCTGCGGTAATCGACCCAATGGTGATACCTGCTACTGATTGGCTAGTCGCAGATCGATAGGCGATCTGGCTAACTTAGGGCTACCCATCTGTTCCCATGTCTACATAGTCAGAACATTTACCTCTGATCCTAAGTATAGGATTACCTCATCCATTTCAAATTCTCCAACTTGTGCTGTGAGTCTCATCTCTCTTCCTGTTCTGGTATGGCCCATAATATTATGAACAGCATGCTACGCACTGCTCATTGAAGAAGATGATTGACATTGATCTATGATGCGCTGAAGCTCTCCGATAGCTTTCTCATTTCTAATGAGTTTCAAGCAACTCCATAGGAAGGATTGTACACTTCCTATCGACTCATCCTCTTCGCATCTTCCCGATGTGGTAGCCTGCGATGTTTGCACAGGACTAACGCCACAATGTGTTTGTTGCTGTGGTACGCCCCTGCACGGCAGTACCTGTGATCCTGATGATGTAGGGTCATCAAAGAAAGGTTGAGCTTCCTGGAATGTTTCTTTTTTCTTCTGTAGGTCGAGTGGTGTTAATTTAGTAGTGGCTTTGCGCACCCACTCCGGACCTGTGTTCTTTTCTGCATCCTACGATGTCGAACTAGTAGAAGCACCACTGCGAGTCACAATGTTGACTCTTGGCTCTAGCTCTTTCTGGTCAGCAGCGATAAGCTGGATGTTCTGGTGTACTGCTGGCTTAGGGTCTGTAATCTTGGCTATCAAGGTCGGAGACTCTTCTATAGTGTGATAATAGGACTTGCAATAGTTACATGTCGTAGTAGGGTTCTAACAATCCCTAGCATAATGTCCTACAATTCCACAATTGTAACAAGTAATAGGTCCACGGCCATGGCCAAAGCCTTCACCACGGCCAAAGCCTCCTCCATGGCCAAAGCCTTCTCCATGGCCTCGTCCTATGAATCCTCCTCCACAGCCATCACGAGCCGGTTCATGCTGTGTTCCTGCTGTTGGACCAGATGTTTCTGACTGGACTCTGTACAAGTCATGCTTTCTCTCGACCATGAGATCATAAGCTCGACAATTATGTTCATCATGACCTACTAACTTGTAGAAGTTACAATATAATTTCTTAGGGGTCTTTACATACTTCTAAAGTAAAGGGCATTTCGGTGGTCGATGTGCTCTTGTTCTGCAGAGTTCACACCACGGCCCTTGAGTCTGTAATAAGGGGTTAGGAGCCCCACTTGCTAAATACTCAACAACTACTGGACAGTTATCCTTAGTATGGATTTGTCCTTTACACTTGGTACACCATAGCTCTTGTGCAATCTCTTTCCATTTCTTAATCTCATGCATCTGTAACGTGAGATTAGCTAATTGGTTTTGTAGGTTTTTCATACCTATACTAGTCTCAGCTAGAGGTGAGGCCTCTAGTTTCATTGCCATGTCTAATGCTTCATCCTGCGTACAGAGTTTCTGTTGCATTAATGGAATTCTAATGTGCGGGAGCAGTGCTGCGATGAACCATTCCTTATGCTGCTCCAATGCAAACTCAAAGCTGACTTGGTCTATGAGGGATTTGAATTTCTGATCAAAGTCCCATACTGACTCTGTAGGTATATGTTTGATGTCTTTAAGCTCTGTAATGCATTGTGACTCGGACTTAGGTTTCTTAAATTCTTTAATCATTGCAGTCTTGACCTGTACAAGTGTTCTGGCCGGTGCTATTGTATACTTCATATACCATCTTAAGGATTTGTCTCTAAGTGTAGTGACCAACTGGACAAGTTTAATATGATCATCCTGAATCCCTTTAATGGTCCATATGGCTTCACATAAGAACCAATGTTGTTCCGGGTCTTCTACCCCTGTACCCTTGAAGGTAGGTAACTTCATGTCATCCCCCATTCTGTTTCTACGTGGTGGATGCTGATTTGTTGTATTAATACCAGTCGGCAGTGTAGGTGTAGGTGATGTAGTGGTAGTATGTACTGTATGTGAACTACTAGATGTAGTTCCTGCGGGATTATTCTGAGTCCTGGTTGCTTTCTGTGGGGTATAAGGGTGGTAAGGGATACCCTCTACTGTTCTCTCTATATTACTTGGAATATGTTCTCTAGTAGTGTCTGAACTGTTTTCAAAGAAAGAAGATCTGAAATCTACTTTATATTTATTACCACTACGTGTACATCCAATTTCGTCAAAGTCACTCTCAAACTCTTGTGACATTACACTTATTTACTTATTCATCTGAGACTATATCCATTATTCCTTTTTCATGTAATAACATCTTAATGGACAAGTTTAAAGAGATTAGGTACTTACCATGATATCCTTTGAAGAAGTACCTCTCTGCTTCGCTGAAGCTCTTTCTTTGATCGACTGCAAACTCTGTAATGAAGCCTTCCAGCAAACTCGCAAGCTAGAAGTCTACTACCCACGAAGTGGGATTATCAACGCTTTTCACGGTCTGAATCAGATACGGTGTCCAGACAATGTTTCTTTTCTTCTTGAATATATTCTTATCAGTCAACTTTGATAACCAGTTGTACAACTCATTTACATAGGTTGCAAAAAATATCGTATGTATATCAGTGAAGATATGTTTTTGTAACCAGTCCTCTGTACTCAGTCTAGGACTCTTGTTTTCTTTTTCATCAAATTCTTTCTCCTGAGACTCAACCCAATGCTTAATTTCTTCTTTAGTAGGATGCCAACAGAACATTAGCTCGTCATTTTGTTCAAAACCGGCAATGGAACCATTTGTTGGCCTCTCTGGGCAGACCCGGGTTTCCTTTAATGTACCAACAAAACCCCTAGCTCACTGGCCCTTTCGGCGACAGACCGCAGAACGGTCTGAAGTCTCACCCGAAGTGATATTGGATGGGTTGGCTAAAGACTCAAGTGTCCTCAACCAGGTTCTGTAGCATCCTGGTGGTCGCCCGACTCTTCTCAGTCAGCGGGTTCTCTTTGCGATGGTGACCTTTCTTACTTGCTGGTTCTGGGAGGGAGAGATCTCTTATCGCATCGCCGATGCCAGCGCAATGCGCAAACTATCTCCTCTGCTTGGCTCTTAACCTGCGATATCTCACACCGCAGTTCCTCTGGCAGTGCGATATCGCCTTTCTATATTGTGATATCCTTTATGGTAGGGCTTCAATATGACTCTCACGGTCCAAAGGATTCTCTCTTAGTATAATAGTTAAGCTAAATAGCCTCACTTAGACTCCTACAGTCTAATATACTTAATCATCAACTATGCTCAACTTGCTGAACTAATATGCAGAAATCACTTAACACTATAACTGCAACTATCGCGCATCAAGTATCGAGAACTCGTATACATAATACTTAATAGATTCAACTCATAGTTAATCAATCTTACACACTACTGTAACTAAATATAGCATACATTTACTCATTCATTAACTGGTAGTAAAGTTCATGTAATGAATAATAGATAACAGATAAATAAAGCACAGTCACATGAATAGTCGCACAACACACTGATTTTACGTGGTTCACCTCCAGGGGGGAAGCTACGTCCATGGGAACTGGTCTTTATATTATATCTTTAGAGAGTAAACACAGTTCTTCTACAACCTAATATGCAGCTTGATATCTTCTGGGAAACTCCACGCACACCGCCAGGAGCCCTTCTCTCTTAGATCTCTTCTCTTATATTGCCTTCTCTTACAATATACTCTTCTTCTCTCTCTCTCTCTCTCAATCCCTGCAGATTGTTCAATCCCTGTGGATTGTTACATACATGCTCAAGGAGTCGACTACTGGTTACAGTTAGATAATACAGATGGAATAATAGAACTAGAGCTCGATTCTTACAATACTAAGACACTAGAGACACTTAGCTAGCTAAATGACTTAGAAGGCTAACTATCTAAATGCTTAAACAACTACCCAATTGTCTAACCTTTTACAATACAAAATACATCCTTATATAGGAAGCTTGAAGGTCTTGCCATTACAACACTGTGGGCTTGTCCCAATAGTAACCCCAAAAACCCTAACTGTGAAAGTCGGGCTATCTATACTTGAACTACCGCTTTCCGTCACACCATAGCTTTCTGCAGTCTTCCACGCTTCCTGGCACTGATCGTGGGTATGGACACTGCTTCCTCAGTCACTCCACTTCTGTCCTTTGTCTTCAATGCCTCAACCCATTGCTGCTTTTCCTTTATGAGGGTAGATGAGCCCTCCTGTCTTCGCCGCTGCCTTAAGTGAGGCGGTTGAGCTCTCTCTTCTTGTCCGCTCAGGTACTGTTCTTCTTTGACTTCCCTGTCCCAATGTAGTAGCTTTTTTTGTAGCTGCAGGACCCTGGTCCAACACTTCATCTATAAACGGTGTTGGGAATGGATCATGCAAGCATGTGTCGTTCAGCTTCCTTAAGTCAACATAGATCCTTACTTCATAGGTTTTTTTCTTATCCTGGATCACTATAGGGATGATTCATTCTGACTCCTCAATAGGTTCAATGATTCCTGCATCGAGCATATGATCCAATTATGCTTTTACCCTTTCCTTGTACTTGGGGTTCATCCGATACAGCCGCTGCTTACTGGGTTTAGCATCTAGTCGCAGGGGTATTTTTATCTCCCCTAGGTCTCCCACTATCCCCTTCATTTCTGAGAAGTTGGTAGGGAATAGGTCCTGATATTCATACAATAAATCCATGATCTTTACAACTGTCTCTTCATCCCAATAATCTCCTATATTGGTGAACTTTGGGTTCTTTGGCGACCCAATGTTTACTTTGTTAATTTTTAAAGGCTTAAGGAACTGGTCACTTGAAATACCACTCCCTTCTACTTCACCTGTGCCTTCTGATTCTGATATGTTTATGTTAGTGGGATCATCATTTGGATCTCCAGCTATATTGTAGCAAGCCAGCCATTACTGAATGGTCGCACTACACTGGTGAGAATTGGCCTCTTCAACGGGGATTTCAGCTAATATATTCTCCTTTATCATTTAAAGCACAGCATCCACTGTAGGGTGTTCATCAACAAATTTGAATGTGTGCGTGAACTACTTAGCAAGATCTTCCCACTCCTAGGTTCCTTGTCGCAATTCCATAGATGTATACCAGGTCCTAGGTGTCATTTCCAATGTATGTATGAAATGATGGACCCACTCCTGTCATGGGTATTCTGCAAATACCGTGTGATAGTGGTTAAGATTTTCAACAGGGTTTGTCAGCCCTAAATACTTGTGATTTACAAGGGTGACCTATTCACTGAATCTAACTTCCATCAACCTTCTGCAATGTGGACAATTTGTTATAGACTTCTTATGCACACCCCACCATCTAGCGGGTGTAGCTTTTAGCACATGATCTAGTGCCGATAAATGTTGTGAGTCTGTTACAAGTCCTTCAAACTCAGTTAAGAAGTTAGCAAGGTTAGGTAATCCCTCATAGGTGGGTAGCTCTCGCAGCTCATTCTACACACATCGCACGGACCTTGTAACTCTTACACACATCCACATAGAGACTTCATGCAGTCTATTTTGCCAATTCTCTAAATATTCCCTTGAGTCGGATGTGCAGGAACAAGCACTCTTACAGCTCAAGTTTCCATCCATTGTTGGATTAATGTAGTCTTCTTGTAATGCAGTAACATTGTAGATCTGGTTGAGATAGTTGACTTGCCCATCATTGTATATAGGCTCAATGTATCTCTATCCTTCTAATGGATCAATGGGAGACACCACTCTCATCTCATTTTCCTTAATGAGAGGATCCTTTTCTTGAATGTTATAATAGTCTGGTTGTCTATAGCCCAATCTATCCCTAGTAATGCAGGATATGGATTTGTGTCATCAACAATGTTTGACCTCAAAGTCTACAAATGTGTGCAACCCTTTAATGTCAACAAGGACCTGACTCAACCGGCCAATGGGTATGACCTTCTCTTGATTTGCAAGTCGTAGCTAGATAGGGGACCAGTCCAAGCGCGACTTTCCCATACTTTCCCAAGTTTGTAGCGTCAAAATATTGACATCAGAACCAAGGTCTAAGATGATGTAATCCATGTCATAGTCACCTATCTGCATAGTCATTCTTAATTCACGGCCAATTTTGAACTTCTTTATCACTTGGGTAACTTTCTTTTCAGGTCGCAGTTCTAAGGGTATCTCTTCTATCATCGCTTGTAGTTCTGTAATAGCATCTTTATCTTGTATTATGCTTAAGCAACTTGACAGAAATGATTTGAGCTTACTAAAATTTTGTGGGACATTCTTCTGAAAAATGTGCTGAAATCGTTCTAGCATCTCCCTGACTTCTTCAGAAGTTGATGGTACTTATGGATCCACAAATTATGGTTGCACGTCCAATAATACTTCCTTTTGTTTCTGGACATTGAATGACACCTTCTTCTGTGTCATGGGTTGTACCTGTGGTTGTAGTTGTTCTTGTAGTTTATCCTGATCATCTCTGATTGCAGCTCCTCCTCATGTCACAATAGTGACATTTGGACCTTGTGGTTCAGGCACAATCATGTAAATATTCATGTTGGGATTTGGGTTTGCGTTCTATACAGGGTTGGGCCCTGTGATAGTCCTTTCTTGACATTTTGCGATCAATTGAGGGCATTTCTCCACATTATGGTCCTGTCCCTTACAATATGAACATTTCTTTTCAGGTTCTAAGAAATATCTGGCATAGTGACCTATTTTTCCATAGTTATAGCATGTAACTTGACCTCTTCCTCTACCAAAACCTCCTCCTTCGCCTCTTCCTCTGAAGTTTCCACCACCCCTTCCTTACGGGTGTGGTTGCTGTGGGGGGTACTGATTCTACTGGTAGTGATGTTGGTAGTGGTTTTGTTGCATGTATAGATTTTGAGGTGCATACTGATGTTGATACTCATTTTGATACTAATTGGGTGGGAACTGTGTAGGCTGATACGATGCTTGCACCGGTTCAGCCTGAGCGAGCCCCTCATTTTTTATTAAGTAGGTATCAATAGTTTTTTACTTCAAGAGGTGGTATGCTCTGCAATATTTCTCTTAATGGCCTACTGACTTACAAAATTTACAAAATATTTTTTCCAGGGTACTTACAACCTTTTTCAAATATAAACACTCCTCATCGTGATGCCCCCTAGACTGGCATATGTGACACCAGGGTAGTCCATGTCCATTTAATGGGTTTGGTGCACTGGATGAGACATAATTTATGAAGTTCAGACATTTATCCTTAGTGTGTCTATCCATTATACATTTCGTGCACCACAAATATTCTTGAGCTTCCTTACCCTTCTTGATGCCTTGCAGTTGTATCGTCAAATTAGCCAGCTGTGACTGGATCTGCACCATTCCTGCGGCACCGTCATCGATTGGTGAAGCTTCTAACTTCATTTCCAACTCTAGTGCCTTTGTCTTGTGACTCAATATTTTGTTGCATCAATGGCCCTCAGATGTGTGGTAATAACGCAGAAATAAACCACTCTTTATGCTAAACATTTGAAATTTGGAAACTCATCTTGGCCATCAAAGTTTTAAAGCACTGGTCAAAGTACCATACTGATTTTTCCAGTTCTTGTTTTATCTCCTTGATCTCAATAATGCACTACGAATTAGACTTCGATTTTCTAAACTCAGAGATCATTGCAGCTTGGATCTCATCGAGGGTATTCTGTGGTGTTCCGGTCGGTGTGGCACAAAACTTCATAAACCAATTCATCGCATGACCCCTTAGATTCATGATCATCTACATGTTTCTTATGTCTATGTTATGGACTAAGAAAACCATCCAAACAGCTTCACAGAGGAACCAATGCTGCTCTGGGTCTTCTATTCCATTCCCATTGAATGTAGGTAACCAAATATCAGCCACAACCATCGAGTTGGCATCTAAGTTCTCTGGTATGGGATTCAAGGGGGGTGAACCCTCTTGCCTACTAGTCGCAGTACTAGCACTATCAATAATAGCAGTCCTCTCCGGGGATGAGGCTCTTGATATTACCTTCGGTGACATTCTTGGTGTGATGTAGTTGCGTCTTGACCTTGGTGTCTCCATAGATTCTTTTGATTCCTTCGCTCCTTCCAATATCAGGATATAGTCCTCCTCTTCATCGCAATACCCTTCGTCTTCCTGCGATCGAAGTTCATGTTCACTCTCCTCGAAAAAAGTAGGATTTCGTTGCTCTCTTTCAGTCTTTCTTCGTTTCCCTGATCTGAATGTCCTTCCACTCCTTAGGAATCCAGCTTCTAGTTTTGGTTCTGTACTTCTAGGAAACATCTCAACTCACCCTTTCCCATTTTCTTAATAGGTCATCTACGACATAGCCTCCTTCCTAGATATGTGACTCAACTACTCAACTATAAGACACCCTTCTCATAAACAAGCATCTTAATCCATGTACTCATAGATAACAAATATCTTCTTCAGGGTACTTGGAAAAAATTTCTTTCAGCCTCACTATATGAGGTGATAGTGTCTACTACAAACTGAGTGATATATCCTTGCAAGATACTTTCAACCCAAAAATCAACAGCTCTAGAGATGGTTCTACTTACACTGGTTACCTTGCAAACCAACCGATCACTCCATTCGACAACCTCTCTTCTTTGGAAATTTTTATGTCTAGTTGCCAATATTGACAACCACTCGTGTAGTATAACAGGGAACTATGCAAAGAATACCTCATGAATATCATAATATATGTACTCATCCACCTATTTTTCTACACTCAAATGTGATCCTACGCTTTCCTCCTGTGCAAATTCTAGCGTCTTAGACTCTAGCCAGTCCTCTATCTTTTTCTTCATCG
The DNA here is from genome assembly GCA_001517045.1 of Pseudotsuga menziesii. Lineage (NCBI taxonomy): Eukaryota > Viridiplantae > Streptophyta > Pinopsida > Pinales > Pinaceae > Pseudotsuga > Pseudotsuga menziesii. The sequence continues at coordinate 609,958 of LPNX010778199.1, read as the reverse complement.
GATGCCACAACATTTCCCTTGACTCAAATTATTAAGGGTCCTAACAATGGAACCATTTGTTGGCCTCCTTCTCCTTTTTTTATCGACCCCCAATTCAATAACACCACAATATGAACAAAAAGCCACAATACATCAGCCCGACAGAGCAAGCTCATTCAGAAACACCTACAAAGCAGGTGCAATCTCGCTCGAGATATCTAAAGGGTAACTTCTAGAACCATGTTTCTGTAGTTGGCGTGGGATTAGAGTCCCTTGATGCAAGACCAAGGTTCTAGACGAAGGAAACTATACATTGGAGATTATGACTACATGATAGGGCACAACTGTATGACATGATCCTGTCCTTGACCTCAACAATTGGCGCAACTTGTTCGACGTAGCTGATTTCATGAACTAACATACATTGCATGACTTATGCTTTAACTTAAGAAATTGAATATACACTAATTCACATATTCCATCAATGCTTTAACAATCATTCATTCACTAATTAATAGTATGGTGCCATACATTTAACAGTAACTCATCAACATATAGTAAGCAAATACTTGACATTCACATAAACATTCAACATTAATCCACCATTCAACTCAAAAAGTAACATGGAAACCCATCTGGGAAAAACAACCAAGGTGCTCTTCATCTTGCATGAGAATTGGGTATAGCACCTTGCAGTCTGCATCCTGCAGAATGATCTTATTATATGTCTTTCTGACTCAATCTTCTTTCTCTCATTCTCTCTAGTTTATTATTTTATCTACTCCTACTGATCTGCACATAGCCTAGATCGACTCTTCTACTGACCATCTGTGCACTTAGCTGCATATTTCTTCTAATTATAGTGGTCTGTGCACACAGCTACAAGATCCATGGCTCAACAACCTCCCACTTCTACTAGACTCTTCTCTGAGTCCTCTCTTCTACTTACCCTAACTTCCTTAATAGGATAAACAAAACAAAAGAACGATGGACCTTAACGAATGTCCTATAAAAACAATGATGAATGTCCAACCCTTGTACAGAGCGGGTTCTTCCTATTTATATCTTCTATAGGACCATGTAGGGTCAACTACCTACTGCTCATTAGTTACAGTTTATGATCAGCCGTCAAAATTGGTTACAAGCTGTCATGGACTAACACAAGCCACTATCGACCTAACTTACAAAATATTCCTTCATATGTGCATTGTCCGCAGGCTTACACCATCTTTAGCAACCATGATCTTCTGTACCTATCACTTTCTGGTCATTACCCACCTACACTCCTACAAGCTTTCCTTTCCTTCATTGTGCACATGTCCTATGATTCTTCGTTGGTCCCTTTGCTTCCTTTGCAACCTTCTTTCCTTTTCGTCGTGCGTGCAACTTTCCTTCCTTGTTTGTGCGCCAGCTTCTTCCTTGTGCTCCTTTGCAGGCCCAAAAGTATGTCAGAGTAGCGGCACAGGGTGATGTACCTATAGAGGAGGAGGACTCATATGAGGAGACCAAGTCTGAGGAGGATGAATCAGATTAACAACTGGTGATGCTGCCCCCAATGCATTGGTACATGGATATTTTTGTATGATATGTATGATCAGCCGAGAAATCCAATGGAGCTTCTCATTTTGTACTGAACACTATGATATGATATATATATGCACGTGGATGTGCCTTTTTATGTGTTTTTATGAGTCTCTTTTATGATTATGATGATGCCTATATGATGTACATGACACATGTATGCATTACTATATGATGATGCATAATTCATTTTACTTCCTATATGTGATGATTGATATGCCACTCTAGAACTTCATTAGCCATTTGGTCTGCTACACTATTGAGAATTCTAGGAACATGGAGAAATGGATTCAAAATTTATAACCAAGTTTCTAGTGCAAAGGAACTTTTTAAAGAGACAAGGATCATGTACCCAGTAGTAGTTACTCAACTAAGAGACAAGCAGTCGAGAGTCTAAGAAGATATCAAGGAGATGAATACCCAAGTGGAGGGTGACATTCAGGAGACCAATGACACCATCGTACTCATCATGGTTTTTGGTAGCAACACCAACACACATTGCATCGATATGGATCAACTCATGTGACAGGGAATAACTGACCCACACAGCCGAGGAAATATTAGGAGACCATATACTTCATCAACGAAAACAACTTAGCAAGTTGAGGTAGGATCCATCTGGAACAACCAAGGAAACAAACCATGAGACTCGTGTCAAGAATGATGCAAAACAAAAAAGAAAAAATATGACACAAAGGTACTCATGGTGAGTGACTTCAGGCATAGAACCTATTGAGGTAGAGCCCATTGCGTGGATTCTTCAAGAGGTGGTTGTCCGAGTCAGCAATGATGTATTCCCCTTTATCAAGACATCAATGGATGACATATGGGCCAAACCACATGGAATCAAAATTCCCGTTTCCTAACTTATCATTGGATTGGTCATTGATGAGGTTGAGGTCCCCCTCGCTAAAGGTGTGTGGATGGACGTGGGAGTCAAAATGGGACTTTGACCAAGTCTTGGTTTCTTCAATAATTTGGAGAGCAGTGCAACGATCCTCATTGGTATGTTCAAGAATAAGTAGGCATTTTTCTAATGGGGAGGTATCAAGTAGAAGTTTGATGGTAAGGCAGAGTGACGAAATCTAGCATTTGTTGGGAAGAACCGATTACACACCATGGACTAAGTGGAATGGGGTAAAACAGGTGATGGTTTTTGTCGATGGCTAGAAATCCCAGAGGGTGGAAAAGAGAAAGTGGTGCAAGTTGTATTTGTGTTTTTCCACCATTCGTTGGAGTATGGTTTTGAGGATCTTGTTGAAAGCCTCAACTTGGTCATTTCCCTGAGGATAATAAGCAAAAAAATACTGGTGTTCAAACTTCAACATGTCTGAGAGCTCTGTCCAAACAACATCCTCAAAATGAGAACCGTGGTCTGAGACTAATTGTTGGGGGACACCGAAGAGAGTGATGATGTAGTTAAAAAATAACCGTGTTGTAGTATCAGCGTTACAATTGAATGTAGGCATGACCTCGTACCATTTGGTGAAATAATCAATGACTGCAATGATGTATTTATGGCCGTCGACCAAGGGAGGATTATAGGTCATGAAGTCAATTGCCCATTTGTAGAAGGGATTGACTTTGACAACACGATGTAATGACGTGGGAGGTTTCCTTGCTTTTTTATAAAAGAGCTATAAATTATGGCAGTGTTTAACTGCATGGATGCAATCGACAAAGATGGTGGGCCAGAATTAACCTGCATGGAGGATCTTTTGGGCGGTGGCCAAACCAGAGAGGTAGCCACCACAGGCTCCTCTATGAGAGTCATTCAATACTTTTTCAGCATCATCATGGGTGAGGAAATGATGCAATTTAGTATCACCACCGCAGCGGTACAAGACATCACCAATGAGGAGGTAGTGAGAAGCTTGGTGTCAGATACAACGATGATCTTCACGGATTAAATTGGGCCCAAATTTATGTGTACACAAGTACAGGATGATGTGCCCATACCATGGGTCTTCAATAGAGATGAAAAATAAGAAATCATTAGGAAGTTTGATTGTGATATGTGGTGAAGTAGATGATGGAGGGAAGACTATCATTAATGAAGATAGCGCAAAATATTTGGTGCTTTTTGGGGAAATGAATTCCATATCGTACTCTTGGAGAATGATGATCCACTTGGCAGTACGAACTTGAACAAGTTGGTGTCTCAAGTGATACCACATGGGTTTGTAATCCACCATGACTCGAGTGCAACTCAAGAGGATGTAGTGGCGTAGCTTCTATATCGAAAAATGACGCTGAGGGCCATCTTCTCTTCGTGGGAGGAACATAAAGGGGGTTTGGAAAGTTTTCGACTTACATAATAAATCACATGCTCTTGATGAGCATCGTCTTCTTGAACCAAGAATCCACCGATAACATTTTTAGATGACGACACGTACAGGATAAATTCCTTGGTGAAGTCGGGAGGAGACAACAATGGAGGAGAAGTCAGAGCTTGTTTCAATGTGTCAAAAGCACCTTGTGCATGCTCATCCCATACAAAATGAATCTTGATATGGAGCAAATTTAAGAACCCATCAATTTTTTTTGCATAGTATGGAATAAAACAACAAAGGAAGTTGGCCTTGCCTTCAAGGCTATGTAATTGGCACAGAGTACTTGGTGGGGGAAGATTTAGTATGGCTTGAACCTTAAGAGGATCCATAGAAATACCTTTGTGAGACATGATGAATCCTAGTAAGCAACCAATTGGGATGAAAAAAACACACTTGAGGGGGTTCAAGAGGATGTTGTACATGCAACATTATAGGAATACTTACCGTTAGTCATCCAAATGTTGAGAACGCTTCCTATATCAAGTCCTGAGGTCGTCTAGGTAGACCAAGATAATGTGAATGAGGTCGTGGAACAAAAAGGTCATGGCCTACTGAAAAGTGGATCCTTCATTCTTAAGGCCGAATGACATAACACGATATGCAAATGTGCCCCATGGGGTAGTGAAATTGGTTTTGTATTGATCCTCTTTCTAAATTTGAATTTAGTTATAACCGAAAAAACCATCCATTAAGGAAAATACTTTGTGGTCGACACAGGCATCACTAATCTGTTCAATGAATGGAGTGGGGAAGTTGTCTTTGGGACATTCCAAATTCAAGTCACAAAATTCAGTATAGATGTGAATGGTACCTTGTTTGTTGTTAATAGGAACAAGATTGGAAACCCAAGTGGTATACGCAATGGGGTATATGAAACCTGCTTTACTCAGTTTCTCAATCTCATCTTTGACGGAGGGAACCTTTAATGGGTGAATGGGTCATTTATTTTGGAAAATGGGTGCAACCTCAGGCCATGTGTCGATATGATGTTCAACGATAGATGGATCAATCCTAGGAATCTCAGTATATGAACAAGAGAAAATATCATGAAACACCTATGTTAGCAGCATTTCTGGGATAACTTTTAGTGAAGGGTTTGGCCATCAAAAGGAGAAATAGGGTTAGAAATTTTTATATCATCTTACCCTTAATATCGTTGTTGAAGTTCTGCAGGTATTTGAAGGGGGATTTCTAGAGTAAGAATGCAAAAAAATGGAAGGAATTGTGATTATTGACCTTGAAATGTTCATGAATGAGGAAATCCGCCCTTATGAGAAATTGTTGACAGGAAATGGACGGTCAGGATGCTCAGAGCAGGAAATCAATGGCTAAAATTCATTTTCTCCAAAGAAAAGTCAGGAGCGAAAGTGATAAAGAGATAAAACTTGGTTATAAAAAATGGAAAACCCGGCTTCTGCCTTCCATAATTTGGGAAGGTACCGAAAATCCAAAACACAAAGTTTCCGGGTAAAAAGGTTGATCTTTCGCCTTTCGTTTTATTCCATATCCAACGGTCCAGAAATATTCTACCCAAATCAACGATGTGAAAAGGAACAAAGGGAGGAAGCAAAAATATGGGAGTGGAAAGATCAAAATCAAACTTTCAATAAATTTCAAATATCAATTTTTTCCTTCCAGGATCCGCCAAATCTACGGCTCAGATCACTTTCGTAAATGATCGATGGTTCGAAAGAGAGTAGAGGGGAGGAGATCAAAAGTAAGAAAACTTAAGAATTCACCCATAAAAAGTTGATCTTCTGCTTTTTGAGATCCTCTAGGTCCAATAGTCCGAAACCCCCCCCCCGCATATCAACAGTGCGGAAAGGCACAAAGGGCAGAAATCGGAAAGTGAAAAAGTCAAAGAATTTGATCACGTAAAGTTGAAATTTTAGGTTCTATTTTCCTCTAGATCAATGGCTCAGAATTTTTTCACCCAGATCAACGGTGCAGAAATAATCAGCAGGGTGAAGATCGAAAATCAGGAAACCAAAGAATTGGTCGCGAAAGATGGAGTTCCCACTTTCTGCTTTCTGCAACCCATTTTTTGGATTCCTCTAAAAGGATGAAGAGGAGAGGCGGAAGTGAAAAGGTAAACTTCATTCGAAGAAAAATTTGAAGTCCCACACTCCGATTTCTACAGCCAAAACCTTTGATCTCATATCAACGGTCCAGAAACCATCCACATCCAGATTGATCCCGAAGGTAAAGGTAAATTTGAAGGTTGGAACCTGAAAAAGACAGGATTCTAAAGAGATTTAGGTTCTTCACAAACCTTAGGTCAATGGATGAAAATATATCCAATATATATCAACAGTGAAGAAAAAAAGGGGCAAAAAGGATGATGCGAAGGCAGGAAAATAAAAAATTAAACCTTGGAAATGTCGTCAGCTCATCTTCCGCATTCCGCGGACCATAGATCGACGATGCAGAATGAACCTCAATAGAAGATATATGGTCCAAAATTATTTTCATAGGAAAATTATAGAGAGGGAGGAAAAACATCACAAGGCATGGTTGAAACCCTCGAACCGGTCATTTTCAGCATCCTTGTTGTCAAAAATCCTCAATTAATTCATCATGCACGCTCCAACACATGTTTTATGTTTGGTTTCATGATCATGGCATATTTTCTAGATCATCAATTTTTTATGAATTTCGTTTTCATCCTGAAACTATTTTTAGCTCTGTTTCGAGGTTGGTCTTAGTATCTCAGGAAACTATAAATATGCCCTTCATAGAGGGAAACAGGGTTGGAAATCATGAGAATTTTTTGTTATGCTTTATTGAGATCGTTTTCTAATAAAAGTTGTAGAACAAAATGCTTGTTTTTGTTGCAGAGATTCATGTGTGATTCGTAGTTACAGTCTATTACTTTCTTTCCTCTATGCATGTCTCCTTGTTAATATTGCCATTATGTGTTCTTCATGCCTGGAATAAATGTATAATATTTCAGAATTCATCTTGTATGCTCTGGCTATTGTTTTCAGGTATCCACCAAAATATTTCCTTCCAAAATTGATGCATAATTCATCCTTAGATGCTCTATGTTGATGGACTTTTCTTATTCTCTCTCTATCACTAGACAAACAACTATTTGATTGTAACCGAGTGCTACCTTTACTTTGTGGATATTCACCTGCAAACTATTTTGTAATTCATCTATGATTTGTGACTCCATAGCCCAATTGTGCTTGTACTATTTCAACCACAAACTCAACCTGAATTTGTTCTATCTTTAAATCTGGATTTGATAAATATCCCGTGAGAGATCCCTCTCTAGAAAGGAAGAAGCCAAATCTTCTTTCCTAAAGTGGTTCCGATGTTATCTTGGGGTTTACCCTCAACAACCTAGGGTGTCATTATGAGTAATAACATCATGAAAAAGTGCTTTGTATGAAGCTACCTCTTCAAGGGAGTAATATGCTCCAAGTGTAATATATTCAACTACCTCGAGTGTTGTTGATACATTGACCTTGATGGTTGGTGAAATGCTAGCCATGTTACCTTATTCAAAGGAATTTAGTGCCAGAATGGGGTTCTTAAACCATTCGACACTTCCATGGATGAATTATTTCACTTCGACAGAGTATTGGTTGACGACGAGGAAGGCTCATCGGGGATGAAATAGGAGCGATGGTGCATATCATCCCAAGGATACTCAAGAGTCGAAAGACCTTCAAGAATCTCCTCATCATTGTAAAAGCAGTGCACAGATAGATCAGATGGATCTTCCACGACCGAGGAATTGGAAGGACTACTGGAGCTAGAGATTGTGTAGATGATGTTAATTGTATCCTAAGAAGAAACCAAAGGGTGGATCTCCTCAAGGATAGTAATGTCAGATTCATGGGAGTGCATGAAAAGGTCACTAAGGAGTGACTGGTACTCATAAAATTTGGGGAAATGGTGTGAATAATGACCATATTGGCTAAAAATTGTGCATGGGTGGTTGGTTCGTAGTGACTTGTTCTTAACTGCAGGTAAAGTTGGAGCATTGACAACTGGGATGTCGTCAGTCTCATCTACAGTGCGCATATGGTTGTGGAGAGGTAAACTGAAATAATTCTATGGCGCATGGCCTTCAACATTGCATAAAACACATACAGGAGTAGGGCATGGTTCTATCATCACTTTCATGACCTTGCCCCGAGCCTTCTTCTAAGGAGGAGGGGTAGGAGTAGGGACAAGAGTATTTTTTGGTGTACTAGGAGGTGGGTGCGACATCTTCTCAATAGCTTGGACGAGAGTCAACACAACCTGGGGAACCGGGGGTAGGGTAGGTGGATCAAGGTACCACATAGGAATACTCAAAGTGAAACCAAGAAAGTTGAGAGTAGCCATGATAGGCTTACTCACAATGTTGGATGGTGGAAAAAGGAAGGGAATCGTGTGGACAAGGAATGAACCCCAATAATTCCCTAAGGATTGTAGTTGGGGTTGTGACTGATCTTGTGAGGAGGTCAGAACACTACCGGATGTGAAAATACACAAATCTAATATATTAGTCGGTGAAGGAGGAGGTGCTAAGGAAAAAAAGGTGTACATAATAGCAGTGTTGGAAAACAAGCCTCGACCAAAGACAGACATGGATGGTATGGACATGCTATCAATGGTGGTGTCGATAATGGAAGGATGTTTTCCGGTGTGGTCAACCCTTTGGATCATAGTACATCAACTGGTCAATGGTTACAATATTCCCATCACGAGGGAACATCAAGAGTTGAAAGATGGTAGAGGAAACGACTCGCATTACATACATATAACTACATCCTAGGAGGAGGTTGTAATTGAGTTGGGCGTTGAAAAACTCAATGTCAATCAAAATTGTTTTGTTGGCTAACTCAACACGGACATTCATGAGGACACCTTGGGGTTGAGAAGAGAGGCCATCATAGGCATGCAGGGCGGTGGAAGAAAGTTGGAGGGTTGGGGATCTGATTTTCTACCAAACAAAGGTTGACATAACAAAGGTGGACTCCCCCTCATAGATGATGAATCGATAAATTATGAATCATGACCAGAACTTGGAAGGAAACGAATGATGGCATTTGGGGTTCTCCTTGATCCAAGTTGAAGGTGATCAACCTAGAATCAAAGGGATCGATGTCACCTAACGGGGATAACAACGCTTTACGTTGTGAAGAATATTTTTTGAGAACTTCAAGAGTAGACATGGTCATGGGATACTGGGCCAAGTCATCAACAATATTGTAGTTGAGCGTAGCTCTGGCAGTGGTGTTGTTCGTGACGTGATGAAAAGGGAACCACGGGACTTTGGTAGTCCTGTCCATAGGAGGTCTCGGCAAATGCAAAGACATGTTAGGAGTGGTGGAGGTATATGTTGTATATGGGTGAATGGTTTCCATGGTGGAACCATATTGGTTTCGTCAAGTCTGGAGGTTGATATCAAGCGATGATGTCATGAGGTGATGGACACCAATATCAATGGGTTGAGCTGCAGAAGTGTTTGTGAGAGTTTATGGGACCAAGGGCTAGGTTGAAACCATTCCTTGGTGTGGTAGGGGGTTTTGGAGAACCATAGGTGGAGGAACAAGTGGTGTTGGGTTTGGCTGAGCCGAAGCAGCCTCATTGGGGTCACGTTGATTGTCATTTTGGAGTAAATGGTGGATGTGATTCAAGTGAGGACATTGGTGGGTATAATGGTTTTAAGTGTTACAGATGGTGCATGGATGGTTAGTCCACAAATGTGGGTTATTACTAGGTCTATCGGGACATTGGATATTTTTTGCAGGGGGTTCAGCTCCATTATTGTTCAAAGGGTTGTCTTGTTGGCCACCTCCTTGAGGGTGGTTGTTGCCCTGATTCCTACCTCTCTTATTCCTCCCTATCCCTTGTTGGTTATTGGGGGTAGGTTGGTTAGGGAGGTTCTATTATGCATAGACCCATCCCATAGGAGCAAGAGGAGTCGGGGCCGAAGCTGTAGTAGGTTGCATAGCTGGTGGGTAATAGGCAGGAGCAACTGGTGAGGCTACAAAGTCGATTCTTTTGCCAGTACACAAGTGTGTTGAACAAGTCAGTCAGTGAACGTGAAGGGATGGTGTGGGAGGCACATAGGAATTTGTGGCTCTGGACTGAGCCGTTACGCATGACTAATAAATGGCATAACCTGGTTGGACAACACTAGGGGTGTGACTAGAATGTGGTGGCATTGCAGGAGAGGCTGCATAAAAGTGACGGTGCTGTGTAATAGAGATGATGACTCCATCAGCAGCATGGGATGTCCTCAGCATTTATTGATGTGAGGAACCAGCACATGGAGCATCAGGTATAATGGTATACAATTAACATCATTGGGCGTATATAAGATCGAACTATTGAGCCTTAAGGATGGATTCCTCCTCGGTTTGCGGGCGCTCAGATGCAATGTCCTTGGTTATGGGGGGGAGTAAGGTTTTGAGGAATGGGTAACTGGAAGTATTGAAGGAACATTGAGGATAATGAGGATAAGTCCAGGTAGGTGGCATGAGGTAGCTCGATATACCACTTGGTTGTAGCACTAGTGAGTGTGCGCTGGAATAACCATAAGCATACAAAGTCATCAACTATGTTGTTGGATGAACACCACAAGTGGAATGACATAATATGTTTTTTGGGAGTCCTCTCCCACCGTACCCTCAAACTTATGGATGTCTAAGGGAATCTTGGTAGGCATAGGAGGCCATTGTGGGTTATGACGAATGGGGTCATTGGTCAACCGTGCCAAGTCAAGTAGGTTGATACTAGCCATAAAAGGTAGACTAAAACTAAGAGTGGATCGAGAAGGTCCAACAATGGTTCTGGTGGTTGCAGGAATGTAGTTCCCATGTGTAAATGGGGGTGGGTAAGGTTGACTTCCAATAGTAGGAATAGTCACTAGTATGGTAGGAATAGTTGTAATAGACTTGGAAGGGCCACTACCCCTAGGTATATATGGTGTAATGGTAGGAACCAGGGTGGCTGGAATGGGGCTACTAGTAGTGGGTAGTGGACCAACAGAAGTGTGTGTAGTGGAAAATGTCCCACTAGGACCAGGACATGTCAGTCTGATGGAAGGGATACCTGTAATGATGGGAGGAATGGACACAATCCCACTTCCAACTGTTCCCCCTTGGAAGGGATCAGGATGTGCTCCATCCATGGAGCTATATGGGGTAGTGAACAAGGTAGGTTCTGATTAATACTAATCCAAATCAAACTCAAACCATATGTGGCTTTGAAGGTGGTGAACGATGTCAAATATAGATTCAATGGTGACTCTTCAAGGAACCAAAATGGGGGGTATTCCCCTTAAGCCTATGTGAGTAGCATGGTGTAGCGATGATGACGTGATAGAGTGTTGTGCAATGAATGAAAACTCAAGAGTATCGATTGAAGGCTCAAAAACCCAACTACAATCGAGTGTGTATAAGGAGATCGTGTAAATGACAGATCATAGGACAAAAACAATTTCCAAAACTAAACTGCAATAGCAGGTTACAACAAGGCGAGTCTATAACAAAGTGGCCAAAAATCCAATAAGAAGAACTACCTAGAAATAAAATGACACACTAATATATGGGATAAAAGTGCAAGCAAACTCCTAACTACAAGTTGGAAGCCCCTCACAAATCGTATCCTCACCAGGGTGATGAAATCCCATTCAAACAATACAAAATGGAATAAAAAATAGGCTAAGAGAATCCCACTACCAAGAAGGACCTCTAGGTAAAAAATCCATAAAATAATGGAAACTAAGCTACCTCGTTCATGACATGTTCGGTTGGTTTCTTGGCGCTGAATCCCTTTAGTACTCGACCTTCGGTTGGGTGGTGCGAGGAGGACTGTGAAGGGTTAGCCTTTGGTGCAATATGGAGTGCGGTATTCCACCTTGAATTATGAAAATCCTTCTTTGTGGCTTACTCTTGCAGAGCACGGGAGGCTCTGATAGACTAATCCTTACCATGTCAACAAGTACAAGAGGATTTTGGTCCACTAAGGGAAAAAAACTATGTCTCAATTTTATACCAAAATCCTATCACCATCATGTGATAAGACATTTGACATACCTACTTGCCCTGAATCCCAGCTTTTGGAGTGGAAAATAAATGGTTTTTTATCAATCTGTCATACAAATTCCCAGCACTGCACATGCCCCTTTATCCAGGAGGGGTACCCCTACTCGCACCACCTTTCATCGGTTGTCCACAAGCAGTGCCATCGCCCATTTCCCTTAGTCGATAGGAAGTTATTACCAGAACCACTCTGTCATAGAAGGAGAAGCGCGGTACCCTGGGTAAAAAGGGAAAAAGAGAATTTTCTCGAGGCTTCTAGATGATAAGCCTCATGTACTGCCTTATCCCTACTGTTGTGGGTTGGTTGAGCTCAAGATTCCTCATCCTAGGATCTTAGAGGCCACCTCACCCACTAATTTCTCAACCATCTCTATCATTTAAATCCCTATAAATATGAGCTCATAGCCATGGTTGAGGAGAGAACATTTGAAGGTATTGTTATGCTGTTGGATTGATTCTTGGCCCAAGATCATTTGGAGAGAGCATAGAGAGCTAGAGTCAGATATTTTGGGGATGAGAATGTTTGGTTTCATGGAGATGCATGTCAACACTAAGGCTTGGTTGTAAACTTCTTCATATTTCTAATGCAAGTTGATTTCTGTCCCACATATGATGTTGTTGTTGTGATTTCGCATATATATGTTGCTAGATTCCTTAGCCACTAGCATAGATTGGTAGATCATATTCTGGTTGCTTTGATTCTTTTCGTGTTGAGATTTTTTTGCAAGTACATAGGTGAATTGTCAAAGCCTTGTATTCTAGATATATACAGTGTCTAGGGAGAGTCTTCAACCTCTATCCTATATTTGTTCTAGACCTAAACCATTCATACCAGTGGAACACCTTGCTGTCCGCAGGAGGTGAAATATTCCAGCTAACAAATTTGGCGACTCTATTGGGGAATCAAGTTGTGTATCATTCATTCTGATCTTCTTCAGTCTGCAACTCTTGTCCGAATCTAGGATCCTTCTTCAAATATATTCAGTCAGATCTACTCTCTGACTGACTCCGTTTGGTTTTGAAACCTCCAGATTTGCTTAGATCTAAGTCATTTCTTTCTTTTATGCTTTGTTTCCACATTCAATTCAACAGTATTTTCCCTGATCTAGTCCTATTTTTACTTGATCCATCGTTCTCTCTTGTGTTTTGGATTTTTATAGGGAACCGCACATGTTCTGTTGGCAAGGAGCAGTGCCACCGCCTGAGTCTAGTTAGCCGGAAGCGGTGCCACTACCTGAATCCAGTGAGCAAGGAGCGGTTCTGTCTCAAAACCGCCTGTCAGCAACTTCATCTGCGTGGTGCCAGGTAGGCCCTATTCCAGACTTTGTATTTTGATTTCTGTGTGTTTTTGGCTTACTTTTTGATGAAATTGAAGTGTACTTTTGAAAAAAAATATTGTTATATTTGCTCTGAATTCAAAGAGAGTTTATGTTTCTTGCGTTGGATTTTGCATTATTTTCTTTGCTTGAAACCTCTTGCTCTTTTTTGTAGATATTATTCATTGGAATTGGAAATATACATTTCATTTTCATGTGTAGGCTTTGGTTTGTTTTGGACTTGGAATGCATGAGTGATCCATGTTATTTTGAGTCTTTATTTTCTTGGGTGATTTTTGTTTCCTTTTGCATGCTGATTTTTTCAGTGCTTGGTAGGAAAGATTGGTTCTTCGTTTCCTTGTCTGTTTCAAAGAGAATTTTTAGTTTTCTCTCTCTTTTTCTTTATTCACAAGTTTGTTGAACGATTTTATTCTTGTTTTGTGCATGATTGTTTGAAATTCTAGATCTTACTTTCATTAAGAAGAAACATCTAGTTTGAGCTTTGCATGCATTAGAGTTAGATTTGTTTGGAAACGTTAGTGAAATCATCTTTCCATTGAGTTTTTATGCTTATTTTTCAAGCATGAAAAGTGAGGAAACATTTCTTATTTATGTTATATGTTCTCTAGATCTCTATCTTATTTGCTTTGAAGATTGTTTGGGGTGCATTGATATTTAACTTTTTCGTTTGAAAAGATAGAATTGCGTTTGCATTTGGGTGTGCATTTTTGGAAGAAAAGTAAATCTCTCTCCCTCTGTTAGGTAGAATTTCATTGAAGAGGAAAACTTGCATTATCGTATAGATCAGTGTGCATCTTCTTTAATTTCAAGTTTTCAATCCATGGTTCCACCTAAACACACAAGATAAAATTAACGGCAGTACTAGGTTAAAACTTTTAGCAATTTGAGTGATAAGTTAGAGACATGTCCGGGCACCGTTAAGCATAGGAGCTGTCATTATTTGTCTGCATTACATCCCAGGACTCGCGCGGTTCTTCCACATACCTTCGGTATATCGAATGGCCTTTCACATACCCTTGAGGTATATAGAAAGGTACTTAACATACTCGATTGTATGTCAGAAGGCCCCTTGTGTACAATTATGCATTAGACAGCACTACTACTGATTTGAGCTCCCTCGTACCTTACGTATATTAGGAGACCCTTTTAGGAATCCTCAAACCATCTGAGTTATCCTTTTGGCCTGTCCTGTGAGGTTCCTGACTCTTATCCACTCCTTTCACATGTTTGCTTATTGATTTTAGTTTAAGTAGTACTTGCTTGTGCGTGGTAGTTAGGGGGTTATTAGAGAGTTTAGAGATGGCATTCTCATCTGGGACTACCACTTAAGAGGTCCCTTTCCAAGGTGTACCTTTTGTATTCCCTTCAAGTGAAGGTATTGGTCCTCCCTTTATTGCCACTCTAAATCTTTCTGGGTTAACTATAGGATTACCGGTATGGCTGTTTAATCTGGTAATTCCTGTTACACCTAATCTCTCAAATGTCACCTCTCCTCTAGGAGAGGATCGACCTCAACCTAATCCTGCTCCTTCTTTGCCGGTTGTGGCTTCAACTCTTTCTTCTTCTTCTCTTGACCAAAGCTATACGGTTAGTAGTCACGTGGATAAGAAGAAGAAGAAAGGGAAGGGTAAAAAGAAGAAGGATAAGAAAGAGAAAAAGAAGAAACTATCTACCCTTGATGGTGCTCATTCTAAGAGAAAATCTAGAAAACCCAAGTTCCCTTGTAAGCTTTGTAAGGGGGGCCACCTTCTTAAGGAGTGTCCCGGTCTCTCCTGTGTACAAGAAGAGAGGTATAAAAGATCCAAACCATTTGTGTCATCAACCTCTGATCATCATGTTGACGATACTCCCTTAACTAGTGACCCATTGGTAAAAGGTCGTAAGGGTAAAGTATTGTATCCTTGTTTGATATGCAAGGCTATGCATCGTACTTTTCTTTGTCCAAGCATGGATGAAGCTTCGCGTTGGTTGGAAAATATTACTGATCATCAACAGGTGATTCCAACAAGTGATAGTAAATTATCCCTCGATCCCTCGCTGGTTGACAAAGTGGTCGATTTGGATTTATCTGTGGTTGATCCCAATCTTCCTTTGGAGAGTGAATTTAAAGTGGTCGAGTCGGTGTAATTTCCACCTGATCCCGCTCTTTCATCAGAGAGTTTTAAGACTGAAGTAGTCTCTTTGACCAAATCTTCGTCTTATTCTTCTCTTCCAGTAGAGAATGAACTAAATCTTGCTGAAGTTTTTGTGCTTCATTCTGATTGTTCTCGACAAGAGGAAATTTTGTCTATTTCAACAAAACCTTCTCTGAGTAGTCAGGTTATTTCCTTTGACTAGAGTAACCTAATAGAGTCTCATCTTCATTCGAGTGTTCCTTTCCAGATAGTTGTGAATGTTACTACTAGATGGATACTTCACACTATTGTTGACGAAGGGGCTTATGTTAGTATTCTATCCTCAACTGCTTGGCAAGCTTTAGGTTCTCCTTAGCTTGTGCCAGCCATCGATCAGATATTGGCTTTTAATTGCAGGCCTACTGCACCTTTAGGGACCCTTCCTTATTTTCCTATTACATTAGGAGGGAAAACTGTCTATATTGATGTTATGGTGGTCCAAGGTCCTTTAGATTTTAATCTAATCCTTGGACGTGATTATGTTTATGCCAGGAAGGCTGTTGTGTCCACACTCTTTAGAGTTATGCATTTTCCCCATGATCGGAAGATTGTGACCATTGATAATATTTGCTTTGTTACACCTGACCATCACATTACTCCTAGTAATCAGACTTTCCTGAATGTGCCACATGTTCTTGTGGTTCCTTCCCCTTCTCCTAGTTAGATTTTCCCCATCATAGGTAAAATGGGGGGCATGGCTCTAGTATATGGACATCATAATGGAGCTAAGATGCTAGCTTTTAAGTAATGGGGGAAACCTACCAATATCTGGATATCATTTTTGGTAAGAGCAGGTTTTAGAGCATAGTTTACCCTATGGTTTCAAGCTCGTTAAAAAATGAAAACCACTCCTTAAGCATAGTTTATGCTTTTGGTTTCAAGCTTGCATAAAAATGAAATCATGTCCCGAGAAAAGTTGCCATTATATGTCAAGCTCGTTAAATGAAATAGCACCTGACCATCATGTCAGGTTCTAACCATCATGTCAATTTTCCCTGAGCAAAGTTCCCATTCTATGTCAAGCTCGTTAAAAAATGAAATAGCACCTAACCATCATGTCAGGTTCTAACCATCATGTCAGTTTTTATTTGAGCAAAGTTCCCATTTTGTGTCAAGCTCGTTAAAAAATGAAACATCACCTAACCATCATGTTAGGTTCTAACCATCATGTTAGTTTTCCTTGAGCAAAGTTCCCATTCTATGTCAAGCTCATTAAAAAATGAAACGGATGCCATTGAGCAAAGTTCCCATTCTATGTCAAGCTCGTTAAAAAATGAAATAGATCTCCTCAAGCATAGTTTACCTTTTGGTTTCAAGATTGCATAAAAATGAAATCATTCTTGAGCATAGTTCATTTTCTATTTCAAGCTCATTAAAAAATGAAGTAGGTTTCCTTAAGCATAGTTTACCTTTTGGTTTCAAGTTTGCATAAAAATGAAACCATGTTCCAAGCATAGTTACCTTATGTTTCAAGCTTGTGTAAAAATGAAACAGATCCCCTTCCCTTGAGTCGAGTCTTCACTTTAGTGTTAGAACTTGAACCTTCGCCTACCTAATTCTCATTCTTCCTACCCCCCTGGTGAACATTTTCACATTAGCAACCAGGTTTTTAGGTTGGGTATGGAAGAAGAATCATCGGATGAAATGAAGCTTGGGGGCATGTTGAACCGCTAGCAACCATGTTAGGGGTAGGCTTCACTAGAAATCATGTTGGGGGAAAGATTCCAACCTCTATATATAATGTTAATGGGATTTTTCAAGCATAGTTTACCTATTGGTTTCAAGCTTGCGTAAAAATGAAACCAATCCTCGAGCATTCTTTCAACTGATCTTCGAGCTCGTTAAAAACAGTAAGATGGTGTTGAGATTTTCATTTTTCATGCTCTAGTTAAAACATGAAAGGTGGTTTGAGCTTAGTTTATTAATTTTTCGTTCTCTAGATTCAAACATGAAAAAGGTTAATGGAGTTCTCGTTAAACCCTTTTCAGGCTCCCTAAATACGAAAATATTATTGAGTGATCTTGTCTTCTTCACGCTCGTTAAAGTATTTGAAGAGTCATCCGTCTGATGGTAGGTTATCTCTTTCTCAGTTCGGATAGGACTATTTACGAGAAAGGAACACTCCAGCCAATCATGACTAGAAGAGTTCTCTGAGGTATGATTTTACACTTTTTCGGGCCTTAGAGACTAAATCATATGAAAAAGGACCCCCATGGAGTTTTCTTCTGTATTCATTCAGACTCTAAACATGAACGATATCGAGTTTTTTTTCAGTGGACTCATTAAATTAAACATTGAGAGACCCATTTTGGGAATGAACCCCTCCTCTCTCAGGTTCGTAAAACATATGAGACTGAACTTGTCTTCTGACAAGCTATATCGAGTGTTTGTTACCCTCTTTGAACTCGTAAAACCGAAAAGAGGCACTCATCGATCATGATGGGGAAAATGGGAAGGGAATCATTTTGTAAATAATGGTAGTTGTTTGTCGTTACCTTTGAACATGGCACTTGTCTGCACAATCATGTCAGTCAATTGGGTATTTAGCTGGTCTCCGTGACGATCCACTTTCATGAGTCATGCCAATCCTTTGAATCTTTCAAAAGAATGCATTGTCCACTGTCGCATTGTGTATCTGTCCTGTCTAGTCATGTTGCCAAGTCATTTTGTCGTGATGCCCAATGTTTAAAGGGAATCTGAAGAAATTTTACCTCTGCAGTCTACACAGTATTTGTGTCAATATCTTTGAGTCAGTCATATGGTTACTACATTCACATCATTCCAGAACTATGTTCTGAGTTTTGTGTCATCGATGTGGGACTCATCATGGCCCTCCTTTGACGAGACTATTCCCGTCGACATCAACTCATCATCCGGGAAATATTCTTAGAAACAATATTTAGTACCTTGAGATCTGTATGCCTTTTTGACATATTCTCTCGCTCTCGACAGAGGTTCACATCATTGACCTTTGATCGATAGAATCTACTGGGTGTTTGATATTAGGACATCTATTTGCACTCAGTAGATTGTACTAGGGTACCTTGGGAATCATTGAAATTAATGGTGATCTCCCTCGTACTTGTTAATGGTTCACACCATTGGCCAGTAATCAAGTGGTTTCTACCATGTTCGACTTT
Organism: Pseudotsuga menziesii; assembly: GCA_001517045.1. Classification (NCBI taxonomy): domain Eukaryota; kingdom Viridiplantae; phylum Streptophyta; class Pinopsida; order Pinales; family Pinaceae; genus Pseudotsuga; species Pseudotsuga menziesii. The sequence goes on along the minus strand of LPNX010778199.1, from coordinate 591,363 downwards.
AGATCATTGTAATCACATGGATAGAATCGTACTTTGTGAAAGATGAGAGGAAGACCCTGGGCATTTGTTTAAAAGCGCTCATTGCTTTTTCCCCAGGTTGCGATGGAGTTTTATATATATAACATGAATCCACATTTGTATGGTCGTGGCTATGCTCAAATTTGCGTCTGTATGACATAGATCTACGTTGTATGTCTGGTATCTATGTCTAAGTTTGAGTCCTCTATCACATGGATCTATGTTGTATTCTAGTAGCCATGCTTGTTTATTCCACTCATGGATCTACCTTGTATTGGTCTACAACTATGAGTTTGATTACTTGTGTCTATGAGTCAACATACTAATGTACTATATATTCCTACTTGACTGTATACTCTGATCAAGACAACATTTTCATCTCCTAGCAATGACTTGTTCTCAAAGCTCTTGTTTATTGTATCACTCTAAGACTCATGCTTTAGGGGGCATCCTGTTATACCAAAATCTTGTCACCATCATGTGATAAGACATTTGACATACCTACATGCCCTAAATCCCAACTTATGGAGTGGAAACTAAATTGTTTTTTATCAATCTGTCATACAAATTCCCAGCACCATGCATGCCCCTTTATCCAGGAGTGGTACCCTTGCTTGCACCACCTTTCATCGGTTGTCCACAAGCGGTGTCACCGCCCATTGCCCTTAGTCCATAGGCGGTTATTACCGAACCGATCTGTCATAGAAGGAGAAGCACAGTACCCTAGGTAAAAAGGGAAAAAGAGAATTTTCTTGAGGCTTCTAGATGATAAGCGTCATGTACTACCTTATCCCTACTGTTGTGGGTTGGTTGAGCTCGAGATCCCTCATCCTAATATCTTAGAGGCCACCTCACCCACTAATTTCTCAACCATCTCTATCCATTAAATCCCTATAAATATGAGCTCATAGCCATGGTTGAGGAGAGAACATTTGAAGGTATTGTTATGTTGTTGGATTGATTCTTGGCCCAAGATCATTTGGAGAGAGCATAGAGAGCTAGAGTTGGATCTTTTTGGGATGAGAATGTTTGGTTTCATGGAGATGGATGTCAACACTAAGGCTTGGTTGTAAACTTCCTCATATTTCTGATGCAAGTTGATTTATGTCCCACATATGATGTTGATGTTGTGATTTCGCATATATATGTTGCTAGATTCCTTAGTCACTAGCATAGATTAGTAGATCATATTCTGGTTGCTTTGATTCGTTTCATGTTGAGATTTTTTGTAGGTACATAGGTGAACTTTCAAAGCCTTGTATTCCAGATATCTACAACGTCTAGGGAGAGTCTTCAACCTCTATCCTCTATTTGTTCTGGATCTGAACCATTCAGACCAGTGGAACACCTTGTTGTCCGCAGGAGGTGAAATATTCCAGCTAACACTCAATATGTAAGTAACAAAGGGGTGTTGTTTGGATGCCTATCCCCAATATCCTAACTTAGCTACAATATTGTTTTGTCCTCAAATAAGGTTACAATGTTGGTTGTGTTAAGTTATTTTTAAGGCTAGGTTAGGGTCATGAACCAGGTGTTTTTATCTTTAGGGTGTGAGATGTGTGCAAATCCTATGTATAAGCCCCAACAATCCTATGATGAAGATGCAATGATCTCACTATTGGGATGCATAAAAGAAAATGTGGATAAATAGCAGTAAATAACAGTAAATATCATGCAAAATCACAACTAATTCTTCTAGAACATAAAATAAACATAAGTAAATGAATGTCTAAGGAACTTACCAAGGTGTAGGAAACACACAGGTGGTCTCGAATATGAAGCTCAACTCAAGAGGCTCACAAATAAGGCAAACAGGACCTCACAACAACCCAAGGGTTTGTAATGGATAAAATCTAGAAAGAAACAGGTCAAGAAGGGGTAAAACACAGAGAAGGAGTCTGGAACAAGGATCTCAAGCACCAAAAAGGAATGAAAAAATACAGGTCATACCTATCGATAGAACGGGTGTGATTAGGGTCGCATAGAATAGGGAAATAGTCACGATCAGGGTAGAAATACAGCCGAAAGACTCAGGTCGTGCAAAATAGAGGATCAAGCACGACAGGACTCTCAAAATTGAGTCACAGTAACAACCGAGGTTGCTCCAAAAGATAGGATAGGTGTGACCTAGATTTTTGGTTCATGTCACACTTATCAAGGAAAAAGGCATGACCTGGGTTGTGCTTATCAGGAAAAATGGTGCGACTGGGTCACATCTTTCAGTCAAAAAAGTACAACTCGACTGAAACTAAACTTTTTTTTAAAAATGGTTGTTGGATAGGGATGGGGGGCAGGAACTGATGCAATACTAGTTCAGATATTCCACAAGGGGGTCAGATCTATGATGGCTAAAGGAAATGAAGGAGAAAAAACCAATAGAAAAATTGACAAAAACAAAGATCTGTATGGATCAACTAAGTGGAGTCACCAAAACTGTAGTGGGGATTTCTCCCCGGATACATGTAAAAGCATGAACCCTAGACAATGGTCATATGGTAGAGTTCAACAATAACAAAAGGAAACAAGACAACAATAACAATATTCGTAGGGTTTTTCAGATATATACTACTAACTAATGCATAACAAGAATAAAAAATACCTTTTTCTGAAATGTGGGTCGACGTAGCCATCCTTGTAAATGGTCCTGCAACTCCACAGTTTGGGTCTCCAGTCTCTTCCACAAATAGTTGTCAAATGGGGGAATGGATCCAAATGGGTATAGAGTGAACCCAATGTACATAGTGGGGAATGGTGTGGAAAAATATGGGAATACTAGATGAAAAAGTGTATAGTGTGATTGAGAGAAAATGGAAAAAAGTGTTTGGAAGGAGTCCTTCACAGTGTATCTATAGGAAGGTCCAAGATTTTTTGACCAGTGGTATTTTATTTTCCATGGTATCTATCTATGGTATTTTGACCCATTCTCATTTGTAGGTTTTCTTACCCATTTTTGGAGAGAGTGGGGATAAATCACAATAAATTCTCATCATCCCCTCATTTATGGGGAAGGAATAATGATGTTTTGGACAATATTTATTGGATATACAATTGTAGAGGTCAAAATGAAGGAAATAATGGTGGTATTATGATGTATGTTTATGGTTTAGACCATAGAGAGCTAGGTGAACATTTTTTTGTGTTAACAGATTAACAGGACCATCAAACAAATAGTCGAGCGTGACATGGGACTAATTCCTGGCGACTATAGCATATGGATTTGACTAGAACAAGGTGGAAAAATTATTGATCAATTGATTATCCAAATTCCATGCCGAGGTAACTAGATTACTTTTACTCCAAAAATTGGAGGACACTCATTTAACTTATTTTATTCAGAACACTTGGAGCTACCCCCCCTTTCTAGCAACATTATTGATTGAACCCTCTAAATCATCAGTCAGTCGACTTAGCGATGAAGAGTCTATAGAATAAGCATGTTTGTCGTGGTATGATTAGGAGTCACAAGAGGTCAAGAGTAGTCGACAAATAGTAAGTGTGTCTACTAGTTCATCATCTTGGGTAAGTACAAAAAATTCTAACACAGTGGCTTATCAAATTCCTATTAATACCCCTATTAACGCAAAAATTTTCCTAACCTGCTCTACAAGGACTACACCACCTACATACATCTATTTCCTAACCCATTTGTACCCCCACCCCCACATTTAACCTATGTTTCTCTCACAAAAGGCTAAAATAATCAAAAAGGGCTTTAAAAACCCCCAAAATAGCCAAAATACCTCACAAAGGAGATAAAAAGCTCACAAAGGGCCTCCCAAAAAGAGCTAAAAGCCAAAAAAGGGCCTAAAAACCCCAAAAGGAGCTAAAAAAAAGATAAAGGGGGCTTAAAACCCTAAAATCATGAGAAAAACTATTAAAGGAGGGGTGGGGGTCCCCAACACTCATGACTATTTTTCTGCCTATCGTTACTACAATCGCATGAGTGCCTTGAGAGACCTTTCCTCTCAAGCCATTCATTACATTCACCTCATTTCCCCACTTTCCCATTCCTTGGTGTGTTGAGTCAGACTCCTCACTAAAATTTCCTATGGAGAGGCATCTTCTTAGTTTGGCCATGGTGGCCCTCCTTCCAAAACATATCTGAGGTATAATGGATTTCATGTTTTTGTTATTTAGTTCATAGTTTAAATTTTTTTTCTTAGTTTATTGCTAATAGTTTGTTGCAAGTTTTTGTTTATCCATTAAATCTATCCTTCCATCCTATAAACAGAAGGTAGGTTCTTCTGCATGTGGCCATGGATTTTTCCCAGCTACAGATTGGTGACCACACTGGGTCAATCCTTCAGGATCCCTAGTGTTCTTTAGTTTTCTATTATTTTTATTTGATTTCTGCACCAGATTGAGCCCTCACGGGGTCGATCCAAGTCCATTCGGCCCTAGTACCAGTTACTGTCGGTTGTACCTGAATTTGTTTTAAAATTTTCTTGCTTTCAGGCTGAGTCACTTGTTTCAGGATGAAAGAGGTGACCCAGTCGCCTGTTCTAACCCTACAGAAGTGACCCAGTCACCTGCTTTTTTTGGAACGGTGTGCCTCAGCCTCTAAAAGGAAGTCATTGGTTTAAGGCCTACAGGTATGACCCAGTTGCCTATTCAAGCCCGAAAGGTGAGACCTAATCACATGTTTAGGACCGAAAGGAGCGACCTACCCCCCAGGGAACTGTCACAGCTTTCTTTGCCCCAGTCGCTACTATTTGGACTATCTGAGTGACCAAGTCATCATTGTCCAGTAAAAAGAAGCGACCTAGATCTTTCTTCTATTTTTTCTACATTCGGCTACCTATTTGAGTAACTATTAAATGCCAATATGCTTACTATTATGTTAATTTCCTACTAGTTTAGCTTCAATTTTTCATAACTAAATACATTGGTAATTAACCCCCTTTCCCAAACCTTCCTCCTCTACTCAGTCATCACCCTCCGGGGTCTTCTGAGATAAGACATAGGGTTGAACAAGTGTAGTAATAGGCACTTATGTTTGTGATTGCTTTAGTCCATTAAAAACAAGTGACTTGGAAGCTAGAGGGGGTGGAAACCATTGGGGGTTTCACAGCGTTCATGTCCTCCCTATTGAGCAACCTTGCATTTGAGGAATGACCTGTGGATCTACGGGTGGGCTTCTTCCCACTTTGATGAGATTCCATCGCTCTTTTTTGGATTGAGGGGATACAAAAACATGGCAGACACATTACAGATTTGCATGTTTGCAGTTTCATCTATGCTGGAGTTATGTTTATTTCACTGGTTTACACAATACAGTTCATATTTCCCATTGCATGATTGAACCATATTAAAAAAAACCAGAACCACTTGCTCACCAATAATTGAAAAAATAATTAAAAAAAAACTCATTCAAAAGTGCACACAACCACACCATTTAATTCAACCAACCTCGGTTCATGACCCCGAGTGAACCTTTAAAAGTAACCAATTTACTTTAAATCAAATTTTGTAGTTTTAGGACATAAGTCCCTAATTGCCATAACTATGGGAAGTGCTTCGTATATTCCCTAAAAATTATTATGAGGATTACTATAGGAATCCCAAAGTAGCTGGCCAACAAGAGGAATTTCCAAGTGAAACATGCCAACGACCCCTTCTGATTGACTAGTAAAACTTGTGAGGAAAAATCCAAGCGCTATCTTCTGGCAGTCTTGGTGGCCTAGTGACCACCTGTAACCCAATAGGAAGCTATTAAAGTGGGGTCCAATTTGCATTATTTGTTACTACCAGATAGACTGTACCATTGATCCATGACAATCCTCCTCTTGTCTCAAGGGGGAGTCCCCTCAGTTTGGGTCGTTAAACCAACACCGTCGAGACCATTCTCGATAACCTTCACCATTGAAATGCCACACAACCTCTGACTCTGACTTGGATTCCTATCAATCCGAGCCTCATTTGCACACCGCATCATCCAACCTCATTGTTGGTGTAAAACCCAATCCCTTCTTTGGAGGGGTGACTAGATGTGGACCTACATCCTTGCCCCCCATCATGGCTAGCATCCTGGTCGGCGGTCCCAGTACTGTTGAGCATACTGTGATTAGTCTGCTACCCATTAGTGGCGACTCTATACCATATTCTGTGATTCCCATAGTGCCACCTTTCGTTCCTAGGGGAAGTGGCCCTTCCACTACTGTTTCGACTATCCTCGTGGCAAGAATTTAGTTTTAGGTACCCCCAGTCATGCAGGGACACAACTCTTTTGCAAATCCTGGCGCCAATGCCATCCACCCTCATACCAACCTTGGGTCTAACCTCTCATTCATGGCTCACCTAAAATTTCCTGATCTGACCAAGTTGACCAATGACCCAATCTGTCATCAAGCCTATTAGTCGCCAATGCCAACCAAAATCCTATAAGACATTCCAAAGTTTGAAGGGAAGGTAGGGGAGTGCCCCCAAAACTACATAATGGTGTTTCATCTATGGTGGTCATCGAACAACATTGTACACAATTCCATTAGACTCGGGTTGTTCCAACGCACCCTCACAAGTGTCGCAGCCAAATTGTACATAGAGCTACCTCAAGCCTCCTATCCGGACTTCAATTCTTTGGCCTTCATGTTCCTACAGTATTTCCAAATCCCTATTTGCTATGACGAGGGCGTATAAATACTGCTATCTTGTCGCCAAAACACTACAACTCACATAACCAACCACATCCACGAGTGGCTACAACGTCGCAGCCTGTGTAAGATCAATCTTGACAACACGATATTCCTTGATTGGTTCTTGAAAACCTTACTTCCACCCATCGCTAAGGACGTCACCTTCGAACGTCCCCAAACTGAGGAGGAGGCCATCCTGAAGGCCCAACAATTTGACTTGATCTATGATCATTATGGATACCTTTACACCATTATACTAGATGCCTCACGTGCCGACACCACCCACCATGATGTGCCAAGGGAATCCCATGCCGCGGACGGTATCATAGGCTCTGTCTCCCAACACCAATCGTACTATGCGGAACCTCCCAGTATGCCACCGCATACAATATGTTAACACTCTGTTAATTTTTTTGGTTATAAGAGATACATGGGAATTTTGGCCTTGTCAAGAGGTGTTGGGAAGGAAACCTAGTGTTTGTAGGAGGGGCTGATGGCATATACAAGATAGCCTTCAGCCATTGGAATAAATCGTGGTGGAAATGGACGAAAGGATAGTGTAAATTGGCAGCCCCACTCTGGAGTGGTGAATATCGAAAGCGGCAAGGCAGTCCATGGATCGGGGATGAAAGTTAAAGAAGAACATCGTATGCACTGAAGGAATTAAAAAAGAGTCATAATCAAAGGATGAGATTGATTGGATGGCAGATCAATGGCGTCAAAACATTTCGCATGGTGAACATGCTCAGCCAAAGCGACTTTTCCAAATTGTGAAATGGGTTAAAGGGTGGAGGCATCTAATAGCCGAGGTTGGGATCCAAGAAGATCCATGGTTGTAAGTGATTTTTCATCCCAGATTAGCAAGGACGCAGAAGCAATTTTGGATTGTGAAAAGTGGTACAGGTCGCTCAGATCGATGGTCACTATAAGAGCAAAGGGAAATCAGCAGTCGTGGTTCATTTTGCAATCTAAACTAGCACGGAGGGGACCAGAACCTCACATCGCGAAGAATGGTAGGGTCCACTTAGATCAACGGTTGTGAAGAAGTTGATCTTGATTGATGGTTGAGCTGCACACACACGAGGTAAGAAAATATGTGACATAAAGAACCTCACATACCAACGGCTTAGATCGTAAGGAGTAATATCCACGGTGCGAGCCGCTTGGGAAGGGTGCAAAGGTTATGCTGTGTAAAAATTTATAAAAGGGTCCACGTGAAGTTGGAAAGGTTTTTCTTTTCCAAAACCTCAAAGCTGTCGAATATCCAACCACATACAGAGTGCCAGCATAGACCAACCAAGAGACTGTGCTATAGAACAAGGTAGGCCCCTGTTACCCCCTCAGTGCTATTTGAAAATGGATGTGATAGGAGGAATAGAAGTGCTAGGGGTAAGAGATGATATAAAACCTAAGGTCACATGTCAGAGGGTAGAAGAAAGTCTAGTAGATTAGAGTGCTGAGATTTTCGATACCATCCTGGTGGGAGAAGCCATTGAAACCACTAGAGGTAAATTGGAAATCCTTAAGGACAAAGGTAGAGATACCTATGGTGTTTTTAAATCCTTCTTCCATTTCTTCTCGATTGGCCAAACACCCCATTTCCTTTAGTTTGTCGAATGGTGTGTAGACAATTTATATGTCGCTGAAGGTGTCATTATGAATAAGTCAAAGTCTAAAATCCTTTGTTCAGTCCAGGATTCCATCGTCTGCAAAACACTGCATATCCCAGATGAATTTGTCCATATATCCCAAAACTACCCAGGGAAGAAAATATTATACGTTGTTTCAGAGAGTCTATAGACGAAAGTAAAGAAACCTTCCTGAAGGCCTGTTCTAAACCCAATGGTAAACCCATCGACCTGTCATACCCTATAGAACTTAGCCAATTCAATGAAGAAACTCAATGGTGTTAATCCCTAGCCAGTTAGTTTCTAGGTCTAGATACCGATGCCTATGTCCCAGAGTTATTGTTGAGTCTGTTGTTTGTCTTGAGTACTTGTCCATCTGAACCTGAATTGCCCGGGAAATCTTATTAGTCTTGCTGCCTTAAGTTTGATGAATTCCTAGTTGAGAACATCCGTTCTCAGTTAGCAAATTTCCATGGCACTAAAGTGTTTAGATTCTAGTCCTTTTTATTGAGAATGCTCAAAGATTATAACGAAGAAGACCTGCAAGTGTCTGAATTGGAAATCATTGTTGATATGGCCACAGACTATAGTAAGTTCATGAACCAATTGATGGCCGAAATATACAACATTTTCTTTCAGGAAAGGTTACCTTGGGTGTTTCCTGAGATGAGAGAAATACTACAACTGTCAAATAACAAGAAGATAGGGGACTGGTTCCTGACAAAATTCAAAACGACCATAAGATTGTACGGCTTTGTGTATCAACCCTACATTCTGCCAGATTTTCTAACCACCGGGGTTTTTTCCCTAGAATTAATCTGGAAAAGACTCATTGTTGAGGAAGAGCACTTCTTGAGCTATAAAAAGAGCTCAAATTTGGTTTTCCCTTGGGAAGTGAGACCATACACAATCAGGAGCAGAGTTTATTTTCCACTAGTTACCAACTTGCTCAGGGGCATGGGGTTTTCTCTGGGACAAGCAGTAAACTACGACCCTCATCAAATAATTTCCAAAAGAAGGAAGGCTCACAAGTGCAGGCCTTTTGAACACACTGAGATACTCGGACTTAGGGAAGCAGCAAACTGGTATGATTTCCCTAATCCTACCCCAATGGATACCAACATAGAACAAGACACTGGTTCATACCTCCTAGGAATATCTTCTCCCCAAAGAGAATTGGCTAAAATAGTTTCAATAGTCGGGGAGGTCTCATCATTGGTCAGCTATTCAGTGAGTTCGGTGAAAAGAGGGGGTCCAAAGCCTATGGATACTGAAGAAGTGGAAATGGCCAACATGCCCAAAAGGCATAAAATAGAATGGAGGAAATAGTTAGTGCAGGTTAAAAAGGGAAATACAAAGGGACAAATGAATAAAAAAATTATGGAGAAAAAGCAGGAGCTAGAAGATCCCAAGGCAGCCAAACTACAAATCCAAGAGTATGTATTTGATGGGAAGACTCCAAACAGGCATGCATCCAAATAAGACTAGTTAGGCTCTTATCAGGAAAGGGCTGATAAAACTTTCAAAGAGACAGCAGAGCTATACAATGAAGCAATGCAGTTGCCTTACCCAAACGTGGCATTGAAGACAGTAAGGGATCATGCCACTGACACCCTTAGCTTAGCCTTGGAGATGGAGATAAGGTGTCTGTGGTTAGTGTGAACCTCTCAAAGGTTCCCACTACTGACATAATACATCTCAACAAAGAAACTGGGGACATATTGAATGCTAGACTGCTTAAGGCCACCATACAGATGTCCAAGCTAGAGGAGAGTAAAACAAAGACTCTGAATATTTTAAGAAAGTTAAGAGTGGAGAACAAAGCACTCAAAGCCCAAATCAACAATTTGCAAAATGAAATAATGCAAATAGAGGGACCAGCACATAAAGGAGTCTTGGCCCAAAAGTTGCTTGATGATAAATAAAATGAGATCCAGACACTAAAAAACAAATTAAAAATCGCTGCTACCCAGTTTGCCCAGACAGAAGAATTAGCTGAATTCGAAAAGGAGAAAGAAACATTGAACGTTAAGCCTGCCGACTACAAATCCAAGATGCTAAAGCTCAAAGAAAAGGAAAGGCAGTGGGAAGTGTACATCCATCTTTTGAAGAAAAATGAAGTGGAATTAAAATCCAGATTAGCCATAAAGGAAAGGGAGCTTCAAGGTGGGAGTGTTGAAAGTGCAATTCAGTCCGTAGGTGTAGATGGAGAGATAGAGACTGATTCTCTTTCTATAGAAATGTCCCATATAGGTCTGAAAGATACAGAGATTATTAAATTAAAACAATAGATTGAGGAACTAGAAAAGGAAAAAGGAAAGGAGACGATGGAAGAGAAATGCCAAGGACAGATCCAACAAAATGCTAAGTTAAGCCAACAGGTGGTCGGTAAACTTTCCTTGCAAGGCGCTATAAATTTAATCTGGGATCATATCATTATAGAGGCTGATAAGTTTTGACCTTATATAGATTTAATTGAATACCAAGAAAATACCATGATAGAATCCAAGAAAAAGGTCTTGATAGTATTAGGGGAAATGAAGAAAAGACCTGTGGCAACAACAAAAAATGTTGTTGCTTTCCTAAGCTCCTTGTCAAATGATTTCGCCAATCGATATGGTATCTAAAACAGGGTTGTTGTTGTCTCCGGAGATATAAAGGTAATTGCTAAACATAGAATGATGGATATTGTATGAGCCAAAATAGATGTTATCAAACACAAAGTCAAGGAGGTTATCAAGTTGTTCAAGCCACTGGTAGACAGAGGGATCCCTCTTGGGAAGAGAAGGGTCCGTTATTGTCCCAAAAGGAATATTGGGAGTGTCTGGTTCAGTGCCAATTAGACAATAGCAATTTTGGAGACATGCAACAATCATTGTCAGGAAATATCATTTTTGATAAGTTGGCCAGTGAATTTGAATTGTCGTTTGATTTCAAAGCCACCTGTGCTGAAGTCCCTAAAACTTCATACCTAGAAACGATGGATCTCAAAGCACAAGCGTTCGACATGGTCGTGCCAACTCTACCTAGTCCTGACTTATGAAGAGCCATTTAGCAATACGGGTAGGCCAAATTCAAAACACAACCATGGAATTGGCAATGATAGTACGTGGGAAGTTTCCTGATGGTCACCTCTCCCAAAAATCTGTACAATTGTCACCCACCAGATGGAAACATAGAGGACTTTCATGCATATTTTCTCTTGCAATCCATATTTCATTTTCCGTTTTTTTATGTAAATCATGGCCGATGTGTCACCTACGAGTTTTTTTGGAGTTGTTTTTCAGTTGTAACAAATTTTGATTCCATGATGTCGGTCTAGGAAGTCCAAACTGCCATAAATATACCTCCTAAAGAAGGAGAAAGGGTTGGAACCGATGTAATTTTGCAGTGTATGATTTCAAGATTATTTTAATAAAGTTGCAGAGCCAAGGTCGACGTTTTACACAGCGATTCATGTGTTGTTTGTATTACAGTATGTTGCTTCCTTTCTCATGTGAATGTTTTTCTATTTTATCTCTTCCATTATGTTTTCTTTCATGTCTGAAATAAGTGTATAACAGTTTGGAATTCATACATGCTATGCTTCATCTATTGTTTCAAATATCCACCAAAGATTTCTTCTAAAGTTAATACAGAATTATTTTTACAATTTTATGTGTTGATGGTCTGTTCATGTTCTTCTTTTCCGCCAGACAATTATAAATTGACCGTGATTGAATGGCTATCTTGCCTCTATGTTGAAATATCCTGTATAAGCTCTATTTATTTCTATTACACTTCTTGACTCCATTTCCCAATGGTTCTATATCTTGTTTCAACCAATTTCACAAACAATTTATATTTTCACTTGTACATATCTGGCATTGTTAATATTTGGTGAGAGATCCCTCTCGGAAGAGCAGAAGGCTAGTTCTCTCTTCGAAAGTGGTTCTGCTGTTACCTGAAAGCGGGCCTTCTGCAACCTTTGGCTCAATTCCAATGCTAACAAACTGGCGTCGTTGCTAGGGACGATTTGAAGATTATCCTTGGAGGAACGACAAGAACTGCATGATTTTAGGAAAGAGATTTATGGGGGCAAACATAAATTTCTGCATTCACGAAAAGGTTGTATATTTGTCCTGGTGACTCCACACCCACTTCAACCAGTATCACCCTAGGTATCCTAGCTTCCAGAAGGATCCATATGAGAGGTAACCATGATCCTGAAACTTTGCAAAGTGTGGATAATCCAGAAAAAATACTTAGAAATAGAAATAAAAAGAAAGTGGATTTTTCGTTGTTTGGTACATCATCATCTCAAGATTTGTACGGCATAAAGGAACCTGAATGAGGATTTAGAGATGAAAGACTACTAACCAAATCTAAATCTGAATCTTACCTAAGGAAAGATGGGGTTAGCTCTAATATACTACAATCCTATCTTCTTGATTCTTTGTGGCTGAACCTAGAGACCCCAACGAAAGCTGAAGAGACAAACCCTATTTTTTAGAATACCCAGTTGCCTAACCTCAAATCCACTACCAATTGCCCTATCCTGATGGCTGCTACTAGATTTTCCCCATTAGCCCCACCTCTGGTTCTGCATGACCTCCCTTTGAACTATGCCGAAAGAATTGTACTCTACGACGAGGAGGGGAATGTCTCAGCAAGATTCCATGTGGCTAAGTTTGATAATTTAATCGACTTGGAAGAGGTGGATGATGAAGATGTCAAAATGTAGTTGTTCGCTCAGATTTTGTCTGGGGAAGCCAAGAAGTGGTACAAAGATTTACCACCTAGGTCTATCCGCAGTTTCGCTGGTTTTCAGACTATATTTCTAGAAAGGTGGGCTGATAAACAAAGCCCGTTATAGGTCCTATCTCAATACAACAATCTCAAGAAAGGAGGTTTTGAGTCGATCCATGAGTTTTCAAGCAGATTCATGTGGGTCTACAACTCAATACCTGCTGATATCAAACCTTCACTCGGGGTTCCTAAACTTCATTACACCGATGCATTTGACAATGATTTTGCTTTGTTATTTAGATAAACAAAGTCAAACACCCTCCCGGCTATGTTCACTGATGCCCTAGAAGTAGAGGCCAATATGATGGCATGTGGGTAAATAAAAATGAGGGTGGAGGTTGACAGAAGGAAAGGTAGAGAAGAGACACACCCCATTGCTTCTACCTCTTCATCTAGTGATATAAAATTCCATATGATGCTCAAAACTATGGAAAAATTGATGTATAGGATAACGGTGGTGGCCAATCCAACAAACCGAGAACAAAATGAACCTCAGATAAGGAATCCTAATTTTAGGAGGCCGGTTCCTCCCCCACTCCAACCAAATAGACCAAGGGATGTAAGGAATCCAAGAAACTAAGAAGAGTAGCCAATTAGGCCTCCTTTCCCTGAAAACTATGTGGCTTCCGAAGATGAGGCGGAGTCTATCGAAGATCATATCCATCATTTCAGTGATTTAGACTCTAAGATCTACTTGAATAAGGAGGAACATGATATGTTCACAAAAGTGGATGATAAGACCCTGACAGAGGAATTGGAGCAATATCATAAGGGGTATATGCATGCTATAGATGATGTCAGGAATATCAAGTTAAGAAGTAGTGACATTGCTATAAATAAAGGGGTTTTAAACCCAAACCAGCCTTCTAGTAGTCATACTGGCCCAAGGAAAGGAAATGAAAAACAAAGGGAGCCGGTACCGTCTAGAGAAGTGGAAAAAGAGACTGGTAATGTGAGGGAGTTGGAGCAAACGACACCTATCAAGCTGGGAAAAACCCCTCCCATGTTTAACCTCCAAAACAAGCTAGCTAAGCTGAAGGTTTCAATTCATTTCAATGAATTGTTGAGGAATTAGGAGTACATGGACACTATAACAAAGATGATTGCAAATCAAGGAGAAGCTCACCCGAATATATTAGAGCTGACTGAAGACAACCCTACTATTATTTTGGGATCTAAGATTGACAGCATGGACAACGAAGACAAGGAAGTACCACCATTTTACATGAGCTTGAATGTACATGATATGGTTTTACACAATGCTATGTTGGATTCAGGAGCCTCACATAATTTGATGCCAAAGGGAGTAGTGGAGAGCCTGGGATTGGATATTACAAGTCCTTATAAAGACCTGTATTCCTTTGATTCTAAGAGGGTAAAATGTCTGGGATTGATCAAAGACATGGTGGTATCTTTAAATAAGTTGTCGTCTAAAATTGTGGTCATGGATGTTGTTTTGGTCGATATTCCTCTTAAGTTTGGTATTTTTCTGTCAAGATATTGGACTTCAAAGCTGAAGGGTAGCTTGCAAATGGACATGACATATGCAACAATTCCTATTTGGAATGAAAAAAAAATGTTATACAGTGAGAAAATATGTCCTTACGTCGTGAGCAGTCAAGCTCAGCCTGACATCCAACATGTTTATGCCGTCGACACAGACTTGGGGTCATCTATTTTCTTCAATTATATATCTCCTCGCAACTCAAAAGTCATTGTGCCATGGAAAGGTAAAAAGGATAAAGAAGAGACCAGTGAACTAGAATATTTGGAAAGAAAGCAGAAGGATGAAGGACTGTGGAAGATGTATTTCGATGGCTCGGTTGCTAAAGCAGGTGCTGGCGTAGGTGTGTACATAATATCCCCCATTAGGGATACCAAAGCTTACTCTTATAAGTTGGTTTTTGAATGCTCTAACAATGTAGCAGAGTATGAGGCCTTATTGCTGGGCCTACGTGCGCTAAAGGATTTAGGAGCTAAAAGGGTCCAAATTTTTGGAGATTCGGAGCTTGTAGTGAATCAGGTGAATGACTTCTACCAAACTAGACATCCAAGAATGAGGGCTTACTGGAATGATGTGTGGGACATGTTTGAAAATTACTTCACTAAACATATTGTCCAAGTGATCCCTAGATACGAGAATACGGTAGCGGACTCTATGGAAACTACCGCTGAAAAATTTGAGGCCCCTACAGCAGGAAAAAGGAAATACAAAGTAGATATTGTGATTAGACCTTCCATACTAGACAACACTAGATATTGGCAAGTTTTTGAAGATGATATGCAGATCAAGAGATTTCTGGAGTTTTTTGGTGAGTTTGTAAATACTTGCATAGATGAAGATGGCGCTGACTCCGAGAATTTCCTAGATGTTGAAGAGGAAGGGGAAGAGGCTGCCGGGGAAAGAAAATTGAAAGACTCTTTGGGTGGAAAGGATATAATCCAGTTGAAAAGCAAACATATTCCCATAGGTTTGATCCCCTTAGAGTCCCTTTTCAACCAGAATGACGTAGCCAGAGATCCTAAGGTCAATCCTGCCACAGACATCGTCGAAGATATAAATATCAACACTGAAAGTGACCCAAAAATTATAAAGTTGTCCAAGAAATTGCTTGCTAAAGAAAAAGGAGGATATGTGAATCTGATGAAGGAATACACAGAGGCATTTGCGTGGAGTTATGAAGATCTCAAAGAGTATGACACTTCCATCATACAACATACTATTCCGATTAAACCCAGAGAGAAGCCATTCAGGAAGAAACTCAAGAGGATCAATAGGAAGCTAGTACCCATTATTGAAAAGGAAGGGAGAAGGTTGTTTGATGCAAAGATAATTATGACTCCGAGGTTTTCGAAATGGGTAGCCAATTTGGTTCCTGTCCAAAAAAATAATGGGGAGATAAGGTTATGTGTAGATTTCAGAAACTTACATAAAGTTTCTTTGGAAGACAATTACCTGTTGCCGAAGATGGACCAAATCCTGCAGAGGGTGGTAGGCTCAGAAAGGATATCCACTATGGATGGTTTTTTCGGTTATAATCAGGTGAAGGTGTTACCTGAAGACCAATAAAATACCGCTTTCACCACACCTTTGGGTACATTCATGTACACAAATATGTCGTTTGGATTAATGAATGTTGGAGCAACTTTCCAACGTGCCATGGATATTTCTTTTGCATATGAGAGAGAAACATTTGTGGTGATATACATGGATGACATTTTTGTATACTCTAGGTGGGCTAAATATCATATCATGCATATAGAAAGAGTTTTCATTAAATGTAGGAAGTATGGCATCTCATTAAACCATAGAAAGTCAAACTTCACTTTAGAAGAGGGAAAGTTGTTGGAGCACATCATTTCGAAGGAAGGAATCAGGATCGATCCAAATAGGGTAAAAGGCATCTTGAGAGTAGAGGAACCAAGGAGCAATAAATAAATACAGTCTTTCATCGGTCAAGTCAACTTCTTGAGGAGATTCATCCCTAGTTTCACCAAAATCCTAATGGATATTACTTATATGCTGAGGAAAGATCACGAAATCAAATAGATGGTGGAAGCCAAGAAGGCTTTCAAAAATATAAAACAGGCCATTTCGGAGGCTCCTGTATTGATCAGTCCATATTTTGAGAAATATTTCTTAGTGTTTTCATATGCTTCAGAACATACTGTAGCGGCAATGTTGCTGTAGAAAAATGATCGGGGTGAAGAACAGCCTATAGCATTCTTCAGTAAAATATTGAGGGATGGAGAATTGAAATATAGTATAATGGAAAAACAAGCCTATGCTTTGGTTAAGGCCTTGAAAGATTTCAGAATCTACCTCCTCCATTCCCACATAATCACCTATGTACCCAGCAGCATAGTGAAAAGCATACTTACACAATCGGATTCGAAGGGAAAGAGAGCTAAATGGGTTGCAGTGCTTCTAGAGTACGACATAGAAATCAAGCCAACAAAATTAATCAAAGGACAATGGTTAGCTAAAATGATGATGGATTCCCATTGTGACTCTCTGTAGCTGAAATTTCTAGCTTTTCAATCTGATCGGGTAGAGGTAGAGGTACAAGTGAAGCCTAGTTTCTCTACACCTCCTTGGTATGTTGACATTATTTTTGTATTGCAGAATTTACAACCTCCTGCTGGGCTAAGAAAAACCAGAGCTAGATCCGTGAAATTGAAGGCTACAAAATTTTTCATCATAGAACAATATCTTTATTGGAAAGACCCCATGGGAATATTGCTGAATTGTCTTCTGGAAAATGAAGCTCAACATATAGTGAGGGAATTTCATGAAGGAGATTGTGGAGGACATCATTCCTGGAAAGTAACCACAAACAAAATTATGAGGGAAATATTTTATTGGCCTTCATTGTTTTCAGATGTCTATAAAGAAACAACTAAATTCCACCAGTGTCATATTTTTTAAGGGAAAAGAAAAGCGGTTTCACTTCCCCTCAACCCTATATTTGTAGAAGCTCCTTTCCAGAAGTGGGGGCTATATTTCATCAGAGAGATAAACCCAAAGTCCTCAGGACAACATAAGTGGATTCTAATGACCACTGATTACTTCACGAAGTGGATTGAAGCCATACCCACCAGAAGGGATACATAAGAAGTAATAATGGATTTCTTAGAAGATAATATTTTGGTGAGATTCGGCTACCCTAAGAGAATTGTGACAGACAACGCATCTACGTTTAAGTCCAAGAATATGATCAATTTTTTCCATAAATACCACATAACCCTAAATCACTCTACAGCTTATTACCCACAAGGAAACGGACTGGCAGAATCCTCTAACAAAAGTCTTGTGAGGATTATTAAGAAGCTATTGGAGGATAAAAAGAAAGCTTGACACACAAAGTTGAAATATGCCTTGTGGGCCGACAGAGTCAACAAAAAGAGGGCCATCGGTATGTCTCCATTTCAGTTGGTATATGGAGCCGAGGTAATTTTCCCTGCCTCTCTGGGAGTTCCAGTCATGAAATTGTTATGGGACCTGTTGGATGAGCCTAATCCCATTCAAAGAAGGATCAACCAGATTATTGAATTGAATTCAGTAAGGGACAAGGCTTATGATAAAGTCCAGATACACTAGGACAAGATGAATAATACCTTCAACAAGAGAATAAAGGAAGATATTTTCCAGCTTGATGACTTGGTGTTGAAATGGGATGCCCCGTGTGAATAAAAGGGTAAACATAGAAAATTTGACCACTTTTGGGTAGGTCCATACCTTATTGCAGCACACAGAGGAGACAATGCCTTCATTCTACAGTATCGAGATGGGTCATAGTACGAAGGAGGCACGGTGAATGGGAGTTTTCTTAAACGTTACCTGGAGTAAAGGGACTAAGGTGCATGTGTCATAGTGTAAATACGTTTTATGTTTTAATCAGTACGGATGGTGAGTTAGAATATTTGAATCCCATAGAGAAGGCCCTAAGATCAGAAGAGGTAACCATTCTTTAAAATTATGTTTTCTTTCAGGAAGTAAAATAAAAGGATTCTATCAATGGAGTAGGCAACTATTCTATGGGTTCTTTGCTACCTCACTGGGAGGATAGCATCCCTCGTGGAGCCGGTTGTTAACACTCTATTAAGTTTTTTAGTTATAAGAGATACATGGGAATTTTGGCCTTGTCAAGAGGTGTTGGGAAGGAAACCTAGTGTTTGCAGGATAGGCTGATGGAATATACGAGATAGCATTCAGCCATTGGAATAAGTTGTGGTGGAAATGGAGGAAAGGACATCATAAATTGGTAGCCCCACTCTGGAGTGGTGAATATCAAAAGTGGCAAGAAAGTCCATGGATCAGGGATGCAAGGTAAAGAAGAGAACATCAGATGCACTGAAGCAATTAAACAGGAGTCATAATCAAAGGCTGAGATTGATCGGATGGCAGATCAATGATGTCAAAAAATTTTGCACGGTGAACATGCTCAACCAAAGCCACTTTTCCAAATTGCAAAATGGGTTAAAGGGTGGAGGAATCTAACGGCCAAGGTTGGGATCCAAGAAGATCCACGGTTCTAAGTGATTTTGCATCCCATATTAGCAAGGACACAGAAGCAATTTTAGATTGCAAAAAGTGGTACAGGTCACTCAGATCGATGGTCACTACAAGAGCGGAGGGAAATCAGCGGTCGTGGTTCATTTCGCAATCTAAACTAGCATGGAGGGGACCAAAAAATCACATCGCGAAGAGTGGTAGGGTCCACTCAGATCATTGGTTGTGAATAAGTCGATCTTGATCGATGGTTGAGCTGCACACGCATGAGGTAAGAAAAGATGTGGCATAAAGAACCTCACATACCAACAGCTGAGATCACAAGGAGTAATATCCACAGTGCGAGCCGCTTGGGAAGGGATCAAAGGTTATGCTATGTAAAAAGTTATAAAAGGTTCCACGTGAAGTTGGAAAGGTTTGTATTTTCCAAAACCTCGAAGCCGCCAAATATCCAACCGCATATAGAGAGCCGACAGGGACCAACCAGGAGACTGTGCTACATAAAAAGGTAGGCCCCTGATACCCCCTCAATGATATTTGGAAATGGATGTGATAGGAGCAGTAGAAGTGGTAGGGGTGAGAGATGATATAGAAACTAAGGTCACATGTCAAAGGGAAAAATAAATTCTGGTAGATGATAATGCCAAGATTTTCGATACCATCTTGGTGGGAGAAGCCATTGAAACTACCAGAGGTAAATTGGAAATCCTTAAGGACCGAGGTAGAGATACCTACGGTGTTTTTAAATCCTTCTTCCATTTCTTCTCTATTGGACAAATGCCCCATTGCCCTGATTTTGTCAAATGGTGTGCAGATAATTTATTTGTCACCGAAGGTGTCATTGTGAATAAGTCAAAGTCTAAAATCCTTTGTTTAGTTCAGGCTTCCGTCGTTCACAAAACCATGCATATCCCAGATGAATTTGTCCATATATCCCAAAATTACCAGGAAGAAAATATTATATGTTGTTTCAGAGAGTCTATAGGAGAAAGTAAAGAAACCTCCCTGAAGGCCTATTCTAAACCCAATGGTGAGCCCATCGACATGTCATACCCTATAGAACTTAGCGAATTCAATGAAGAAAATCAGTGGTGTATATCCCTAGCCAATCAGTTTCTAGGTATAGATACTGATGCCTATGTCCCAAAGTCATTGTTGAGTCTATTTTTCATCTTGATTACTTGTCCGACTGAACCTTAATTGCTCGAGCAATCTTATCAGTCTTTCTGCCTTAAGTTTGATGAATTCCTAGTCGAGAACATCCGTTCTCAGTTAGCAAATTTCCACGGCACTAAAGTGCTCAGATTCCAGTCCTTTTTACTGAGAATCCTCAGAGCTTATAACGAAGAATACCTGCAAGTGTCTGAATTGGAAATCACTGTTGATATGGCCACAGACTATTGTAAGTTCATGAACCAATTGATGACGGAAATATATGACCTTTTCTTTCAAGAAAGGTTACCTAGGGTGTTTCACGAGATGAGACAAATGCTACAACTGTTAAATAGAAAGAAGATAGGGGACTGG
The DNA here is from genome assembly GCA_001517045.1 of Pseudotsuga menziesii. Taxonomy (NCBI): domain Eukaryota; kingdom Viridiplantae; phylum Streptophyta; class Pinopsida; order Pinales; family Pinaceae; genus Pseudotsuga; species Pseudotsuga menziesii. Next base: position 570,757 of record LPNX010778199.1, on the reverse strand, counting down.
TTCTTGAAAAAATTCAGAACGACCATAAGATTGTACGGCTTTGTGTATCAACCCTACATTCTGCCAGCTTTTCTAACCGCTAGGGTTTTCTCCCTGGAATTGATCCAGCAAAGACTCATTGTTGAGGAAGAGCACTTCTTGAGCTATAAAAAGATCTCAAATTTGGTTTTCCCTTGCGAAGTGGGACCATACACAGTCAGGAGCAGAGCTACTTTGCCACTGGTTACTAACTTGCTCAAGGGCATGGGGTTTTCTCTGGGACAACCAGTAAACTACGACCCTCATTAAATAATTTCCAAAAGAAGGATGGCTAACAAGTGTAGGCCTTTTGAACACACTGAGATACTCGGACTCAGGGAAGCAGCAAACTGAGATGATTTGCCTAATCCCGCCCCGATGGATACCAGCATAGAACAAGACACTCGTTCATACCTGCCAGGAATAGCTTCTCCCCAAAGAGAATTGGATAAAATAGTTGCAATAGCTGGGGAGGTCTCATCATTGGTCAGTTATTCAGCGAGTTCGGTGAAAAGAGGGAGTCTGGAGCCTATGGATACTGAAGAAGTGAACACGGCCAGCATGCCCAAAAGGAAAAAAATAGAATAGGGAAAATAGTTAGTGCAGGTTAAAAAGGAAAATACAAAGGGACAAATGAATAAAAAAATTATGGAGAAAAAACAGGAGCTAGAAGATCCCAAGGCAGCCAAACTGCAAATCCAAGAGTATGTATTTGACGGGAAGACTCCAAACAGGCATGCATCCAAATAATACTATTTAGGCTCTTATTAGGAAATGGCTGATAAAACTTTCAAAGAGACAGCAGAGCTATACAACGAAGCAATGCAGTTGCCTTACCCAAATGTGGCATTGAAGACAGTAAGGGATCATGCCAGTGACACCCTTAGATTAGCCTTGGAGATGGGAGATAAGGTGTCTGTGGTTAGTGTGAACCTCTCAAAGGTTCCCACTACTGACATAATACATCTCAACAAAGAAACTGGGGACATATTGAATGCTAGACTGCTTAAGGCCACCATACAGATGTCCAAGCTAGAGGAGAGTAAAACAAAGACTCTGAATGTTTTAAGAAAGGTAAGAGTGGAGAACAAAGCACTCAAAGCCCAAATCAACAATTTGAAAAATGAAGTAATGCAAATAGAGGGACCAGCACATAAAGGAGTCTTGGCCCAAAATTTGCTCGATGATAAATAAAACGAGATCCAGACACTAAAAAACAAATTAAAAATCGTTGCTACCCAGTTTTCCCAGACAGAAGAATTAGCTGAATTCGAAAAGGAGAAAGAAACATTGAACGCTAAGCTTACCGATTGCAAATCCAAGATACTAAAGCTCGAAGAAAAGGAAAGGAAGTGGGAAGTGTACATCCATCTTTCGAAGAAAAATGAAGTGGAATTAAAATCCAGATTAGCCATAAAGGAAAGGGAGATTCAAGGTGGGAGTGTTGAAAGTGCAATTCAGTCCGTAGGTGTAGATGGAGAGATAGAGACTGATTCTCTTTCTATAGAAATGTCCCATATAGGCCTTAAAGATACAGAGCTTATTAAATTAAAACAATAGATTGAGGAACTAGAATCTGGAGCCTATGGATACTGAAGAAGTGGACACGACCAGCATGCCCAAAAGGCAAAAAATAGAATAGGGGAAATAGTTAGTGCAGGTTAAAAAGGGAAATACAAAGGGACAAATGAAGAAAAGGAGTATGGAGAAAAAATAGGAGCTAGAAGATCCAAAGGCAACCAAACTACAAACCCAAGAGTGTGTATTTGATGGACAGACTCCAAACAAGCATGCATCCAAAGAATACTGGCTAGGCTCTTATCGGGAAAGGGCTGATAAAACTTTCAAAGAGACAGCAGAGCTATACAACAAAGAAATGCAATTGCCTTACCCAAACGTGGCATTGAAGACAGTAAGGGATCATGCCACTGACACCCTTATCTTAGCCTTGGTGATGGGAGATAAGGTGTCAGAGGTTAGTGTAAACCTCTCAAAGGTTCCCACTACTGACATAATACGTCTTAACAAAGAAACCAGGGACATCTTGAATGATAGACTGCTGAAAGCCACCATACAAATGTCCAAGCTAGAGGAGAGTAAAACAAAGACTTTGAATCTTTTGAGAAATGTAAAAGTGGAGAACAAATCACTCAAGGCCCAAATCAACAATTTTAAAAATGAAGTAATGCAAATAGAGGGACCAACACATAAAGGAGTCTTGGCCCACAAGTTTCTCAATGATAAAGAAAAGGAGATTTATACACTAAAAAATAAATTGAAAATCCCTACTACCCAGCTTTCCTAGACAGAAGAATTAGCTGAATTCGAAAAGGAGAAAGAAACATTGAACGTTGAGCTTACTGACTGCAAATCCAAGATACTAAAGCTCGAAGAAAAGGAAAGGCGGTCGGAAGCAGACATCCAGCTTTTGAAGAAAAATGAAGTGGAATTAAAAGCCATATTAGCCACAAAGGAAAGGGAGCTTCAAGGTGGGAGTGCTGAAAGAGAAATTCAGTCCATAGGTGTAGCTGGAGAGATAGACACTGTTTCTCTTTCTAGAGCAATGTCCCAGATAGGCCTGAAAGATGCAGAGCTTGTTAAATTAAAACAGGAGATTGAGGAACTAGAAAAGGAAAAAATAAAGGAGAAACACGGAAAGGAGATGATGGAAGAGAAATTCCAAGGACTGATCCAACAAAATGCTAATTTAATCCAACAGGTGGTTGATAAACTTTCCTTGCAAGGCGCTAGACATTTAATCTGGGATCAGATCATTATAGAGGCTAATAAGTTCCGACCTTATCTAGATTTCATTGAAGACCTGGAAAAAACCATGACAGAGGCCAAGAAAAAGGTCTTGACAGTATTAGGGGAAATGCAAAAAACACCTATGGCAATAGTGGAAAATGTCATTGCTTTCCTAATCTCCTTGTCAAATGATTTCGCCAATCTATATGGTATCCAAAACAGGTTTGTTGTTGTCTCTGAAGCTAGAAAGGTAATTGCTAAACACAGAATGATGGAGACTGTACGGGAAAAAATAGATGTTATCAAACACAAAGTCAAGGAGGTTATCAGGTTGTTCAAGCCACTGGTAGACAGAGGGATCCCTTTCTTCTAGGATGAGAAGGGTCCTTTATTGTCCGAAAAGGAATATTGGGAGCATCTGGTTCAGTGCCGATTAGACAACAACAAGTTTGGAGACATGCAACAATCATTGTCAGGAAAGATCGTTTTTGATAAGTTGTCCAGTGAATTTGAATTGTTGTTTGATTTCGAAGCCACCTGTGCCAAAGTCCCTGAAACTTCATACACGAAAATGATGGAGCTCAAAGCTCAAGCATTCAACATGGTCATGCCGACTCTACCTAGTCCTAACTTATGGAGAGCGATTGAGCAATATGGGTCAGCCAAATTCAAAACGCATCCATAGAAGTGGAAATGATAGTACATAGGAAGTTTCCCGATGGTCACCTCTCCAAGAAATCTATACAGCTGTCACCCTCCAGATGGAAACATAGAAGAATTTCATGCATATTTTCTCTTGCAATCCATATTTCATTTTCAAGTTTTTTATGTAAATCATGGTCGATGTGTCACCTACGAGATTGTTAGAAGTTGTTTTTCAATTGTAACAAATTTTGATTCCTGGATGTCGGTCTAGGAAGTCCAAAATGATATAAATATAACTCCTGAAGGAGGAGAAAGGGTTGGAACTGATGTAATTTTGTAGTGTATTCTTTCGAGAGTATTTTAATAAAGTTGCAGAGCCAAGGTCGTTGTTTTACATAGCGATTCATGTGTTGTTCGTATTACAGTCTGTTGCTTCCTTTCTCATGTGAATTTTTTTCTATTTTATCTCTTCTATTATGTTTTCTTTCATGTATGAAATAAGTGTATAACAGTTTGGAATTTATACATGCTATGCTCCATCTGTTGTTTTAGATATCCACCAAATATTTCTTCTAAAGTTAATACATAATTCATTTTTCAATGCTCTGTGTTGATGGTATGTTCATGTTCTTATTTTCCACCAGACAATTATAATTTGACTATGATTGAATGGCTATCTTGCCTCTGTGTTGAAATCACCTGCATAAGTTTTGTTTATTTCTGTTACACTTCTTGACTCCATCGCCCAATGGTTCTATATCTTGTTTCAACCAATTTCACAAACAATTTATATTTTCACTTGTACATATCTGGCATTGTTAATATTTGGTGAGAGATCCCTCTCAGAAGAGCAGAAGGCCAGTTCTCTCTTCGAAAGTGGTTCTGCTATTACCTGGGAGTAGGCCTTCCGCAACATTTGGCTCAATTCTAGTGCTAACACAAGCAACGCCCCTAGTGTTGCGTAAACTCAACCGCTACCCAAATATTCTAGGATGATGTCCCATTTAGGAGCCATGACCTCTTACGTGAAACCTGCACCAAATCAATAGGCCCATGCACTAACTTGGTCGGCACAACCATATTCAAGACAAATGACCAGATTTGTAGCACCTCCATTTCCTCCGACCTATTATGTGCCACCCATGGAGGTCGCTCTGGCCCCTGCTCTAGCTCCCCCCATGCCCATGGGATAAGTTTTTTCTCAGAAAAATTGTCCCAACCAACCTGCCCCCAATAACCAACAAGGGAAAGGCAGAAAAAACTAATCCAAGAATCGAGGGAACAACCAGCCACAAGGAGGCGACCAACAACAAAATCCTCCCATCAACATCGACACTACTCCACCAGCCCAAAACCCCCAAAAACCCAACCCACCTAGATGAAATGCTCCATTACATACCAACCAACCATGGAAACTATGTGACGTCTATGGTCATTATACACATGAATGCCCCTTCATCGGTTGCACTAAGCAGGTCATTCAGGACGAAGTTCATCATGGTACCAATACAGAAGCTCAAGATCAACCTAATCAAACACCACTAGGCCATCCACCCATGGTGCTCTAGATATTGTTGCCACTTCAAGGACTGGTAGCAACCACGCCTGCGCCCCCACCCACTCCTGCAGATTCCACCACACCTCCGCCGACAGAGACAAGTGTTCACCACCTGCTAGCCATGACAACTAAAGAGGTCAATTTGCAAACCAAGCGAAATCAGTATGGATCCAATACTGAAATAGCTAACCCGTCAGTTCCTTCCTTGTCCAATACAACCAGCATACCTCTTCATTTACCCCCACTTCCCACTGATGGGGCGGCCCAGGGACAACGATTCCCCATGCGATGAATTTCCAACAATGCCACGACTAGAGATGCAATGAAATACAACATCATTGATGACTTGGCCAAATCACATACGACCATGTCTACTTTAGAAGTGCTAAAAATATGCCCGCCACATCAAAAAGCACTGTTGGATGCACTTGGTTCCATAGATCCCTCTGACTCCAAATTGATTACATTTGATTTGGACAATGGAGAGCCCAGGATGCCATCAACCATCGCCTTCTAGATTCTAGTATCAATTCAAAATTTGGTTGTGCACCTATGTATTGTTGATGAAGGGGAATCCACTTGTGTCATGTCGATGTTGGTCAAGAAAAAACTCGGATCCCCCTTACTCCAGCCATCCACCTCTACACTGCACGCTTATGATGGCCACCCAACAAAATCTCAGGGAATCCTTCCACACGTCCCCATATCATTAGCTGGTAAAATGGTGTTGATCGACATAGAAGTTTTCAACGCATAGTTGGATTATAACCTTCTCCTGGGAAGGAGTTACATGTATGCCATGAGAGTCATGGCATCCACTATTTTCCACCTCATTATGTTCCCTCATGACGGGAAGATTGTGATAGTGGACCAACTAACTTACCACAATCTACAGGGGCCAACCACACTTGCCAATGTTATCCTTACTATTGATACTGCCTTCGATAGCGCGGCTACCCCCTCATTGCTGGTAGTAGGGCCTAGGTTTTTTGCTGGCACCTCCATGATAGATTCCTTCCCCTTAGTACCACCTCCACTGACACCAAGAGAGACTGTGGATTTATACATACTCTCATCCATCACCATTGCACCCAAACCCTAACCGCAACCACAGCTCCATCTACAGTAGCAGCCCCATCTATAGCCGTAGCCCCATACGCAGCCACAAGCCCATCCACAAATAAAACATCAATTGTAGTCATTAAGGAATTACAAGGGCTCTCTCCTAGTCCATACAATTCCCTTCCTTTTCCCCCCACCCGACATTATGAGTAAGCTAGTAATGGCTACTTTGAATTTACCCAATTTCACATTGGGGATCCTTGTGTGGTACCTCGAACCACCTGCACAACCTCTAATTCCTCAAGTTATGTTGACTCCTTTTCAACCTATTACGTTCAATACACGCCCCCCTCCTGACCCACAAAAAACACCCGCCACACTTGCACCAACCCCGCCTCACCCAAAGAGGGATAGGGGGGAAATGCTAAAGCGGAAACTGAACCACGAAATATTCCACCATGCGTTGTGTGCAATGTACAGGTTCATGCAACTAAAAATTTTCCTGATATTCCCATCCTTTGCACACACTTAGATGCCATTGATACAACATAAAACATTATGGTGGTTACCCTCCCAAGTGGGCCAACAATAAAAAACAATTCTTTGAGGACAAACCATGCATGCGCCCTTTGTGGATTGTATGGAAATTATTCTCAACATGGAAAAAACTTGGTCAATTTTTGAACTACCCTTAGTAATATTCAGAACCATTCCCTTAAATTCGAGATCATCATTATTGAGGAAATCCACCCTTCGACGCATTCCTTACATACCATGACTATTTACATCATGTCCAGCTCCATAGACCCTCCTATCTTCGCAACCATTGATGATATATCGGATCTGTCCCAACATTGCTTCCATAATTATGAGGATATACTCAAAGCATTAACCTCTCCTAAATACCCTTGGGACGACATGCACCACTGCTCATTCTTCAATCCTGAAGAACCTGCATCGTGATCCGATCAGTTTTCAGTTCAGACCAAAGATTTCATCCACAGGAAAGTTGACTAGTTTAAAGACCCCATTCTAGCACCTGATGCTTTTGAAGGGGGGAACATGGCCAATATATCACCTAACATCAAGATCAACATCTAAACCAATATAGAGATTGTTAAAAAGATCATGTTGGGGGCATCTTGCTCCTTTGAAGAAGTTGACTCCTACAAAGCACTTTTTCAAGAGTTCTGTGATGTATTTACTTGGTCTTATATTGAGATGCCAAGGTTGGATCCATCCATTATCGAACACCATATCGATACCTGACCTGACGTGGCACCCGTTCGTCAAAAGAACTGACCCATCCACCCTTCCAAATTTGTTGTAGTTAAAGCATAAATCGAGAAACTGTGCACAACTGATTTCATCTATCCTATCGCATACACCACTTGGGTTTCCAACCCTGTTCCCATGAACAAAATATAGGGAACCATCCACATCTATACTAACTTTCATGATTTGAATTTTGGATTTTCCAAAAGACAACTTCCCAACTCCGTTCATTGACCAAATCATTGATGGGTGCGCTGGACATGAGGTCTTTTCCTTCATGGACAGTTTTTTTGGATACAATCAAATTCAGATCCAAAAGGAAGATCATTACAAGACCATGTTCACAACCACCTGGGGCACATTCTCCCACTCAGTGATGCCATTTGTATTGAAGAATGTTGGATCCATGTTCCTGCACGCAATGACGTATTGCTTCCATGACCTAATCCACATTATCTTGGTCTATCTTGATGACCTCACTGCTCAATCACGGCAGCGAGCACAACACATAGATGACTTGTGACAATTATTTTTGTACTGTTGCAAGTACAAAATATGCTTGAACCCCCTCAAGTTCATTTTGTGTGTCTAAGTGGGTCATCTACTTGGGTTCATCGTGTCCCATAAAGGGATAGCAGTTGACCCTGTTAAAGTTCAAGCCATTCTTGATCTTTCGTCACCACAAAATCTGTGCTAATTGTAGAGTCTCCAAGGCAAGGCCAATTTCCTTCACCACTTTGTACCAAAATATTCTACAGAATCCCACGGTTTCTTTTGGTTTCCTCATTCCAACATTCCATTCATTTGGGATCAGCAGGCACGAGAATCATTTCACGCCCTCAAACAAGCCTTGGCTTCCACACCATTACTTTCTGCACCCGACTTCAAGCGAGACTTCATCCTTTATGTGTCAGCCTCAGAAAATACCATTTCCAGGTTTTTGGTCTAAGAATATGATGGTCATCAAGAGCACGTGATTTATTATGTTAGCCTGAAACTGATAGGCCCCCCTCTGCAATATTCACTTGAGGAAAAAATGTCCCTCACCGTTGTACTCTCGGTCCAGAAACTGTGCCACTACATTATTGCAAACCATACCTGAGTAGTTCCTGATTCAAACCCAATGCAATACCTCTTGAGTCACCGCCTCCTACAAGGTCGCGCAACCAAGTGGATAGTCATTCTCCAAGAATTCGACTTGCAATTTGTTTCCCCAAAATGCACCAAGGCACTAGTCCTAGCCGCGCTCATGACAAACATGTCTCCATTTTCCACACCACCACCACTCAAGGATGACCTTCCTGACAACTTCCTATTCATCATCTCCACATAAGACCCTTAGTATGGGGGAATTCTCTTGTACTTGCACACCCAGAAGTTTTAGGCTAATTTGATTCGCGAAGATAGACGACGCATATGACATCAGGTCACTCACCATCTCTTGATTGGAGATGTGTTGTATCATCAAGGCATTGACACCATATTACATCGTCTCCTCACCCATGACGAGGATAAAATGGTCCTTAACAAATGTCATAGTGGAGCTTGTGGTGGCCACCTCTCAGGTTTGGAAACCGCTCAAAATATTCTACATGTCAGTTATTTTTGGCCATCTATCTTCGTTGATTACATCAAGGAAGTCAAAAACTGTCGCATTTGTCAACTCTTTTCCCCAAATTCAAGGAATCCCCCGGCGTCATTACATCCCATGGTCACAGTCGGTCCCTTATGTAAGTGGGAAATCAACTTCATGACGATCACTCCCACCTCAGCCAGTGGCCATAAATACATCATTGTTGCTGTGGATTACTTCACTAAGTGGGCCGAGGCCATGCCCACTTTCAATTGCAAAGGTGAAAAAGCAGCACGTTTCTTTTTTAACCACATCATTTCATGATTTTGCATTCCCCAACATATAGTCTTCGACCACGATAAACATTTTTAAGACGTTGTTTGGGCAGAACTTTCAACCATGTTGAAGTTCGAACACCATTTCTCATCTTCCTACTACCCCCAGGGAAATGTCCAAGTCAAAGTGGTTAATAAAATCATCAAGACCATGCTTCAACAGATGGTGGGAAACCACAAAATAAATTGGCACCACATGTTATTTTCCACCCTATGGGCCTACTGCACTTCCATGAAGACCACCACCAGCTTCACCCTCTTCCAATTGGTCCATGGCATTGAATTAGTACTCCCTATAGAGTTCCAAATCCCATCGCTCTGCCTCGTCTTAGAGCTCCTTCCCGATATTTTTCCTTTGGAAGAACGCCTCCTCCAAATGGAACAAACCGATGAGGATCAACAAACTACTCTACTTGAAGCATCCAAAACTCGGTCAAAATCCCACTATGACTCCCATGTCCACCCTCGCACCTTCAGCGAAGGCGATATGGTCCTAGTTTACGAGCAAGCCAATGATAAGTTGGGCAAAGGAAAGTTTGATTCAATGTGGTACGACCCATTTTTCATCCATCGCTGGCTTGGAAAAGGGGCATACATTCTCGTTGACTCTGATGGACAACTCTTGGAGAACCCTTGTAACGAGCTCTACCTCAAGATATTTTATGCTTAACATCACCACTAAGTCACTTGTAGCATATTTTTGTTAGTTTTTATTTTACACATTTCTTGAAGTGAGTCTTACATCTTGTTTCCTTGACTGCTCCAAATTGATCCTACCTCGCATCGCTACATTGGATTTACTGATGGAGCAAGTAGATGGTCTCCAAACCTCACCTCGGCCGCATGGGTTATCTATTCCCCATCATATGATTTGATCTACATTGATGAAACATGTGTGGGAATTACAACCAACAACAAAGCTGAGTATGATGGTGTCACAGGCCTCTTGTCCGCCGCCATCCAATTGGGTATTCACCACCTCGATGTCTTCTTAGACTCCCAGCTGCTTGTCTCCCAGTTGAATAACCGCTACCGTGTATGTGATCCCTTCCTCTTTAGAAAGTTCCTACGCACTAAACAGTTGGT
>LPNX010778199.1:524179-552711 GCA_001517045.1 Pseudotsuga menziesii | reverse complement strand
TTGATAAGACTTGTTTACATTAATAATCCTCCCGATTGGAACATCGGGGTAAGACAATATGACTCAAATACATAATAGAAACATCCTGGAATAAACATCAGGTTACAATATATAAACTACATATAAGAATACATTCCGAAGTTACATATACATCAACATCCAATAGTTGCTCCAATTGCGGTCGAAGATCATCTAGAGCATGTCTCTCCCTACGGGGGTCTGGCGCAGGTGGGTCTGGTCCCTCAACTATGCCCATCCGCCGTTGGTAACCTGCTAGAGGGTGAGGACCAATATCTTCACATTCACACAAATATTTCATCAGTCTATGCATATCATCAGCTAACTATCAACTAGCTAAAGTAATCTATGTATGACCGTAAGCACAAAAACATCATGTATACGTATCAGCTGGTCCCCAGGCCTAACCTAAAGTTTGGGGCATCTCTGCATCCCCATGATAGTTCATCCTAGCATAAGGGTAGTCCTCCATGACTACCAGGGTATGTCACCATTTATTTAGCACCTCATGCATAAAAAAGCGGCCCACTATGCCGCCTCCCTCATGCATCATCATATCACACCACTGACGCATCCACGGATCTCATGGCCCACTCTCCTGCATCGTTGTATGCAAACGAAGAGTAGGTACTCTCTCAAAGAATAATGCAATAGGAAGGAGGAAAAGCATAAATCCTCGCTAGATGTCTTTGCATGGTTCAGCGCAAGAAAATACATCTGGTCCCAACCCTATTAGGTGCCCCCCATGGCACTCTCCACCATGTGGAGTTTCCCTGCTGATATCTTGTGGTTCCCTGATGAACCCAAGATCCAAAGCACCATTACTGTGATGACCCATGTGGTAAGGTCCTCAATATCACAAAATAAGATCTACAACCCACGAACATATGCAAAGCCATAGTAGTGCCTCTCACAGAGCTCATCCAGAGTCTCCCCATGAGAGAGCTTTGGCGCCATCTCACCAACTACTCCCAGCATCAGGAGCCCAGTTAAGAAGTATACAACCCGTAGCATAATCTCCACATGCTCCCCCTATATGATGAAAAATTCCCTCCTCACATCGCAAAATCTCACTAGTGTCTCAAGCAGCAAACACAAGCTCTTCATCAAGGGGATCTACATAAACTTTAGTAGTCCAGAACGGGCTAGTGCACCTTGCACATTTGCATCCCACAGAGCCTCCTCTCATAGATATTTGAAGTCTTGTTCCCACCATACAGCCCGAGCCATCCTACATAAACACCAAACTACTGTTAGCCTTAGGTATCAACAAAAAATCACCCTAGGACTAGGTTGCACCTTCTGGACCAAAAACAGTGACCAGGTCACACATTTAGGCCAGACATATGTGACTGAGTTGCACATTTAGGCCAGATAGAATCGACTCCCAGTTGCACCTTTATTCCCAATAGGAGTGACCTAGTTGCTGGTTTGGCATCAAAATGAGTGACCTAGCTCGAGGAATCCCTAGCATGTCACCAGTGGCTCCTGGGTGAGCAAATCAAAAAACTAAACCACTGAAAAAGATGAGTTTTGCAAGAACTCTTACCTGCAAGTCATAGATCAGAAAACCTCTGATCGAAATGAAATAAATAAGAAAAAGAAGTTTGGGGCCCTCCTCTCCAACTCAGCGATGAACAGTGACAATGAAACTTGTCATGGGGTCCCCACCTATTTATAGGCCTCATTAGATATATTTTTCTTTCGAGCATAGCAGAGCCATCTGAAGTCCATTTGGGACACCGTTCACACCATCGGTTTTAGTTTTTCGTCCTCTATATTTTGATGAGACCATTTTCTCATGTTTAGGAAGTGAATTTCTAGGCCATTTCCTAGATGTTACCTCGGTTTAAGTTCCCTTGGCATATAAATGTCTCTAGACCTGTACTTACATCATATGTAGTCTTGTTCGTCCATCGCAACTTACATGGGTTTTCGGATCATTTCTCGGACGTCTCCTTGATTTACATGCCTCCCCACAAATATTCCCCTACATGTATTGGCATGTTCAAGAGCCATCTGCTCCATCCATACTGCTTGGTTGGTCACCTTTGACTACCTCCCACCATAGGGGCACCACTAGCGCCCCCTATCTTGGTTTACCATAATGGATTTTATGTTAAGCTCTTTTTTTACTTTTAAATGGATGAAAAGATTGTCGAGCACATTTTCTTCCTTTCCTGCTTGCTAAATTATTGGAAAGGGAGTCTCCATAGCCTCGTTTATCTCCTTTTGTGAACTGTGCAGACTACCATATGAATAGGACCACCTCGGCATACTCACGCCAGGAAAATTTTCCTTTGCATCCTTTTATTCTTTCTTGGGAATTAGGACTGAACTCTACGAAAAATTTCACCATGGGTTGTTTTTAAGCTCTTTTCCAGCTCTCTCATCAAGAAAATATTGCCGAGAAAACTTGTTTTCATTCATGCTTGTAAAAGTATCTGAATGACATTCCTATCAGTACAGGTTTAACCTTTTTCAGCCTAGTTGGAATACCAACAGTAAATAATTCCCCATCCTTCAAAAGGATGGGAGAGCTCTCCTATGTACAATTTTAACCTTTTTTCGGGCATAGGATGCTATCAACGAAAAATAGACCCCACTGGAGTCTTCTTCATGCTTTCAAACTCTCTAAAATTTAAAGCACCATCGAGCATTTACTTTCTCAGGCTCACCAAAAATCCATGAGATCGTGCCATAACGGTGTCTTTAGGCGCCACCCCATGTGTTACAGTTTGGAAACATTCCCCCTTTGGGTCTCCTTTGTTCAGAGTATTCTGCGATGCATCTTCCTTGGATCCCATGAATATCAAACATATTATCTACCCCACCCCAAGTATTTCCCATATGCACTTACATTCCCGGTATAACATCTATGATCTCCCTCCCTTGAGTCAGTTTCATTTGCTGCCAGATTAGCTCTACCATCGTACTCTGAAAAAAGGAAGTTTGAGTCCCCCGTGATTCCCTGCCACTATTTCCCCACTCAGTGAGTCAGTCACTAGATTGTCCCACACCTCTGGTTATTACCCTCATGCTTCTAGTTAAGGAAACACCATTGCCTTGGTCATTTGCAGGTCTCCCTCTATCGACAACAACACATCTATTCTAGAGGATAGACCCAGAGGTCCTTGTATCCTAGTTTCATTAACCCCATTGATGAGTTCCTTGGACCACTTGAGAGGAGTCCTTAGTGCCTCTCGAGATGATTGTGTCTCACATGCTCGAATTCAGCAACATCATCGCACTGTTGATATTCATACAAGGTATTGTTCCATACAGTATTTGGTCGAAGACCCCGGTTGTCACCTGACTCTAGCACTTTGATGAGTCTATTCAGGGACCGAGACAAGTCCATGTCCCTTGTGATTCCCGGGTTGCATTGGAAACAGTGAACAAAATCCTCAGAGAAGTGCTTCTGTATAGATTCATGATTGATGCAGCATTTTGTACCTCAAAGACTTTAACTCTCCATTAGTGAGTCCTTACAATGATGTCAAAATTCCAGATCCAGCAGATCATCAGCTGTGAAGATATTGCATTCCATGAGAATGCCATGAGTCTGATGTTTTAGTTCTTCAGATCGCTATTGTATTGAGCCTCACATTGAGGCAACCAACATGTAATTCCAATTGTATATGATTAGCTCTCACAATTTGGAGCCTTGATCATATTATTATTTTTGACATTGTTACGAGCATGGGTATGCCCGCCTTGTCCATATATATGTCACATATTCTTTGTATCTCACCCATTGATGGGAACCATATTAATACAAAAAATAAATCCACCATGTATCGAACAAGGAAGCAATTCTTCTTCACAGGTCTCTCCACAACTCCTAGGATCCTATGATGTTCATCGGCCATACGATGAGCTCCTACCCTCACACATTAGGGGGGAATCTGTTAATACAAAAATTTCCTTACCTTCTCTACAAGGCCTACACCACCTACATACATCTATTTCCTAACCCATCTGTACACCCACCCCCACATTTAACCTATGTTTCTCTCACAAAAGGCTAAAATAATAAAAAAGGCTTTCTAAACCCCCAAAAGAGCCAAAATAGCTCACAAAGGAGCTAAAAAGCTCACAAAAAGGATAAATCCTCCCAAAAAGAGCTAAAATCCCTAAAAGGGCCTAAAAACCCTAAAAGGAGCTAAAAAGAAGAGAAAGGGGGCTTAAAACCCCAAAAACATGAGAAAAACTATAAAAGGAAGGGTGGGGGTCCCCATCACTCATGACTATTTTTTTCCCTGTCGTTACTATAGTCACATGAGTTCCTTGAGACACCTTTCCTCTCAAGCCATTCATCCCATTCACCTCATTTCCCCATTTTCCCATTCCTTGGTGTGTTGAGTCAAACTCTTCACTAACCTTGCCTGTGGAGAGGCATCTTCTTAGTTTGGGCATGGTGGCCCCCCTTCCAAAACAGATCTGAGGTATAATGGTTTTCATATTTTTGTTATTTGGTTCATAGTTTAAATTTTTTTGCTTAGTTTATTGCTAATAGTTTGTTACAGGTTTTTTTTTATCCATTGACTCTATCCTTCCATCCTATAGACGGAAGGTAGGTGCTTATGCACGTGGCCAGGGATTTTTCCCAGCTACAATGCTATTTTTTATGGGGAAGGGGATCCAAAAAATCATTGGTTTGAATGGGAAGCCTTGTGGAAAGCTAACTTAATTAATGATGAAAACCAACAAATCCAGTTTGCAGGTGGACTTAGAAACATAGTGCTAACATGGTACATGAACTTTTGGAAGAAGGTCCTAATTCAAAACAACAAATAAAATACAATTTCTTGGAATTCTTCAAAGTCGAAAATACAAAGAATATGGCGAGACACAAGATAAAGAAAATAAAACAAAGAATAGGAGAATCTGACAGAGAATATGATATAATATTTAAAGATATTTTGAGTCATATCCCTTCTAAACTCGATCATGCCTTGGTAATAAAAGTTTTCATCGATGGGATTGAACACAAAATCAAGACACCAATATTAATGAATGAATACACAACATTTGAATATGTATTGAAGAAAGAATTAAAAGTTTATTCAAACACCGACTATACATTTGGACCAATAGATCATTGAATAAAGGAAAAACTCAAAAATATACAAATATCGTTGCAACATTTAACAATGTGTCACAAAGAATTATGGTGTTCAACATGCACAATAGAATGAAATTCCAAAGACAATTGCTTATACGACGAACGAAGAAGATATCATGGCAATACATACCAATAGGAACTAGAGCAAACCGAAGAAGCACCATGTATATTCCCTGAGGAAAGAAATCCAAATAATTTTTAGAAGATGCAAATGACTTACTTCTATGATATATGTGAGAGATTTGAAACTCACTCGACCACAGAGTGCCCATAAAATGCCAACAATATCAAGCCAAAGTGGTGTGGAATTATTCAATAACCGAACACTCCACGGTCAAATGAATTAAGAACTTAAAAACTATATTTGGGTACCATATGGTCTACCATATGCAAATAGTCGAGCAGAAAGGTCGAAACGACAACAACAATGATCGACGGAATAATAACAACAACCGACAAGCAGGATACAATGAACGAGGAAGAAACAATAATTGAGGATATCAACCATATGGATGTGGTAAATCACAATGCGTTGTATGCTACAGTGACGACCATTTAATTCCTTACTGTCCATGGAAATATAGAATATATAAAATTCTATACAAATTATGGTGTGGGTAAGTATAGTCTAGAACATTGTCCCATAATTCTTGATGCACTTAATAAAAGAAAAAATGTTAGTGTATTGTATTGTGTTCCTAAAAATGATGCAGCTATTACTAAGAATTTGCATGTTATTACTAGACAAGACATAAAAAGTGGAGGAGATCAAGTTGAAAAAATACAAAGAGAGCAAGAAGATTACCCTGATCCATGGAAGTAGAAGAAAATATTTAATAATGCATCAAAAATGTTTACACAACTTGCATCTGAATAAATTAATGAAGTAGAAATAAAGTTCTTAATTAGTTGCTTAACTTATTAACCAAAAGAGAATCTATTGCAAGTTTAATCAACTTTATGCAATCTATCAGAAATAACCATGGAAGCAATAAAACTGCTAAAATATTATGCACATTGAATCAAATGGATAAAACTGACATTGATCCTCTTGTCGACCTGCGGATCAAAGGATTTTGTATTAAACGAGTGGTTCTCTACTTTGGTTCCCAAGAAAATATAATGACAATATCAACATGGGAGAAAATTGGTCAGCCTCGGCTATCTGAATCAAGGAATTTATCTCAAATTGGAAGACCAAGGCTTAATTGAGTTTATTCGAGTGTGGAAAATGCCAAAACCTCAATTATGGGGATTAATACAACCATCGAATTCAAAATTATTGACCCTTGGGAAGGATCTAAATCCTTTTTTTCATTAGTTGGTCGACCATGGGGACGGAAAATGAAAGCATCCATTTCATTAGAAAAATAAATAATTAAATTAAAAGGAGAAGGAAAGAAACTCACTGTCTCAATCAATCCATCTCATGGTAAATTGTGGGAAGATCCAAATGACACCAAAGATGACATTCGATGACTATATCAAATAGTCCAAAATAATGAAGATACCATCGAACCTAAAAATTATGGGGAACTACATTTATGTCAACCTATGTCTGTTGGATATAACTATGATTCTGAGCTCTACGACTTGAAAATGGAAAATTACGAAGCACAAGCATGAGAATGTTGGTAAGTAGAAGTCATAACATGAAAAATAATGCATAAATATTTTACAATATCTATCATCCCTAAAAATTTGAGGAAAAAATAAGAGAATACTCGACCATTATACCACCGAAAAAAGAGTCGACAAATATTCCCTCGTTGAGGTATAAGGAAAGAGAATCACTAGTCGCCCATATTAAAGAACTATTTAAAAATGTCAATGAATAAGGATGAATTCAAAGTTTAGTTGAAACATTTAGAGGAAAAGAAACAATATGGTGGGATACACATCAATCTCGACTACAGACCTAAACGACTCCTTCAACTAATTTTATTGAACAATTTGGAGGAAACATGCTCACAACACAAGTACAAATACCAAAATTCCTCCAAGGACAAGATCTTACTATAAGGAAAGAGAATTGCTAGTCTCCCATATTGAAGAAGTATTTAAAAATTTTGGTGAATAAGGACAACTTCAAAGTTTAATTGAAACTTTTGCAGGAAAAGAAACAAGATGGTGGGATACACATCAGTCTTGAATACATACCTAGACACCTCCTTCAACTAATTTTATTCAACGATTTGGAGGAAACAAGTTCACAACGCAAGTACAATACCAAAATTCCTCCAAGAACAAGATCTGGCTAAACATATTGATACATGTGAAAAAAAATGGAAAAAGGAAGGATACCGAGATGAACAATTATATCCTCACATATTCCCAAATATGCTCGAGGATTTTCTCAATAAATGGTACAATATGGAAGAATCCAGAGGAGAAACTTTTATCTGGAAAGAACTAAAACAAAAAATTATCAAATATTTTTCCTTTGCCCCTAAGGAAGAACCTATCAAAGAAGTAGTCAAAGAGATAAAAGATTTATAAAGTCGAAAGAAGGTAAATCTTCACCATTCCAACCACAATCGACATGTAACAAAATATTGACAAAATCATTGCAGCAGTCGACTTGACTAGAGCTAGAGAATGACAAAATTGTAGGGAAAATCTTTGGTTGGGAAAAGCACCATCCTTTGGTTGGAAAAAACTTAAATATTGTGATGAAAGTTAGCTCTGAACAAAAAACAGAACCAGAAAGGCCAACACCCAATGATTTCCCTCTAGCATTTACAAATTTTAAAGAAGGGATTCGACCAATCAGTGAAACAAAAGCACCAAAATGGATGAATGCAAAAATTAAAATAAAAGAAGTCGATATCTCTAACAATGATCGTCCAAAAATGGATAAACTTGGAGATTACTAGTCAGACAAGCAAGTAGCAGAAAATCACCAATCAATTAAAGGAATACCAATATTTTTTTGCAAGAGATTACAAAGATCTGAAAGGACTAGTCCAAGAAAGGGGAGAAATGAAAATTGACATAAAACCATATGCTTGACTAGTCAAAAAGCGTCCATATAATCTAGAACACAAGTAAAAAGAGATCATAAAGAAATAAATTGACAATATGCTAGTTGCAGGAATTATATACCCTATAGACTAGTATGAGTGGGCCAGTACCATGGTCGTGCAATTAAAGAACCAAGACCCGACCAGACTGAGAACTTGTGTTGAATTCAGATGGATCAATAAAGTAACATTAACAGACCCTTTTCTGATGCCTTTTGCTGAATAAATCATCAACGAAGTAGCATGACATGAATGTTACTCATTCACCAATGGTTTCTCGGGGTATAACCAAGTTCCTATTGCAAAAGAAGACCAAAATAAAACAACTTTTGTATGTGAATTTGGGTCCTTTTCATATAGAGTAATATCGTTTGGTTTAAAAAATGCACCTGCAATATTCTCTAGAATAATAGTAAAAGCATTTCAAGAATACTTATACAAAACAATTGTAGTCTACTTTGACGATTAGATGATATACTCACTGCTCAAAGAACACATTCATTGTCTTCAACTATTGTTGGAGATATTTCAACATATCCAGCTATCTCTAAATATTAAGAAATGCATATTCACCACACCAATTGGTATACTATTGGGCCACGTTGTTTGTAAGGAAGGTATTAAATTCAACTTGGCCAAGATTAAAGTGGTTCTTGTCCTCAAGCCACCTATAAATATTGAGCAAGTTATAATTCTTCTTAGTCATGCAAGATAATGCAAAAAATTTATAAGACAGTACTTTGACATGACATATCACTAGAGGAATTACCGAAGCACAATCAAGAGTTTATCTAGTCTCAATAATGTACAATATTTTGAGTTTATAAAAAGGAAACTCGTCGAAGCACCAATAATAAGATTCCAAAATTGGTCAATCAAGTTCCATGTACATATCAACATGTCCAGAAATGCAGTTGTTACACATAAATATTGTCATCATCATGTGATGAGGTCCCAAACATCAGTTATTTCCATGAATCCCAAGTTGTGAAGTGAAAATACTGGCCCTGGCTTTAGTCTTGCATATAAAAGTCCAGCAACGCTTCTGTCCTTAAGGAAAGAAGTGTTACCTTCTTCATTAATGCTCACTATATCTTGACAGTACGTGGTGCCACCACTTTTTACCCTTGTTCAATGTGCAGTTCTACCCTATCACCACTCTATCATAGTGGAGGAGAAGTGGTGCCCGAGGTAAAAAAGTGAAAAAGATAAGATTCCATGAAGCTTATCAAAGGAAGACTTTGTAGAAACCTCATCCCTACTCCTAAGGACCACTTGGACTCAAGATCCATCCTTTTGGGATCTCCCTTCCACCTCACCCACCATTTACTCAACCATCCCTATCCTCCCAAGGCCTCTAAAACTAGGTTCATACCCCATGGTTGAGGAGAGAAAATTTATGTTGTTTCATTGAGATTCTAGCCAAATCAGTAGGGTGAGCATAGAAGGAGAAAGTTGGAGCTTTTAGGGACAAGGGATTAGCATGTGAAGGAGGATCGCAACACTAAGGAGAAGGTTGTAAGCTTTCTTCTTCATCTTTTATGCAAATTTGGTTCCTGTTGATCGAAATATTTCACCTCCTGCAGACAGCAAGGTGTTTCGCTAGTCTGAATGGTTCAGATCCAAAACAAATAGATCACAGAGGTTGATAACTCCCCCTAGATGTTGTAGATATATGGAATACAAGGCCTTGATAGTTCACCTATGTACTTGCAAAATATTTCAACAGAAATAGATCAAAGCAACCAGAATATGATCTACTAATCTATACTAGTGACTAAGGAATCTAGAAATATATATTTGAAATCAAACATCAACAATATATATGGGACAGAAAATAAACTTGCATTAGAAATATGAAGAAGTTTACAACCAAGCCTTAATGTTTACATGCATCTCCATGAAACAAACACTTCATCCCCAAAAGATCTAACTCTAGCTCTCTATGCTCTCTCCAAATGATCTTGGGCCAAGAATCAGTCCAACAGCATAACAATACCTTCAATGTTCTCCCCTCAACCATGGAAATGAGCTCATATATATAGGGCTTTAATGGATAGAGATGGTTGAGAAATTAGTGGGTGAGGTGGCCTCTAAGATCCTAGGATGAGGGATGTCAAGCTCAACCAACCCACAGTAGTAGGGATAAGAGATATCTTGAGGCTTATCATCTAGAAGCCTTGAGAATATTTTCTTTTTCCCCTTTTACCCAGGGTACCGTACTTCTCCTTCTATGATAGAGCGGTTCTGGTAATAACTACCTATGGACCAAGGGTGACAGGCGGTGGCACCACTTGTGGGAAACCAATGAAAAGCGGTGTGAACAGGGGTACCGCTCCTGGATAAGGGAGCATGAGCGGTGCTGGGAATTTTTACGATAGACTGATAAGAAACCATTTAATCTTCACTCTAGAAGATGGGATTTTAGGGAAAGTAGGTATGTCAAAGGTATTATCACATGATGGTGATAGGATTTTGGTATAACATGATGGCCCCCAAAGCATGAGTCTTAGAGTGATATGATAAACGAGAGATTTGAGAACAAGTCATTGACAGGAGATAAAAATGTTGGCTCAATCAGAGTATGAAGTCAAGTAGGAATCTGTAGTACATCAGTATGTTGAGTCATAGACACAAGTAACCAAACTCATAGTTGCAGACCAATACAAGGAATATCCATGAGTGGAATAAACAAGCATGGCTACTACAATACAGCGTAGATCCATGTGATGGAGGATTCAAACATGGACATAGCTACCAGACATACAATGTAGATCTATGTCATACAGACGCAAATTTGAGCATAGACACAACCATACAAATGTGGATCCATGCTAGACATACAAAACTCCATCGCAACCTGGGGAAAAAGAAATGAGCACTTCTTAACAAATGCTCAGGGTCTTCATATCATCTTCCACAAAGTATGATTCTATCCATGTGAG
The DNA here is from genome assembly GCA_001517045.1 of Pseudotsuga menziesii. NCBI lineage: Eukaryota > Viridiplantae > Streptophyta > Pinopsida > Pinales > Pinaceae > Pseudotsuga > Pseudotsuga menziesii. The sequence goes on along the minus strand of LPNX010778199.1, from coordinate 541,597 downwards.
TACAATGATCTGAAGTTGAACATGGTAGAAACCACTTGATTACCGACCAATGATGTGAACCGTTAACAAGTGCGAGGGAGATCATCATTAATGTCAATGATTCCCAAGGTACTCTAGTACAATCTACTGAGTGCAAATAGATGTCGTGATGTCGAACACCCAGTCAATTCTATCGATCAAAGGTCAATGATGTGAACCTATGTTGAGAGCGAGAGAATTTTTCATTAAGGCATATAGATCTCAAGGTACTAAATATTGTTTCTAAACTATTTCCTGGATGATGAGCTGATGTCGACAAGAATAGTCTCGTCGAAGGAGGGCCATGATGAGTACCACATCGATGACATGAGAATCGAAACATAGTTCTGGAATGATGTGAACATAGTAACCATATGACTGACTCAAAGATACTGACACAAATACTGTGTATAGTGCAAAGGTAAGACTTCTTCGGATTCCCTTTGAACATTGAGCGGCACAACAAAATGACTTGGCAGCACTAGACCAGATAGATACACAATGCGACAGCGAACAATGCATTCTTTTGAAAGACTCAAAAGATTGACATGACTCATGAAAGTGGATCGTCACGAAGATCACCTGAATGCCCAATTGACTGACATGATTGTGCAGACAAGTGCCATGTTCAAAGGTAATGACAAAACAACTGTTGTTATTTACAACATGATTCCCTTTCCCATTTTCCCCATCATTATCGATGAGTGCCTCTTTTCGGTTTTACGAGTTCAAAGAGGGTAACAAACACTCGATATAGCTTGTTAGAAGACAAGTCCAGTCTCATATGTTTTACGAACCTGAGAGAGGATGGGTTCATTCCCAAAACGGGTCTCTCAATTTTTAATCTTTAACAAGTCCACTAAAAGAAAAATCGGTATCGTTCATGTTTAGAGAGTCTGAACGAATACGGAAGAAGACTCCATGGGGGTCCTTTTTCGTATGATTTAGTCTCTAAGGCCCAAAAAAGTGTAAAATCATACCTTAGAGAACTCTTCCAGTCATAATTGGCTGGAGCGTTCCTTTCTCGTAAATAGTACTGTCCAAACCAAGAAACAGATAACCTACCGTCAGATAGATGACTCTTCAAATACTTTAACGAGCGTGAAGAAGACAAGATAGCTCGACGATCTTTTCATATTTAGGGAGTCTAAAAAGGGTTTAAAGAGAAATCCATTATACATTTTCATGTTTGAATCCAAATCACGAAAAAGTAATAAACTAAGCTCAAACCACTTTTCATGTTTTAACTAGAGCACGAAAAATGAAAAGTAAGCTCAACACCACCTTACTGTTTTTAATGAGCTCGAAGATCAATTGAAACAATGCTCAGGGATTGGTTTCATTTTTACGCAAGCTTGAAACCAATGGGTAAAATCTGCTTAAAAAATCCCATTAACATGATATACAGAGGTTGGAATCTTTCCCCCAGCATGATTGCTAGCCAAGCCTACCCCTAGCATGGTTTCTAGTGGCTCGACATGCCCCCAAGCTTCATTTCATCTGACGATTCTTCTTCCATACCCAACCTAAGAACCTGGTTACTAATGTCAAAATGTTCACTAGGGGGGTAGGAAGAATGAGAATCAGGCAGGCAAAGGTTAAAGTTCTAACACTAAAGTGAAGACTCAAATCAAGGGAAGGGGACCTGTTTCATTTTTACACAAGCTTGAAATAGAAGGTAACTATGCTTGGAACATGGTTTCATTTTTATGCAATCTTGAAACCAAAAGGTAAACTATGCTTAAGGAAACCTACTTCATTTTTTAATGAGCTTGAAAGAGAAAATGAACTATTCTCAAGAATGGTTTCATTTTTATGCAATCTTGAAACCAAAAGGTAAACTATGCTTAAGGAGATCCATTTCATTTTTTAACGAGATTTGCATAGAATGGGAACTTTGCTCAAAGGAATCTGTTTCATTTTTTTAATGAGCTTGACATAGAATGGGAACTTTGCTCAAAGGAATGATTTCATTTTTATGCAAGCTTGAAACCAAAAGGTAAACTATGCTTGAGGAGTGGTTTTATTTTTTAATGAGCTTGAAACCAAAAGGTAAACTATGCTCTCAACATGGTTTCATTTTTATGCAAGATTGAAACCAAAAGCGTAAACTATGCTTAAGGAGTGGTTTTATTTTTTAACAAGCTTGAAACCAAAAGCGTAAACTATGCTCTACAACCTGCTCCTACCAAACATGATATCCATAGGTTGGTAGGTTTCCCCCATTTCATAAAATCTAGCAACTTAACTCCAGTATGAATTCCATAGGCTGGAGCCATGCCCCCCATTTTACTGATGATGGGAAGAAGCTAACTAGAAGGGGAAAGAGCCATAAGAAAATGCGGCACATTCAGGGTAGTCTGATTACTAGGAGTAATGCGATGGTCAGGTGTAACAAAGTAAAGATGATCAATGGTCACAATCTTCTCATCATGGGTAAAATGCATAACTCTAAAGAGTGTGGACACAACATCCTTCATGGTGTACACATAATCACGTCCAAGGAGCAGATTGAAATCTAAAGGACCTTGGACCACCATAACATCAATGCAGACAGTTTTCCCTCCTAATGTAATAGGAAAGTAAGGAAGGGTCCCTAAAGGTGCAGTAGGTCTTCGATTAAAAGCCAGTATCTGATCAGTGGATGGCACAAGCTGAGGAGAGCCTAAAGCTTGCCAAGCAGTTGGGGATAGAATACTAACAGAAGCCCCTTCGTCAAAAATAGTGCGAAGTATCCGCCTAGCAGTAACATTCACAATTATCTAGAAAGGAACACTCGAATGAAGACGAGACTATGTTAGGTTACTTCAGTAAAAGGAAATAACCTCAGTACTTGGAGAGGGTTTTGTCGAAATAGACAAAATTTCCTCTTGTCGAGAACACTCAGAATGAAGCATAAAAACTTCGGTAGGTTTTGGTTCATTCTCTACTGGGAGAGAAGAACAAGATGAATATTTGGTCAAAGAGACTACTTTAGTATTAACACTCTCTAATGAAAGAGTGGGATTAGGTGGAGATGATGTCGAATCGACCACTTCAACTTCACTCTTCAAAATAAGAGTGGAATCAACTAAGGATGGACTTAGATTGACCACTTCAATTTCACTCTTCAACGGAAGAGTGGGATCGACCGAGATTGGAACTGGATCAACCACTTTATCAACCAATGGGGATTCAAGAGACAACTTACGATAAACTGTTGGAAGTTGTTGACAAGAAATAGTAATATCTTCCAACAATTTAGAAGCTTCATCCATGAGAGGACAAAGGTAAGTAAAGTGCATGTCCTTACAAAGTAAGCAAGGCTTTCTAACTTTACCCTTCAGACTCTTAACCATAGAGTCATTGGTTGAGGGGGAATCATCAGTATGATGACCAAAGGATGATGACATCAATTGCTGGGAAACCTCAGACCACTCTTCTAAAACCAAGGACAAACCATGACAATCTTTCAGAAGGTGATCACCCTTGCAAAGCCTACAAGGGAATTTGGGTTTACGCAGTCTTTGGGTGTGCAGATCAACACTGTCCACATTGGGAGGAGTGATTGGTTGAGACTTGGTTGTTTGTTTGTTTTTCTTCTTCTTAATATTCCTTTTATTCTTCTTCTTATCCACCTGACTACTAGTATTACAACTTTCAACAGGTGAAGAGGTAGAAATGGGAGAAGACACATTTGGTGAAGAAGGAGAGGGATCAACATGAGGTTGATGCTCTTGCGATGAAGGATTAGGATCAAACACAATTGGTGTACATGGGATAACTAGATTGGAGAATAACCAAATAGGTAATCCAATAGTCAATCCAGGAAGGCTTAACGTAGCCATGAGAGGAGGACCAACATCCCCATATGGAGGGAACACAAAAGACATGTTTGGTAAGGGAGTCTCTCAGTTGGTAGCCCCAGAAGGTGAAGCCATAACTATGTAACAAAAATATCTCTGTCTTGTAAAAAATCCTAATTGTACAGATAATAAGCGCTACTCAAACTAAAAGCAACAAGAAAACATGCGAAAGGAGTGGATAATAGTCAGGAACCTCACAGGACAGGCCAAAAGGATAACTCAGATGGATAGGGAATCCTAGTGGGGTCTCTCGATATACACAAGGTACATGGGAGCTCAAATCAGTAGTAATGTTGTCTAATGCATAATTGTACACAAGGGGCCTTCCGATATACAATCGATTACGTGAAGTACCTTTCTATATACCTCAAGGGTACGTGAAAGGTCGTTCGATATACCAACAGTACGTGGAAGAACCGCGTGAGTCCCAGGATGTAATGCTGACAAATAACAACAGCTCCTACGTTTAACGACGCCCAAACATGTCTCTAACCTATCACACAAATTGCTAAAAAAATTTAAACCTAAGCTAGCATTTAATTTTATCTTGTGCGTTTAGGTGGAACCATGGAGTGAAAACTTGAAATTAAAGAAGACGCACACTGATCTATATGATAATGCAAGTTTTCCTCTTCAATGAAATTCTACCTAAGACAGGGAGAGAGAGGTTCAATTTAGTTGAAACATAAAGTAAATCCCATATAACAATGAAACAAATTGCTTATATGATCCGTTCCTAACTGAAACAAACAAAAGATTCTCTTTTGAACTGAAAAAGAAGTGAGACCTCTAATGAAAAGCAAGAAAAGATGGTTACAACTTTATACAAAAGTGCTCAGATTTTTCAACTAAAAGTGTGAATGAACTAATCACAATATCATACAATAAATTTCATATGCACTTTTCCACAACTTTATGAAAAAAGGAAAAACATACAAAAACCATGTATAACAAATGAAGAAAAACTGAAATGAATATTTTCTTGTTCTATCAAGGAAGAAATAAATCAGAGATCTAACAAAACCAAGTTCTATTCAAAGCCAACTATGAAGCTTTAAAAGACCAACATCAATCAAAAATCTTGAGAATAACTATGGATTCATACACAAAAAATGAGAAAAAGAGGTCTTTGAATGATGCCTACCTGGCACCGTGCTTCTCAAGCATTGACAGAGCGGTTCTATCCCAGTACCACTTCTCGCCAATGGGATACAGGTGGTGGAACCGCATACTACTCACTCTGTTCAGGCAGTGGCATCGCTCCTCATACACTGCATAGGCATGATTCCCTGTAGAAGACCAAAACAAGAAAGAGAACGATGGATTAGATCAAAAAATACTAGATCAAGGTAAATACTGTCGAATTGAATATGGTAACAGAGCATAAAAAACTGAAATGACTCAGATCTGAACAGATCTAGAGGTTTCAAAAGCAAACGTAGTAAGTTAGCAAGTAGATCTGACTGAAGAGAGTTGAAGAAAATAGATCCTGGATTCAGACAAGAGCTGTAGAATGAGGATGATCAGAACAACTGAATACAACTACTCCCCAGTGGAGTTGCCAGATTTGTTGAGCGGAATATTTCACCTCTTGCAGACAGCAAGGTGTTTCGCTGGTCTGAATGGTTCAGATCCAGAATAAATAGATCACAGAGGTTGACAAATCCCCCTAGATGCCGTATATATCTGGAATACAAGGCCTTGATAGTTCACTTGTGTACTGTAAAAGAGTTCAACATGAAACAGATCAAAGCAACCAAAATATGATCTACTAATCTATGCTAGTGACTAAGGAATCTAGCAATATATATCTGAAATCAAACATCAACAATATATATGGGATAGAAAATCAACTTGCATTAAAAATATGAATAAGTTTACAACCAAGCCTTAGTGTTGACATGCATCTCCATGAAACCAGCACTTCATCCCCAAAAGCTCCGACTCTAGCTCTCTATGCTCTCTCCAAATGATCTTGGGCCAAGAATCAGTCCAACAGCATAACAATACCTTCAATGTTCTCCCCTCAACCATGGCTATGAGCTCATATATATAGGGATTTAATGGATAGATATGGTTGAGAAATTAGTGGGTGAGGTGTCCTCTAAGATCCTAGGATGAGGGATCTCAAGCTCAACCAACCCACAGTAGTAGGGATAAGAGATATCTCGAGGCTTATCATCTAGAAGCCTTGAGAAGCTTCCTTTTTTCTCCTTTTACCTAGGGTACCATGCTTCTCCTTCTATGACAGAGTGGTTCTGGTAATAACTACCTATGGACTAAGAGTGACAGGCGGTGGCACCGCTTGTGGGAAACCGATGAAAAGCGGTGCGAACAGGGGTACCGCTCCTGGATAAGGGAGCATGAGTGGTGCTGGGAATTTGTATGACAGACTAATAATAAACCATTTAATCTTCACTCTAGAAGCTGGGATTTCAAGGCAAGTAGGTATGTCAAAGGTCTTATCACTTTATGGTGACAGGATTTTGGTATAACAATTCCTTTCCCGTAAAGTATGTTATGTTATAATCATGTATTTTACTGTTGGAGTCCTTAGTCACTGACATAGAATTGTGGATTATATTATGGTTATTTTTATCTTTTTTTCTTGTTTCATGTGATTATGTAGGTACGTCCGTGAAGAGCCATCACCATAGGAAACAGCTACATCACACTATCAAAGAAATCATTCCAGATCTCCACAAATTTTACGGGAAGTCTTCCATCTCTATTATAACTCATTCGTTCTAGATCTGAACCATTAAGACTAGAAGAACAACTCTTGTCCACAAGAGGTGTATTTTTCCTAGCAACAAATCTGGCGACTCTGTTGGGAAGAGCTTTCAACACATCTGATCTTCTTTGGTCTTCAAACTCTTGTCCGAAATCCAAGATCTAATATTTCATTTATCAGATCTACTAGCTTGTCTAGTGATATTTTGGTTGGGTATAATCAAATCTATTCAGATCTGAGTCATTCTTACCTTTTGTACTTCATATTCCTGTAAAATCATGATTTAATTCCAGTATTACAGTAACTGAATTTTCTTTTTTTCACCATTTTTTTTGTTTTTGACTTCTACAGGACACCGCACATGCACATTGGACAATAAGCGGTGCCACCGCCTTTTTGTAGTAATTAGTAAGTGGTGCCACTGCCTGTGCTCAGTAATCAGGAATCGGTGTTGATCTAGAACCACTTTGTCACCTACTCTCCTCAAGCAGTGCCAGGTATGCCTTCTACATGCTTTTCATTTCAAATATTTGAGATTTTTGCTTCTATTCTGTGTGTGTATGGGCTTCTTTTCATAGATCTGAGTAGTTAGATTGAAATTCGGTATGTGGTAAATGCTTGCTTTGTTAGATTCAAAAATATAGGTTACACACATTGATTTGGTTGCTTGTATGCTTGTTTTTCATTTTCGAAAGGAGTGTTTGGAAGTTTAGTTCAGTTAGATCTCTTTTTACTGCTTCATAAAACTAAAAAGGAATACTTGCATTTTGGTTTTTTTCCTTCATTCTTCATTAATTTTATGAAATACTTCTTTTTGCCTTTAAAAGAAATTTTTTTGTTGAGATTTGATTTTAATTTTCCTTAAAGATGAATTATTGGATTCCTGACTAGCCTCATAAGCTTTCATATCTCCATATTCTTCTTTCTTTTTACACTCTTGTCTCATCAAAATAAAAAATATATCATAGTTTTAAGTTAGTGTTGATGTATTTGTAACTTCGGAATGTATTCACTTGTATATCTTATGTATTGTACCCCGATGTTTATTCTGGGAAGTATCTATAATGTAATTGAGTCATGTCATGCCCTAATGTTTCGATCGGGAGATTCAATAATGTAAACAAGTCATGTAAAATCATTGAGTTTAACCCTCCATTGTAAGTCAAGGAAATATCCCCCACAATTGTGTCAAGGTTAACCATCCTTATTGATCGGAGGGCGAAGTCCCCACAGTTGTGGGGAACTAGGGTTATTAGACTCTCCTAGAGATGTCGGCCCTAGTAAGTAATTGTTAAGTGGGGCTGACATGTTGAAATGGACATTAAGTGAATGAAAAAATATAAATAGAGAGTGATCCTCTCTATTTATCATATATAGACTCACTCATTGGGGTGCATGAGTGAGAGAGGAGAAGCTCTCTCAAGTGAGAGAGAGAGAACAGCTGTGGAGATCATCTTTATGTTTTTGGGTTTTACTGCTGCCATTGGTGCTCATTCTATCTCTGAGGAAGTTGCAGGGTTTTCTCCTTTATGGTTTCCCCGAGGAAAATTCTTTGTGTCTCTTGTCTCTTGTGTTTATTGTTGTGCATGTTATTATCTCAGATAAGATCCTAAGATCATATTGCTTAAATGATAAAAATCTAACATGGTATAATAGCTAACTTGAGAAGAAGACACTGTGCAGCTGCAAAAGCTAGGGCTTCTAAATTTTTGGGTCTCTCTCCAGAATCCATAAGCAAAAGTATGCTAGGATGACTCTCCATTCGAAAAAGCGCATCTTTTTGTCGAAGCAGAATTCGATTCTGGGCATTTTTCAATTTTTGGTGCGGGAAATTAGGGTCTTTTACAGAAGAATAATTTTTTAATGAGCCTGGCATAGGATTTCTCTCCTCATCAAAATCAAATTTTAGAGACCTGGGTCAATATTTTTGGTTGGGTGTAACTCCAGAAAATTCAAACCCTAGTTTGACCCCGAGCTTGTTGGGTACAGAGGGTACTCCCAAAGGACCAAACACCAAGAGCAACTGCTTTACACAAATGAATCACAGATCAATACACCAATGTTCGTCACGTGGTTAAAACCCTCGAGAGGGAAACAGTCCATGGCCCCAACCAAATAGCTACTTGGAGAAATTTATTATGCAAAAGAAATAAAGTTACACGAGCTTCTCATAATCGATCAACTAGCCAAGGACCCTCTATGCTCTTTAAATAGAGATCATAGACCAATAGGGTGTTAAGCCACGGATCAATGGTAGGTATGATCTAAGAGAAGTTGAACTGTTGGATCATTCTATGTCTAGAACATATCGTGACCGTTGGATTAGAATATTTACAAATACATACTAATGCATACTAAAGAAACACACTTTTACCTAATGGATATATTACACAAGTTGATATTAACTAACTCCTAAGTGTCTAAATATCCTAACATCCCCCCTTTAAGAACAACTTGGGATAGGATTGAAGGATTTACAAAAGTGACACTATTAGGAGAAGGAAGGAGGCATTAGAGCCTATCCCCCCTTAAGGACACATTCCTGAACTCCTAACATAGACCGAAGTTTAGAAAACTTCGCTTCTGTAAGGGACTTGGTGAAGATGTCTGCAACTTGATCATCTATAGGGAAATAGAGAACTTCAATAAAACTATCATGAACAAGATTTTTGATGAAGTGCATGTGTAGCTCAATGTGTTTGCTGTGCTGATGTAGAACTGGATCTTTGGCAAGTTTGATGGCACTTTGATTGTCACACCAAAGTGGAGTAGGCTACTGCTGCTTGAATCCAAACTCCGAAAGGATTTTTCGAAGCCATAAAGCTTCCTGAGTAGCATTAACGACGGCTTGATATTCTACTTTTGCTGAAGAAAGAGCAAGAGCTTGTGGTTTCTTACAAGCCCAAGGGACAGTTTTAGATCCCAGACTGAAAACATAACCTGCACTAGACTTTCAATCATCAGGATTGCCAGCCCAATCTGAATCAGTGAAACCAACCAACAAAGGTTCCCCCCCTATACTGTAAGGAATCCCAAACTGAATTGTACCTCAAATATATCAAAGTATTCTTTTTGCTGCTTTCCAGTGACTTTCATGAGGAGTTTTGCATATAACGGGAAACACGACCAATGGCAAAGGAGAGGTCAGGACAGGAATGAGTCAAGTATAAAATACTACCAACAAGCTGACGATACAAGGTGGCATCTACTTCAGGGGAAGTACAAGTGGTAGAAAGTTTGACTCTAGACTGGAAGGGAGAAGGGGCTGGTTTACAATCTTCCATGTGGAAGCGACGAACAAGGTCACAAGCATACTTAGACTGGGAAATAAATATTCCTTCTTTGGTTTGCAAGACTTGGAGACCAAGAAAATAATGCAAATGTCCTAAGTCTGTCATTTCAAAATTTTGCTTAAGACTGAATTTCACATGGGTTATAAGGTTATGGTCACTACCAGTAAGGATAAGATCATCAAAATAAAGAACAAGTATGATGAGATGGTTTCATACTTTATTGCTATACACATTGGGGTCAGAATGGCATCTAGAAAAACCAATGTCAAGGAGAAAGCTATCCATTTTGGCATACCATGCTCTACGAGCTTGCTTAAGGCCATATAAGGATTTCTTAAGGAGACAAACAAGGCTAGATTTATTTTGAACATATCCAGGAGGTTGTTCCATGTAAATTTCCTCATGTAAATCACCATGTAAGAAGGCAGACTTGACACCCATTTGATGGACTTCCCAGTTATGTAAGGCTGCAAGGGAAAGAACAAGGAAAATGGAGTTCATTTTTGCTACAGGGGCAAAGGTTTCATTGTAGTCAATCCCTTCAACTTGGGAAAAACCTTTGGCAAATAACCTTGCCTTAAGTCTTTCAACGCTTCCATATGATGCATACTTAGTTCTGTAGACCCATTTACATCTGAAAATTTTTCTTCCTTTTGGAAGAGGAACAAGATCCCAAGTATCATTCGCCATTAAGGAATGATATTCTTCATCCATAGCTGCATCCCAATCTGGATTTCCTGAAGCTTCTGCAAAAGTTTCTAGATCATGATTCTCAGAAACTTGAGCCAAAAGAGAAGAGGCTCGCTGAAACTGAGAATGTGTTTGACGTTTGTCTCTAGGATCACCGACAAGATCACCAGTTGCTTCACATGTTGAACAAACCCATCAAGGAAGTATCAGTGCTACTGCAATTGGAGGAACATGAGGAGGAAGAGGTGGATTTTCATTCTCAGTGTCATCATCAAAAATAGGAGTTGGAAACCTATCAAGAAAGTTGGAAGAAGAAGAAGAAGAAGAAGAAGAAGAAGGCACAATCATCGAATCAGGCTTGCAGGCCAAAGATGGCACACCTGCCAAGTTAGGCTCGTAGGCCAAGAGATTTTCATCAAATTTAACATCTCTTCTAATGATTATATCATGAGAATGTGGATAAAGAAGTCTATAACCTTTTACATCTTCAGAATATCCAACGAATATTCACTTTTCACTTTTAGGCTGCAATGTTTTTCGTTTTTCATCCAGAATGTGAGCCCATGCTTCACAACCAAACACACGAAAGTGACTTGCATCTAGTTTAATTGTACTCCATGCTTCTTCCTATGTTATACCCTATAAAACTTTAGTGGGTGTGCGATTAACTATGTAATTTGCACAATTTATGGCCTCAGCCCAATATTGAAGACTTAGTCCCTTAGATTGGATCATACAATTTGCCATTTCTTTTAAAGTGCGGTTCTTCCTTTCAGCTACACCATTTTGTTGTGGTGTATATGGAACAGTGTGCTGTTGTTGGATTCCTTGTTCAGTGCAAAAAGTAATGAACTTGTTGTTAACATATTCTCCTCCATTTTCAAATCTTAACTTAATAATTTGATGACCAGATTGTTTTTCAACAAGAGCCTTGTAGGCTAAGAACATGTTAAATACTTCGCTCTTAAGTTTTAGGAAGTAAACCCAAGTGCGTCTGGAGTAGTCATCAATGAAAGTTAAGAAATATTTTAAACCAGAAAATGAAGCAGATGGAAGAGGGCCACACAAGTCACTATGCACAATCTCCAAAGGAACCGAGGCGTGCCAAGAGGCATGTTTGTCAAAACTGTCCTGATGATGTTTTCTGAGTACACAACTGAAAAAAACACCATCCTTGCAAGATACCAGTGGAAGACCAGTCACCATATTGTCTTTACATAGTTGTTGCAATGAACAATAATTTAAGTGACCAAATCGTTCATGCCAAAGTTTGCTCAAGTTATCACTATGAGCAACCAAAACTGAAGGAAAAGGTGATGACCCAAAGTTGTTAAATTTGTACAACCTGGTAATATCATCAACAATTCCAGTAGCAAGGATATTTTGAGGATTTTTAAAATCCTTGATTACAACTTGGTGAGGTGTAAACGTCACAATTTTACCTTCACCTGAATGAGTCATTTGATAGACTGATAACAAATTGCAAGAAATTTTTGGAACACATAGTACATCACTGAAATGACCATTTTCTGCTGGAATTGTTCCAGATCCTACAACACTTAGAGAAATATCATCACCAACATATATTTGTTTGGTGTTACACTCATGCATGGTAGAAAAGATGGTTTTATCCTTATCCATATGATAAGATGCTCCAGAATCAATGAGCCATTCATTTGAAGTAGAAGAAGAAGATGCAGTATAAGAGTAACCAGAAGCACAAAGTGCATGTCCATGAGAGTTAGATTCTAAAGAGGAATCTAGGCTGATATGGTGCTTCTTCATTGCTGCTTCCAAGGCTGCCATCTTCGTAAAATACTTAGATTCATCATGATTATCTTTCCCACAAAAATTGCAATGACGCTCAGTCTTCTTTTCTTTTTTCTTGGATCCTTTGTCATTTTAAAAAAAAGGAGCTTACTGAGAGGGTTTGGGACCCTTGTTGTTTTAATTATTATTGCAAAAATTATATTTCTTGGGAGGCTTGGACTTTTCTTTATGTTGGGACAATAAGGCTTTCCCAGATGTATCTGCATTGTTAATTATTCCAAGATGAATGAGCTTATATTTCTCTCTAATTAAGGAATCACAAAAGGATTCAAGACTAGGCTCTTGATAGCTAGCTGCAGTTAAGGATTCTTTCATGGAGTAAAATGTAGATACAAAAAAAGAGTATGCAGGTCCAAGTTTGGAAAGAATATGATAAATATATTGTTTGTCTTCTTTCTTGATCTTGCATTCTGCACATAATAATATAATAGTTTTATACTTAGATAAATAGTCTTGAATGCATGAAAAATAATTTGGATTCAAAGAAAGCAACTCATTCTCAAGTTGATGACCCCGAATTTCATTGTGTTTACCAAACACAGATTCCAACTTTTCCCAAGCTTTATCAGGTTCATCAATTCCAGATATGTGGAATCACAAATCAGTAGAGATTTACATCCCAATCAATCCACGAGCTTCATCACATCTATTTTCCCATTTAATTTTCTTATCATCATCAGTGGGTTCTGTTTCTTTCCCTGAGGTTATCCTAAAAAGTACCCTACTTCATAGAACATCCTACATACAAGATTTCCATGAGAAATAGTTAGAACTTGTAAGTATAATATCACAAGGGGAAACCATACTGTAAAATAATCGCTGAAAAAATAGAACTAACTGTCTGGATGCAAAGATCTCGAAAAAATATGTGGTTTTAAAAAAAATGGAACTTAAAACTGATTCCAGATGATGAAGTTATACTTGATTAAAGAAAATGTTGAAGATTTCCCCAATAGTGACATGGCAGATATTAACTTGACCAACTAAAAAAAAAAGCCCCCTCTTCCCAAGATCAACCTTTGACAATCACTTTTTACAATAAAGTTTCTTGAAGTAAATCACTTTTGTAGAATAAGTGATGTTCACTTTTACAATAATTTGACTTTTCAAATAGTGCGGCAATAAATTAAAAGACTTAAGTGACTCACTTTTATTTTATTTTATTAATGTGAGATGTACTTTTACAATAAAGTAACTTGAAAATAGAAATTGCATGCACTAAAAAGTAGCTTGATAAGACTTGAACTCAAGACTTATCAAGGTGTAAAGCAACTTTGGACCAAGTGAGCTAAGTTTAAAAGGTACGTAAAACTATGGAAAGAGGAAGGTTTTTTTTTTTTTTTAACTCTTCTCTCTCGTTTTCCGTGCTTTCTTTCTTTCCTACAAATCACAAAAAAAACCAAAAAACAAAAACAATTTTTTTTTTCCACACAATGGGGTTAGATCTTGGTTAACTTACCCGAAAAGTCTACGTTTTCAAGTTTTGTCGTTGTTTCTGATTTGCCATGAACACACAAGGTGCATGGCAAAGAGCATACGTAGCCGAGAAGACAAGAAAAAAAAAACGTTCCCTTACTATTTCTGATTCACCGTGATCACGTAAGGTGCACGGAAAAGAGCATATGCAGTCATGGAAAACAACAGTCCAATACTGAAACATAAAATATCTAATAATAAACTGATAAAATATGAGAGATTCAAAAAAAACAAATCCGTCACTGTAACATTATACCTTCAGATTTGTCGAAATGGGTGTTTCTGAAGCAAATGGAAATGGTTTTTGGTGAAATGAAAACTATTTTCCAATGGAAACGGTGCTTCGAACGCAATGGAATAGATCCCATAGGCCATAAATGCACAAAAAATCTACAACCAGATACCCTTTCAAATTTTCGGCAACACCAGTTCCAGATCTTGATCAAAACCAAAAGCGACTCTTCATAAAATATTTGATACCATGTTAGGGTACACAAGGTACTCCCAAAGGACTAAACACCAAGACCAACTGCTTTACACAAATGAATCACAGATTAATACACCATATTTTGTCACGTGGTTAAAACCCTCGAGAGGGAAACAGTCCATGGCCCCAGCCAAATAGCTACTTGGAGCAATTTATTATGAAAAAGAAAGAAAGTTACATGAGCTTCTCATAATTGATCAACTAGCCAAGGACCCTCTATGCTCTTTAAATAGAGATCATAAACCAATTGAGTGTTAAGCCACGGATCAATGGTAGGTATGATCTAAGAGAAGTTGAACCGTCGGATCATTCTATGTCTAGAACATATCGTGACCATCGGATTAGAATATTTACAAATGCATACTATTGCATACTAAAGAAACACACTTTTACATAATGGATGTATTACACCAGTTGATCTTAACTAACTCCTAAGTGTCTAAATATCCTAACAGAGCTGGAAAAACCCTAAATACTAAAAACGATAAGTTTTGGTAAATTCACTATATATTGGGATTGTAGAAGTATCAGGGACTAAAACTATCACAAGTTGAATATAAAGGCCTTATGTACCCTGTTTGCAAGTTTCAACCTCAGATTCACTATATTCTAGGACATATGATTCCTCCAAGTTAGGGTTCTAGCCTCTTCCAGGATTCATCCCTAAACAGGACACTTGGGGAGAATTGTTATATCTCGGGATACGAAGATCCAAATGAAATTTATCAAGATGTTCTAGAAATGGCACGAACTTTAATTTCTATGGTAGAAGTTTCAGACCCGGATGATGAAACAGTGACATGTGGCAGTCCATACAACTTCGCTATTCTGAACAGTCCTAAAACAGGTCATTTTGGGAAACCACTCATAAGTCCCAATTGGTGAAACCAATTCTGATGAAAACTATGGTGTTGGAATAGGGACAGGAGAGGCTACTGTATTGGGAAGTTTTAGACACAGAGGAGCAGTAATTAAAGAGATACCACATAAACAGTATCAAGAATTTCTATATAAGAAATTGGAAAACTAGGGATTCCTGTTCCAGGAGCTTCCCTCCACCATTTCATAAAATGAGTACATTGGACATCTCACCTTGAAGAGGTATATCTTTCTATCCAATCAGATCTAAAAGATTCCAAGTTTTGAAAATTAGGGTTTCTCTGACAAACCCTAGATCAGCCAGCTCTGGAACCAGGACGGACACCTCAAATCGGTAAGATCTAATCTTTTGCTATTTACTGTTGAGGTTATCATTTCAAGATGACTAATCATACCAACTTGATGAAAAGCTTGGTGAGGCTGACAACTTCCAAGCATGGAAGTATAGGATCTCACTAGTTCTTGAAAGAAATGAATTGGAAAACTACATAAGCAGAGAGGTTCCAGTTCCAGAGGGAGATGAGGCTAAAAGCCTTACATAAGAAGAACTTGGTCAAGGCCAAGAAGATCATTACTTATTCAATCACGGATCACCTTATACAAAAGGGGCCTTCCCTAAAATACACTGAAAGAGATGTTTGATTCCTTGACAAAAATATATGAAGGGAAGAACATAAATCAAAAGATGACCTTAAGAAACTAGTTGAAGAATGGAAGATACAGAATGCAGAGACCATACAGTCATACTTTACAAGGGTTTCTCAAATCAAAGAACAACTTGAAGTAGTAGAAGAAGAAGTGGAGAATGCAGAAGTCGTGATAGCCACCCCGAATGGCCTCCCAAGATCATGGGATTCATTCATTCGAGGAATGTGTGCTAGAAGGAAGTGATTACTTTTAGCAAACTCTGGGAAGAGCACACACAAGAAGAAGCTTGACTCATAATAAGAGAAAAAAATATGGGAGTAACTGAAGATCAAGCTCTCACCATCCAAAGAAGATCCCTCAAGCGATGAGGAATATGAAGAACTCAACTCTTGAAGAATCTCTTATCCATCTTAGCATTTGGATAAGAAACGATGCTATTATGAATGAAGAAGAAAAAGGATTCTACCCATGAAACAAATAAAGATAAGTATTCAATTATCATTTCATAATATTGTTTTGTTATGCATTTGTTTATATTCAGTTAATGTATTATGAATGATAGAATGTTTGCATTAATGACAATATACTATTAATATGCATGTAATGGGTAAGTAGCTCATGGTGCTATACAACTCTCCATTGCTACTTATCTAGAATGAAACCTCTTTGTTGACATATTATATTAGTGCACAATCTCAATGTTTTCCTTGTAAAGATGGAAGACATATACAACTGCATACTAATGCATACTAAAGAAACACACTTTTACCTAACGGATATATTACACAAGTTGATCTTAACTAACTCATAAGTGTCTAAATATCCTAACATCCCCCCTTAAGAACAAATTGGGATAGGATTGAAGGATTTACAAAAGTGACACTATTAGGAGAAGGAAGGAGGCATTAGAGCCTATCCCCCCTTAAGGACCCATTCCTGAACTCCTAACATAGACCAAAGTTTAGAAAACTTTGCTTCTGTAAGAGACTTGGTGAAGATGTCTGCAACTTGATCATCTGTAGGGAAATAGAGAACTTCAATAACACTATCATGAACAAGATTTCTGATGAAGTGCATGTGTAGCTCAATGTGTTTGTTGCGCTGATGTAGAACTGGATCTTTGGAAAGTTTGATGGCACTTTGATTGTTGCACCAAAGTGGAGTAGGCTGCTACTGCTTGAATCCAAACTCTGAAAGGATTTGTAGAAGCCATAAAGATTCCTGACTAGCATTAACGGCGGCTTGATATTCTACTTCAGCTGAAAAAAGAGCAAGAGCTTGTTGTTTCTTACAAGCCCAAGTGACAGGTCCAGATCCCAGACTGAAAACATAACCTACAGTAGAATTTCGATCATCAGGATCGTCAGCCCAATCTAAATCAGTGAAACCAACCAACAAAGGTTCCCCCCTGTACTGTAATGAATCCCAAAATGAATTGTACCTCGAATATATCGAAGTATTCTTTTTGCTTCTTTCTAGTGACTTTCATGAGGAGTTTGCATATAACGAGAAACACGA
>LPNX010778199.1:512471-524123 GCA_001517045.1 Pseudotsuga menziesii | reverse complement strand
AAAGACTACCAACAAGCTGACAATACAAGGTGGCATCTACTTCAGGGGAAGTACAAGTGGCAGAAAGTTTGACTCCAGACTGGAAGGGAGAAGGGGCTGATTTACAATCTTCCATGTGGAAGCGACAAAGAAGGTCACAAGCATACTTAGACTGGGAAAGAAATATTCCTTCTTTGTTTTGCAAGACTTGGAGACCAAGAAAATAATGCAAATGTCCTAAGTCTGAAATTTCAAAATTTTTCTTAAGACTGGATTTCACATGGGTTATAATGTTAGGGTCACTACCAGTAAGGATAAGATCATCAACATAAAGAACAAGTATGATGAGATGGTTTCCTACTTTATTGGTATACACATTGGGGTCAGAATGGCATCTAGAAAAACCAGTGTCAAGGAGAAAGCTATGCATTTTGGCATACCAAGCTCTAGGAGCTTGCTTAAGGCCATATAAGGATTTCTTAAGGAGACAAACAAGGCTAGATTTATTCAGAACATATCCAAGAGGTTGTTCCATGTAAATTTCCTCATGTAAATCACCATGTAAGAAGGCAGACTTGACACCCATTTGATGGACTTCCCAGTTATGTAAGGATGCAAGGGAAAGAACAAGTCGGATGGAGTTCACTTTTGCTACAGGGGCAAAGGTTTCATTGTAGTCAATCCCTTCAACTTGAGAAAAATCATTGGAAACTAACCTTGCATTAAGTCTTTCAACACTTCCATCTGATGCATACTTAGTTCTGTAGACCCATTTACATCTGACAAGTTTTCTTCCTTTTGGAAGAGGAACAAGATCCCAAGTATCGTTCGCCATTAAGGAACGATATTCTTCATCCATAGCTGCATCCCAATATGGATTTCATGAATATTCTGCAAAAGTTTCTGGATCATGATTCTCAGAAACTTGAGCCAAAAGAGAAGAGGCTCGCTGAAACTGAGAATGTGTTCGACGTTGATCTCTAGGATCACCAACAAGATCACCAGCTGCTTCACATGTTGAACAAACCCATCAAGGAAGTATCGGTGCTGCTGCAATTGGAGGAACATGAGCAGGCAGAGGTGGATTTTCATCCTCACTGTCATCATTAGAAATTGGAGTTGGAAACCTGTCAAGGAAGTTGTAAGAAGAAGAAGAAGAAGAAGGCACAATCGCCGAATCAGGCTTGCAGGCCAAAGATGGCACACCCGCCAAGTTAGGCTCGTAGGCCAAGAGATTTTCATCAAATTTAACATCTCTTCTAATGATTATATCATGAGAATGTGGATGAATAAGTCTATAACCTTTTACATCTTAGGAATATCCAACAAATACACACTTTTCACTTTTAGGCTGCAATGTTTTCCATTTTTTATCCGGAATGTGAGCCCATGCTTCACAACCAAACGCACGAAAGTGACTTGCATTTGGTTTAATTGTACTCCATGCTTCTTCCGATGTTATACCCTATAAAAATTTAGTGGGTATGCGATTAACTATGTAATTTGCACAATTTATGGCCTCAGCCCAATATTGAAGACTTAGTCCCTTAGATTGGATCATACAATTTGTCATTTCTTTTAAAGTGTGGTTCTTCCTTTCAGCTACACCATTTTGTTGTGGTGTATATGGAACAGTGTGCTGTTGTTGGATTCCTTGTTCAGTGCAAAAAGTAGTGAACTTGTTGTTAACATATTCTCCTCCATTGTCAAATCTTAACTTAATAATTTGATGACCAGATTGTTTTTCAACAAGAGCCTTGTAGGCTAAGAACATGTTAAATACTTCGCTCTTAAGTTTTAGGAAGTAAACCCAAGTGCATCTGGAGTAGTCATCAATGAAAGTTAAGAAATATTTTAAACCAGAAAAGGAAGCAGATGGAAGAGCGCCACACAAGTCACTATGCACAAGCTCCAAAGGAACCGAGGCGTGCCAAGAGGCACGTTTGTCAAAACTGTCCCGATGATGTTTTCCGAGTACACAACTGGAACAAACACCATCCTTGCAAGATACCAGCGGGAGACCAGTCACCATATTGTCTTTACATAGTTGTTGCAATGAATGATAATTTAAGTGACCAAATTGCTCATGCCAAAGTTTGCTCATGTTATCACTATGAGCAACAAAAACTGAAGGAAAAGGTGATGACCCAAAGTTGTTAAATTTGTACAACTTGGTAATATCATCAATAGTTTCAGTAGAAAGGATATTTTGAGGATTTTTAAAATCCTTGATTACAACTTGGTGAGGTGTAAACGTCACAGTTTTACTTTCACCTGAATGAGTCATTTGATAGACTGATAACAAATTGCAAGAAATTTTTGGAACACATAGTACATCAATGAAATGACCATTTTCTACTGGAACTATTCCATATCCTACAACACTTAGAGAACTATCATCACCAACATATATTTGTTTGGTGGTACATTCATGCATAGTAGAAAAGATGGTTTTATCCTTAGCCATATGATAAGATGCTCCAGAATCAATGAGCCATTCATTTGAAGTAGAAGAAAAAGATGCAGTATAAGAGTAACCAGAAGCACAAAGTACATGTCCATGAGAGTTAGATTCTGAAGAGGAATCTAGGCTGATGTGGTGCTTCTTCATTGTTGCTTCCAAGGCTATCATCTTCTTAAAACACTTAGATTCATCATGATTATCTTTCCCACAAAAATTGCAATGACGCTCAGTATTCTTTCCGTTTTGCTTGGATCCTTTGTCATTTTTAAAAAAAGGAGCTGACTGAGAGGGTTTGGGACCCTTGTTGTTTTGCTTATTATTGCGAAAATTCTATTTCTTGGGAGGCTTGGACTTTTCTTTCTGTTGGGACAATAAGGCTTTCCCAGATGTATCTGCATTGTTAATTATTCCAAGATGAATGAGCTTATCTTTCTCTCTAATTAAGGAATCACAAAAGGATTTCAGACTAGGCTCTTGATAGCTAGCTGCAATCAAGGATTCTTTCATGGAGTAAAATGTAGATACAAAAACAGAGTATGCAGGTCCAAGTTTGGAAAGAATATGATAAATATATTGTTTGTGTTCTTTCTTGATCTTGCATTCTGCACATAATAATATAAGAGTTTTATACTTAGATAAATAGTCTTGAATGCATGAAAAATCATTTGGATTCAAGGAAAGAAACTCATTCTCAAGTTGATGACCCCGCAATTTCATTGTGTTTACCAAACACAGATTCGAACTTTTTCCAAGATTTATCAGGTTCATCAATTCCAGATATGTGGAATCACAGATCAGTAGAGATTGACATCTGAATCAATCCATGAGCTTCATCACATCTATTTTCCCATTTAATTTTCTTATCATCATCAGTGGGTTTTTTTGCTTTCCTTGAGGTTATCCTAAAAAGTCCCCTACTTTGTAGAACATCCTCCATACGATATTTCCATGAGAAATAATTAGAACTTGTAAGTATAATTTCACAAGGGGCGTCCATACTGTAAAATAATGGCTGAAAAAATAGAAACTAACTGTCTGGATGCAAAGATCTCGAAAAAATATGCGGTTTTAAAAAAACGGCACTTAAAACTAATTCTAGATGATGAAGTTATACTTGATCAAAGAAAATGTTGAAGATGTCCCCAATAGTGACGTGGTAGATATTAACTTGACCAACTAAAAAAAAGATGCCCCCTCTTCCCAAGATCAACCTTTGACAATCAATTTTTACAATAAAGTTGGTTGAAGTGAATCATTTTTGTACAATAAGTGATGTTCACTTTTACAATAATGTGACTTTTTAAATAGTGCGGCAATAAATTAAAAGACTTAAGTGACTCACTTTTATTTTATTTTATTAATGTGAGATGCACTTTTACAATAAAGTAACTTGAAAATAGAAATTTGATGCACTAAAAAGTAGCTTGATAAGACTTGAACTCAAGACTTATCAAGGTGTAAAGCAACTTTGGACCAAGAGAGATAAGTTTAAAAGGTACGTAAAACTATGGAAAGAGGAAGGGGGCTTTTTTTTTTAACTCTTCTCTCTCATTTTCCTTGCTTGCTTTCTTTTCCTGCAAATCACAAAAAAAAAAACCAAAAAACAAAAACAAAAAAACTTTTTCCACACAATGGGGTTAGATCTTGGTTAACTTACCAGAAAAGTCTACGTTTTTAAATTTTCTCATTGTTTCTGATTTTTCATGATCGCACAAGGTGCACGGCAAAGAGCATACGTAGCCGAGAAGACAAGAAAAAAAACTTTCCCTTACTATTTCTGATTCGTCGCGATCGCGCAAGGTGCACGGAAAAGAGAATATGCAGTCAAGGAAAAGAACAGTTCAACACTAAAACATAAAATATCTAATAATAAACTTATAAAATATGAGAGATTAAAAATAAAAATAAAAACCGTCACTGTAACATTATACCTTCAGATTTGTCGAAATGGGTGTTTTTGGAGCAAACGGAAATGGTTTTTGGTGAAACGAAAACTCTTTTTCAATGGAAATGATGCTTCGGACGCAATGGAATAGCTCCCATGGGCCATAAATGCATAAAAAATCTAGAACCAGAAACCCTTTCAAATTTTTAGTAAGACTGGTTCCAGATCTTGATCAAAACTGAAAGCGGCTCTTCATAAAAGATCTGATACCATGTTAGGGTACACAAGGTACTCCCAAAGGACTGTACACCACGAGCAACTTCTTTACACAAATTAATCACAAATCAATACACCAATGTTTGTCATGTGGTTAAAACCCTCAAGAGGGAAACAGTCCACGGCCCCAGCCAAATAGCTACTTGGAGCAATTTATTATGAAAAAGAAAGAAAGTTACATGAGCTTCTCATAATTGATCAAATAGCCAAGGACCCTCTATGCTCTTTAAATAGAGATCATAGACCAATCGAGTGTTAAGCCACGGATCAATGGTAGGTATGATCTAAGAGAAGTTGAACCATCGGATCATTCTATGTCTAGAACATATCGTGACCGTCGAATTAGAATATTTACAAATGCATACTAATGCATACTAAATAAACGCACTTTTACCTAATGGATATATTACATAAGTTGATCTTAACTAACTCCTAAGTGTCTAAATATCCTAACAGAGTTGGAAAAACCCTAAATACTAAAAATGATAAGTTTTGGTAAATTCACTATATATTGGGATTGTAGAAGTATCAGGGACTAAAACTATCACAAGATGAATATAAAGGCCTTATGTACCCTGTTTCCAAGTTTCAACCTCAGATTCACCATATTCTAGGAGATATGATTCCTCCAAGTTAGGGTTCTAGCCTCTTCTAGGATTCATCCCTAAACAGGACACCTGGGGAGAATTGCTATATCTCGGGATACGAAGGTCCAAATTAAATTTATCAAGATGTTCCATAAATGGCATGGAATTTAATTTCTGTGCTATAATTTTCAGACACGGATGATGAAACAGTGACATGTGGCAGTCCATACAACTTCGCTATTCTGAACAGTCCTGAAACAGGTCACTTTGGGAAACCACTCATAAGTCCCAATTGGTGAAACCAATTCTGATGAAACCTATGGTTTTGGAATAGGGATAGGAGAGGCTACCTCATTGTGAATTTTTAGACACAGAGGAGTAGTAATTGCAGAGATACCACAGAAACAGTATCAAGAATTTCTATAGAAGAAATTGGAAAACTAGGGCTTCCTGTTCCAGGATCTTCCCTCCACCATTTTCATAAAATGAGTACATTGGAAATCTCACCTTGAAGAGGTATATCTTTCTATCCAATCAGATCTAAAATATTCGAGGTTTTAAAAATTAGGGTTTCTCTTACAAACCCTAGATCAGCCAGCTCTGGAACCAGGACGGACACCTCAAATCAGTAAGATATAATCTTTTGCTATTTACTGTTGGGGTTCTCATTTCAAGATGACTAATCATACCAACTTGATGAAAAGCTTGGTGAGGCTGACAACCTCCAAGCATGGAAGTATAGGATCTCACTAGTTCTTGATGGAAATGAATTGGACACCTACATAAGCAGAGAGGTTCCAGTTCCAGAGGGAGATGAGGCTAAAATCCTTACACAAGAAGAACTTCGTCAAGGCCAAGAAGATCATTACTTATTCAATCACGGATCACCTTATACCACAATTGTGTTCCCTAAAAGACACTGAAAGATATGTTTGATTCCTTGACCAAGCTATTTGAAGGGAATAACATAAATCAAAAGATGACCTTAAGAAACCAGTTGAAGAATGGAAGATACAGAATGCAGAGACCATACAGTCATACTTTACAAGGGTTTCTCAAATCAAAGAACAACTTGAAGTAATAGAAGAAGAAGTGGAGAATGCAGAAGTTGTGATAGCCACCTCGAATGGCCTCTCAGGATCATGGGATTCATTCATTCAAGGAATGTGTGCTAGAAGGAAGTGATTAATTTTATCAAACTCTGGGAAGAGCACACACAAGAAGACGCTTGACTCATAATAAGAGAAAAGAAGATGGGAGTAACTGAAGATCAAGCTCTCACCATCCAAAGAAGATCCCTCAAGTGATGAGGAATATGAAGAACTCAACTCTTGAAGAACCTCTTATCCATATTAGCATTTGGATAAGAAACAATGCTATTATGAATGAAGAAGAAAAAGGAGTCTACCCATGAAACAAATAAAGATAAGTATTCAATTATCATTTCATGATATTGTTTTGTTATGCATTTGTTTATATTCAGTTGATGTATTATGAATGATAGAATGTTTGCATTAATGACAGTATACTATTAATATGCATGTAATGGGTAAGTAGCTCATGGTGCTATACAACTCTCCATTTGTACTTATCTAGAATGAAACCTCTTTGCTGACATTGTGGATTAGTGCACAATCTCAGTGTTGTCCTGGTAGAGATGGAAGACATATAGAAAGTTTCCGTGAGATATGGATGAATGTTGTATTGGCTAAAATAGTTGCATAATCATATATCTTGATGCAAAATAATTTTTCATTATGAATATACCTTATGAAATGTTTCTAACCATACAACTAATGCATTTGACTTGTAGGAAAGATCACGTAAAAATCACCTACAAGCAAAGAAGGATGAGACTTGTTCCGAAGAACAAGTGACGATAGTTCAAGATGAAGAATAATATGATGAATGCAGCAACCTCATTGATGCAGAACCTTCTAGTCATGAATAAGTAACCAAGAAGAAAGGGAAGACTAGTTCAATAAGAATGATGTCTAGGATGCAGTATCGATACATGAAGGGAAGTTCGTATTTCCATCATGTAGTAGATGGAAACATCGTGGGATACAAGGCAAGATTCGTAGCATGAGGATTCTCACAAAAAAGAAGGCATAGCCTATGAAGAGACATTTGAAGCCAGTGGGAGTTCAGACACATGATAGGAAGAATCATGTGTGCAAATTAAAGAAGGCCTTGTATGAGCTCAGAAGACACCCATGGGATAACACATACATGAGGATCTTGATGAAGATATGAACCTTTGGTACAAGGTTGAAGATGAAATTCTTTAGAGGATGAAAAGCTCACAAATGGGTGCGAGAAGAAATTTTTGAAATTTTTTAAGATAGAGGATCTTGGTATCCAGTGATCCTAGATGGATACATAGAATATTAGTAGCAGAGGAAGCTACTTGTCACTCTGGTACAGAATGTTTCAATGTATAGAGTATGAAAGATAGAGGGAGAATGATGCTCTGCTTTAGAGGGAGTGACTATAGAAGATCCTGAGGTTCAACATGGTACAATAGGATGGATAGCTTACTGATGATTCTAGGCTTTACCAAGAGTAAAGTGGATTCCAACCTTTTCTTAAAGGTTGAAGGTGGAAGACCAGTGATGCTCCTGTTATATGTCGATGATGTGTTCCTGACAGAAATGAGGAACTCATTAAAGTTGCAAGAAGGAGACTTGCTGCTGAGTTTGAGATGAAAGACTTGGATATGGTGCACTACTTTCTAGGCATGGAGGTGTTGTAGAATGCGGATGGAATCTCCCTGGGACAAGGAAAGTATATAGTAGAGATCCTAAATAGGTTCAGGATGATGGACTGCAAGACCATGACCACACCGATGGCATCGAACCTGAAGCTATTGAGTGTTGCTTCATCAGAGTCGGTTGATGCCATGATGTATCATCAGATGATTTGTTCCTTGATGTACATGATAAATGTCAGACCAACTATTTTCTTTGCTATGAACACATAGAGACATGTTCACCTGATGGTTGCAAATAATATAGTGAGGTACCTGAAGGTTACAGTTGAGTATGAGCCCAAGTATGATACAAATTAGAAGATTAACCTAGAGGGTTATGTGGAATCGTATTGGGAAGGTGGTGCCATTAATAGGAGGAGCACTTTGAGGTGCTACTTTAGTATGAGATCAGGTGTGATCTCTTGGCTTAGAAGGATGGAGTCTTGCATGGCGCTGAGTACAACCAAGGAAAAATATGTTGCCACTTGATATTTGGGAGGTAGTATGTTTCTTTTGAAAACTACTATTTGATTTGAATGATCTAACTTGAATTTTAGTATGATGCAGAGAGGAGCAGTGAAGCTCCAGTTTTTTATCCAGATCGAGATCTCTCAAAAGAGGGATTTCTAGCATAGCTGGTGAGACAGGTTGTCTGAGCATAAATCCTGGAAAATCTTGTAGGTTTCTCAGATGTAAATGGTCCTGTAGGTTGTCCTCGGATGTAATCAATCCTGGAGAAGCTTGCAGGTTATCCTTGGACATAATCAGACCTGATATGATTCTATGCTAGAAATGACTAGAGTGAAGTTTGAGTACTTCAGGGAGAAGCTTCGTGTTCTCCAGATTGAGGTTCATTCCAAGAGGAAGTGATGAGTCCATGAGCCCTTCTAACATGGTGGTAGGATTGGTTCCTCCCATGGTAAAATGTAAGTGTTGTGCCTTTCTGACATGGTGAGAGGATTGGTTCCTTCAATGGTTAGATGTAAGTGATGTGCCCTTCTAACATGGTGACATGATTGGTTCCTTCCATGGTCAGATGTAAGTGTTGTGCCTTTCTGACATGGTGGCAGGATTGGTTCCTTCCATGGTTAGATATAAGTGTTGATGCCACATCCAATATGAAAAAGGACTGGCTCTATGATGACACATCCAGTATGAAAAAGGACTGGCTCTGTGTAGATGCCACATCTAGTATGAAAAGGGACTAGCTCTATGATGACACATCTAGTATGAAAAATGACCGGCTCTATGTAGATGCCACATCTAGTATGAAAAAGGACTAGCTCTATGATGACACATCTAGTATGAAAAAGGATTGGCTCTATGTATATGCCACATCCAGCATCAAAAAGGGTTGGCTCTGTGATGACACATCTAGTCTGAAAAAGGACTGGCTTTGTGTTGGTGCCACATCCATCATGAAAAAGGGCTAGCTCTGTGATGATACATCCAGTATGAAAAAGGATTGGCTCTATAGATGTGCATCCATCATGATAAAGGGCTGGCTCTGTCGATAAAGACCTACATAGTGGCTAGGCCTACAACCAGCATGAAAAAGGGCTGGCTCTATAGAAATTCCTGTGACGAGAAGAATGAAGAGATAACACCATTTGATTGAGATAGCGGAAGCAGTGATGATAATGATGATCCAGATCAAGTGATGATGATGATCTAGTGATGCTCGAGATCAAGTGATGATCTAGACTTGATGATGATCCAGTGATGCTCTAGATTAAGTGATTATCAAGACTCGATGATGATCCAGTGATGATCCAAATCCAGTGATGATCCAGACTTGATGAAGATGACTTGAATATGAATATGACTTGATGATGATCCAGATGATACAAAGAAGAAGACTTGTGCTGATAAATTGTGTTGAGAGAATACCTTCCTAGTTAAGAGGGAGTATTGATGTATTTGTAACTTCAGAATGTATTCACTTGTATATCTTATGTATTGTACCCCTATATTTATTCTGGGAAGTATCTATAATGTAATTGAGGCATGTCATGCCTCGATGTTTTGATCGAGAGATTCAATAATGTAAACAAGTCATGTAAAGTCATTGAGGTTAACCCTCCATTGTAAGTGTAGAAATTCAGGCCAGCAATAGATTAATTTTACCCACAACAATTATCAATTGATCATGCAAAATTGCTAACAATGGAGACTGAATATGGAGCTGTAACACAAAACTATATTAACTGAGTGTACAATAGCCAACCCTATAATAACATAGGTTGCTGAATATATAGAATACATCAAGAGATCGAATGCATAAGGAGGCATCCAAAACTAGCATAAAGCAGGCTTACCCAAAATAGGCAAATCCCGCATAGGTGTAAAAAGCTGATCCCAAATCTGTCATGAGGCTCACAAATTGGCAAGGGTGCATGGGCAAGCTAATGAGTGGTGGAATGGCAGCTCATACATGCTTTTGTATGGAGGAAAGAGTGGAGGATGAAAGGGGCAAAAAACAAGTTCACCTCACCTAGTCTTGCTTTCCTATGTGCCTTAAAACACTGAAAAAGCAGGCAATAAAGAAGAAAAAGTAGAAGGGCGCCTAGGAGGCCAGGAATAAAGTAGATTTGATTCCTAAGGCTTTCCCAAGTGCTACATGAGTCAAAGATGGAAAGTTTGACCTCTATGGATAGGCAATTATCAACTTGCACATGGTGGGACTCATGAACTAGACAAATAAGACAAAAATAAATGAATTAATGTCTATGTGGGTAATACTATGGGTTTGATTATTCTAACACCCCCCCTTAAGCCTGAATTTATGAGTAATAAATCAAAAATATAGGGCCTAGAAACAAGGCTTAGTCACCCTTTTACATACTGCAAGTCCATATGAAACAAGGAAAGAGGAAAAACCAACATGGGAAAATCCTCCCTTAAACATGGACTGTAAAACAAAATTGTAGAATCTTGTCTCCACTCATGCCTTTACAGCATGATCAGCAATCCCCAGCAGTGATTTGAGATTGCTGAAGGTCTTCTCACAAAATGCTTTGGTGAAGATATCAGCTACTTGTTCTGAAGATGAACAGAAGAGTAGGTGAATGGTGCCATCATGCACAAGCTCTCTGATGTAGTGCATGTGAATCTCAATGTGTCTGGTTCTCTGCTTCTGAACTGGATCTTTGCATATTTGAATGGTACTCTGGTTATCACATTAGATGGTATTTGAGTACTCAGGTTCGAAACCACACTCTCCAAGTAAACTTTGCAACCATAAACACTGAGTTGCTGCATTAACAACTCCTCTGTACTCAGCTTCTGTAGATGAGAGTGCAATGGCACTCTGTTTCTTGCTTGACCAGCTGATTGGCCCTTCTGTAAGCATGAACACATACCCTGAAGTGGAATTTCTATCTGTACTATCACCTTCCCAATCACTATCAGTAAATCCAATCAAATCAAGATCAGATTTTGCCTTATAGAAGATCCCATGTGTCCTTGTTCCCTGAACAAAGTTAAGGATCCTTTTGGCTGCTTTCCAATGGATCTCATGAGGCTGATCCATGAATCTAGAAGCCACACTTACTGCATAACAAAGATCAGGTCGAGTATGTGTCAAATACAATAAACATCCAATCAATTGTCTATACACTGTATTGTTTACCATCTGTGGAGAATCATCTTCCTCGAGCTTCACTCCTGAAAGGAAAGGAGTTTTGCTTGCTTTGCAATCTTGCATTTT
>LPNX010778199.1:251807-509286 GCA_001517045.1 Pseudotsuga menziesii | reverse complement strand
AGCAACTTGCACATGGTGGGACTCATGAACTAGGAAAATAAGACAAAAATAAATGAATTAATGTATAAGTGGGTAATACTATGGGTTTGATTATTCTAACAGTAAGTCAAGGAAATAGTCCCCACAATTGTGTCAAGGTTAACCCTCCTTATTGATCAAAGGGAAAATTCCCCATAGTTGTGGGGCACTAGGGTTATTAGACTCTCCTAGAGATGTCGGCCCTAGTAAGTAATTGTTAAGTGGCACCGACATGTTGAAGTGGAAATTAAGTGAACAAAAGAATATAAATAGAGAGTGGGCCTCTCAATTTATCATATACACACTCACTCATTGGGGTGCATGAGTGAGAGAGGAGAATCTCTCTCAACTGAGAGAGAGAGAACAGCTGTGGAGATCATCTTTATGTTTTCAGGTTTTACTACTGCCATTAGTGCTCATTCTATCTCCGAGGAAGTTGTGGGGTTTTCTCCTTTATGGTTTCCCCGAGGAAAATTATTTATGTCTCTTGTCTGTTGTGTGTATTGTTGTGCATATTATTGTCTCAGATAAGATCCTAAGATCATATTTCTTAAATGATAAAAATCTAACAGTTAGACCTTTCCATTTTTGAAGTAAATTGAAAAAAGTACTAAGTGTGCCTTTGAGTATTACTATATTTCTTTTTAGGAAAAGAGATCTCGCCTCAGTTGCTTACTTTCAAAGATCAGATTAGAAGTGTGTTGCTTTGAAAATATTTGTTTAGTTAGAATGTTTGGGAAAGTTTTGGTTTTGAGACAAAATTGAAAAAGAAAACACTCTCTCCTTCCTGTAAGTAGGGCATACTTTGAATGGTAAAGTGAAAAAAATTGCATATCATAATTGCATGGTTTTACTTTTTCTTTCATCACTCCATGCATTCACCTAACCGGTCAACTTAAAATTAACCGTAGCTATAGTTTAAAAATATTAGTAACTTGAGTGATAGGTTATAGACATGTTACGATGTCGTAAAACGTAGGAGCTGTCATTTATTGCCTGCACTGTAACCCAAGACCTACATGGTTCTTCATACCATCGATATATAGAACAGCTTTTCATGTACCCTTGAGGTATATAGAAAGGTACTTCACGTACTGGATTGTATATCGGAAGGCCCCTTGTGAACGGTTGTGCATTAGACAACACTACTATGGATTTGAACTCCAATGTACCTTGCATATATCAGGAGGCCCTTCTAGGATTCTTGAAACCATCTGATAAAATCCCTTTTCGTCATCTTGTTGGTGGAATACACCGAGAACAACACTTAGGGATATTACTACGCATTTGTCATCCAGGTAGTTGGGTATTCAGGTGAGGGACGGTTGATCCTTCTCACCACGTTTTACTGTTGGACAATATGGTATATAACGAGTTGAAAAAAATTGACAATCCTAGTGAGGAACCGGCTTGTATCAACCCCTCTTATCACTTAAGTATGTTTGTGACCTATAGTTTGTGTAGGAGAAGTTTTGTGTGATTTTTCTAGTTTTGAAACCCTACATTAGGTTTTAGTGACCATACAATTTGGCTGAGTTTTAGTTGAGATGATCTAGAGAAAACCAGGACTTACCACCCGAATTTCCTCCTGTCATGGGGGAGATCCCAATGGAAGCCACAATTCAAGGTGCTACAACTAACTCCCATGTGGAAGGAATCCCAGTTTTAGAAAGTGGAGAACAATTCACTGATTACGTTAATCCCTTGGTCCAACAACCTCCTATGACTGACACTTCCTTTCATTACTTGATGGAAGGTCATGTTGATAGTCCTGTTGAAACAGAATATGGCCCTAATGCTCCTTTTTGGAGAACTTCTATGGGTCAAACCATTTTTGAATTTGGGGGTAATAGACCTTCTTTTGTTAACCCTCTACTAGGTGAGGATGAGTATAGAAGGATCCAAGCATCTCTTGACCGCTCTCGCAATTTTCAAGAGAGGATGGAAAGAATTGTTGCCTAGCCTCTACCTCACAAAGAACCTATGTCACCTCTTTTACCCCATATTTTGGATCCTTGGCCTTCTGCCAGATATCGTGTGACTTTCCACATATTTGGTTGTTATTAACGATCTCTTGGCTCATAGTATCACTCCTCATAATTTGGGTCAAACCTCCAACCCTACTCCTGTAGTTTTGCATCCTAGGTATTTTTCTATCCCCCCCATACCCTCTATAGTTGGGGGGAATCCTCATCTCAAATGGTATCAGTATATTCCAACGTTGGGCAGAAACCCCCAGCACAAGTTATGTCATGAGTTAGTGTATTTTCTACTAGTTCCAGACATACCTATGTTGCAGGACAACCCACAGTGGTTGTTCCTCTCACCAAGACCAATATGGTAAACCCTCCATCAAGTTCAAGCCAACCCTCAGGGGCACAACATTTAGTCAACCAACCTTCTTGGGGTTATGGTTACCCAAGGAATCAACTACCTGTAGGAAATATCAACTATCAACCTACATTTACAGGAACTATGTATCCTAGAATCCCTTACCCTAGAAGCATGTTTACGTCAAGGGGGAAACCTGATTGGTCCTACATACCTATAATGGGAGGAATGCCTATAAATACTCTTGGAGGTTATGGAGGGCCACCTTGTATGAATCTTTTGATGTCACTCTGTCAAAACACTTCCACACATATATCAAACCATATTCATGAGTGGAGAAGGTGAAGACAACTCATTAAAGCTCCCATCCGGGACCAAATATTAGCTTATTAGTTCATGAAATCCTTGTTGCATCCCATTTCTCGAGATGTGTCTATGGGTGGTGTTATTACTAAAGAGAAGGCTATCAGTTGCACTCAGTATCTGGACTTGGTATATTCCTAATCCAGAACTCTGTATGACCTAATCCCTCAAGCTCTTCATCCCAGCAGGGACCCTGCCAAGCCACTTGCAGAAACTCCTGTTGATGGATTTGTCGGTTCAATCCAGCCTTCATCAACAGCTAAGCCTGTCAAGAAACATAATGCTTCTTCTACTACTCCTTCTGCTCCTATGGTTTCCGCCGAGGTAAATGATATCCAAAGCATGCAAACTCCTAATAACAAGAAGAAAGGTAAGGGAAAAAATAAAAAACCTAGAAACCAACAGGAGAATCCCAAGGCTACAGCCACGGAGAATGATAATAAAGGAAATAAAAAGGCCAAGTACCCCTTCCTATTATGTGGTGGTGATAACTTCATGAAGGAGTGCCCTCGTCGTGAGGATATTAGTAAATTTCTGAAGAGTAACCCTACACCAACGGTGCTTATCGATCCCTTCCCATCTCAACAAAAATTGATAGATCATATGTCTAATAAAGGGACCTCTAAATCTATGGAAGAAATCAAAATGATGTCCTCGGAAACCATTAATTTAAGTACTTTTAGTCAGTCATATGACAAGCCAGTAGAGAAGAAGGATGAAAATCCTTCTTCTGAGAAAGTTCCTTCCACTAGTTCTCCTCCATCTTCGTCTAATGGCCCTCTTACCATCGAGAAACCTAATATTGATTTTATTTTACACCTACCTAAGAGTACCCTCAGGAAGTTTGTTTTTAATCCCAATGCCCGAGATACACAATTCTATAATGTCGTCAAATATTTGGCTCAGGAACCTGGTGTGATGTCTACCCTTGAGGTACTCCAAAGTTGTCCAACGCAGCGTAAAAACCTTTTAACGAAATTGGGGGAATTAGACCCAGATAACACCAACCTAATCGATTTCAATGTGGAGAACTATAAATCCATATTACCCCACCAACTTTCATTTCAAATTGAAACTAGAGTAGTTGGAAGAAAGGTCCATAGGACCATTCTGGATGAGGGAGCTTCAACCTTAGTTTTGTGTGTATCCTGTTGGAGGGCCATTGGTTCTCCTAAAATTACAAAGTCACCCACAACCTTAAAATATTTCGATGGACGAGGTTTCCAGCCTCATGGTCTATTACCTGCCCTTTCAGTTTAGCTTGGGGCCAAGACTATTTCCATTCAAGTGGAAGTAGTTGATGCCACGTTGGATTACAATCTTCTATTGGGGAGAAACTAGTTCTATGATATAACTGTCGTTGCTTCGAAAGTCTTTCAAACTCTCCAATTTCCTCATTCAGGGAAGATTGTAACTACGGATCAACTTGACTTTTGTTCACCATGTGTTGCTACTCCCACCGCAAATAGTATCCCTATGCTAGGTCAGTCCCCTCCTCCTTATCATTCTATTGGGGTACGTATGATGAAGGATTAAACCCTTATAGGATTGTTTCCCTCAGCCCCTCCTAGTACGGAAGTGGTGACCATGAATGTCACATACCCCAATTTTGTAAAATTATGTAATTTGTTTTATTATATTTATGATACATTATGTTAAATTTAATCCTAAGTAGGGATTGATGACTCAGCAGAGTCAACAGTAATGGAGTTTAATTCAGAACATTTTATTATTAATAAATAAATTATGGAGACAATAGCATGGGAGAGCTGTTAAAAGAGGTTACTGGTCAAACTGGTGGATGGAACTAGGTGGAAAGGAAAAAGACAAGTGGCAGCATCCTCAAACACTTCCTAAGTTGCAGGTGGCAACTTCCCTATATTTGGGGTCATGATTCCCCAAGAAAGTGGAAGCAGAGCAGGTGGCTCATTAAATGACAGTTAACCCAACAAAGACCTAGGCAATATTTTAAAAGTACTCAATGAAGAGAGCTGAGGCTGCTCAGATTTTATTCCAGAAAGAATTCATTCAGGTGAATGTTATTCAGGAATTTAATTGAGGAAAGAGGGAAAAACAGTAAGGAAGTGTTCTGAGTGGATTGCTGCAGTAACTTGATTTTATATATAGCTTTTAGCTGGAAGGACTTGCTGATAAGTTCATGATTCATACTAAGTTGAGGACTGGTATCTCACATTGCTGCACCTAGTTCCAGCCAGGGAGACCAGAGCAAGCTTGGGGGTCCTGAGAAGTCACTGTCTGAGCGCTCTCCAGGAGTTGGTAGGGAGGAACGGCCTCCCATTGCTGTTGTTGTCCATAGCTTAAACAGGTTCTGTCAATTATTTCTTTATGTTTACTAAGTATGAATGGATGCATGTTATGGTTAATTTTATATGTCTGATGAACTAGTTAGTAACAGTAAAGTTAGTATCTGAGAATACCAGTAGTTAAATCTATTAATAGTTACTGTGTTTTTCCACATCTGGAATCACCATAACGTACTCCAGCACAGTATCTCGGTATTATGAAGTAATATCCTTCTGAACCAAGTTTCCTCTTTAGTTACTTTCAGTAACCTCTAATGTTTTACCAAGTTATAAGTTCTGTATTTTTGTTTACAATAAAAGCTACTGTACATTATAGAAAGCAGAAGTTAGATTGAAATCACATTATTTTGCTATACAGTTTTCTTTATTGTTTTTGGATGATTTTACTTCTAGAAATTTAACTTAAAGCAAGAACAAGTTACAGAGCTACTATTTCTTTTCATTAAGATTATAAACATGATAATAATTGCATTTACAGAACCTTTGTAAATAAACTTTATAACTAAGAGAATAACCAATTTATAGCAAAATATAGATAGCATTAATGTATAAGCTATAGCAATGTCAGGTAGATACTATATTCATTATAGTAAGTAATAAGGTATTTTATTTTTGTTTTGCTATTAATTTACAATAATTTCTTATTAGTATAAATATTCTTAGATTTAAACTCACTGTTCGAGCTGCAAGTATTTCACAATTTTTAAATCTTACCTCTTTTAAGGGTATAACTGTGCAGCAGTAAATATTTATTTTCCTTATTCATAAGGAGGACAAATAACAAGAGCTGATACAAAAACCTTTTAAAAAAAAATACTTGTACATAGTAATTAAACCCTTTACTTATTGCACAAAGAGAACAACATTATTAAGGCTATCATCTTTATTTTATAAATTAAACTAAGTAAATATTCTGTACAAATGTTAATATGTGTACTCTTAAAAATATTTATAGATAGAAATTAAATAACTAGATACTGAATTTATGTAAGTACTATCCTAACTCAAAAAAAAATAATTAAATTACAGGAAGAGAAATAAACAGCGTGGTGTAACTTACATCCAAGCTATTTAGTAAATATAATATTAAATAAAACTTATGGAAATAAGCTAGAGTTATTACTATAGAATCCAAAGTAATTACAGATAAACTAAATGGTAAATAATAGTAGAATTCTTAATGTAATATAAAGATAATATGATAGTTATCATAGACAACTTTCTATTTCCGAAAGAGAGTCTTAGTTTTTTTTTATTTAAAAAGCTTTAGAGTAAGTATACTGACTGTACTTAGGGGTAATTGCAGAAAGGAAGAAATTTAAGACCTTATATTATTATCAAGGTATTAACACTAATTTTATACAATCTCTTACTAAATAAAGGGTTAAATATAAACTGGAAGGTAATACTTATTGTTCAGTATACAATTTGAAAGTATACCTATGCGGTATTATATACTTATAGTAACCTAATATTACAGCCATTTTCTTTATCTGGCTTTATATTACTAAAAGAAACAGAAATAGTAATATTATTTTCTCTGTAAACTAGGGTTTAACCCTATGAATACCAATTTCTGCCAAATAAATAATAACTGTGAAATTAAGACAGTAATCTTTTATGGCCGCATTGTAAAGGCAGTATTTTAAACAAGCTACAGAAGAAGAAAAGATAAATATTTTTATTATATCATAAACTGTGGGAAAAAGAAAATATACCCTGTGTTTTCCAAAATTACAGTATGACTAGAAGTCGAAAACTGAGGTCTTTACCTCTGCACAAACCGGCTTGCAACCTAGCTTACTTTACAGTACTTACAAGTATTTTAAAAGACAGCTAATAATTACAGTTTCGGCTTAAGCCGTGACACCCTCACATTGTGTGAAGGGTTTCTCCTACAAATCCTTAAGCAAACAGTTTTAAAAACCAAACCGAAAGAGGAAGGGTTTCAGGCTTAATAAGCCAACCCTTGAAAATTCCATCGTAACCATAAGGAGAATAAGCCGTGGCAGAACCAGGCTTACCGGGTGTTGTAGGCCACGGTCCAAGTCTTTCACTCACGGCTGTATACGCTGGAAAATCAAGAGACCTGTTGTGCAAATATAAAAATTTCTCAATAAATGCCGAAGCATATTTATAAATTTAAGGAGAGAAAACGATTAAGTAAAGATGCGTTGCAACTAGAAATTCATACCTGTTTCGTCGCAGATAAACTAACATTGTAGCAGCTTCGTCACGAACTTCAATGCACAAGCAAACCCCACTGCGAAGGAGAAAATGAAAGAACAGCTCTCAACTATATGCAAATTGCATGGCAGCAGGTTAAAGTCATCAAACCTCACAAATGGAGGCAAAGTGCACAGGTTAGGGTAATTGGAATATGGCAGAGAAAAGCACCACAAAGGAATGACCAAGCTATAAATCAAAAAAGGAGTGCTAATTAGCGAGTTTAAGCAAGAAAACGAGCTGGTGTAGATCGTTGCAGAGGATATTAGCACAGAGGTGCCTCAGCACCATCTTGAGCGACAGGCACCGAACGGGGAGGAGAAAATGGGGGCTAGGGTTTACCAACATCCCATTTAACTATGAAGCATATGGCGGTGGAGACGCCATGACAGTCAACAAAATAATTTCTGGATTGTGGGATTTCGGCTATAGTTTTAAAAGAGTCTTCAGCTCGCCAATAGAATGATGCTCAATCATTAGAGTAGACCAAAGTTTAACCATAGTCCACGCTGCATGCAAGGAGTATTCATTATCCTCCTTTTCATTATAATAATCATTGGTAATCATATTAAAACCTTTAATGTTTTCATAATGCATATATAGCTCAATGATTGGGTAGTTTTCAATATGAACCATAACCTAGTTAACATAACAAATATGCATTGGAAAATAGTAGTATACATCTTGTAATTTATATGCTTGGAGGGGAGTATAAAGTGTGATAGTTTATAAAAGAACCTTGGCACAAATAAACTAATTACAAACTATCCCCTTATGCAAGATGTTTAAGCTTCAGTTAAGTTTCTTTAATAAAATAATTTTAGCATAAAGACCAAAGAATATAAACAAGGTAAGCCATAAAATTTAATTGATTATATTTATGTTACCTTTTGCCTTGGATACCTTTCTTTGTTCAAAGTACTATTTTGTGTTTGAATTAATAACCTTAAATAGAATAAAAATTACCTTAGAATGGACAATTTTATGGTTATTCCTAAGCTCTAGGCTATGGTAAATGTTGAGAGCTACTTATCCGACTTCTGGATTTATAAGAAAAAGTCCAAACCTTTGCAGTACTTTAAGAAGCCCTATATCAATGCCGATTAACTTGAATTCTTGTTTACAGTTTATTCCTAGTATAAAATTTATAATTTTGTATCTATACTCTGATGTTTTATAGAGTTCATTGAGATACGTTGGTATAATTTACAACTGTAATAAAATTAAATAGAAAAGATGACAGAGCAATATAACATAAATTACTTCTGCTAGAAAGAAAACAGTTCGAATATACCTTAATTCAAGCTGAAAAGATTTGTCTCTTATTTTCTTTCGAACTTTTACTTTTACGACGAACTTATAATAATTACTCTAAAATTTTAAATTGCAGCGCCACAACTTCTTACCTGTACATCTGTAAGAAAAGTAGAAACCGTTGCGTTAGCTCGAAAGCTAAGTAAGCCTGGTTAGGCATAACAGATCACCTTATGGTCACAAAAGGAAGAAAAGTCAATAAGCTGTAAAGTATGTTCTATAACTAAGCATACTAACTGATAAACTCCATATATTAGTTAAACTGCGTTACATTAATGTAACTAATTAATGTTAGTTAAGTTGTTTATCTGTAATGTTTGTAGATTTAAAAATTTTAAATTTTTTTGGAATTTTTGGGGTTTTGACATTTGATATCAGAGCATGGTTCAAACATTAGGCCTTGATGTGGCTCGATTAGTTTCTGCAAAACGGTAAAAATAATATACTAACCTATATTTTGTTTTATGTGAAATGCAGAAAATTATTTTTTCTGAATCTAACAGGCAGGTATGGAGAACTTAGGAGAATATGCTGAGGAGGAATATCCAAACACTGAGACCAGACAGATGTCCAGAGAACCTGTGATTGAGGAGGTAACTGCTCACTCCTCAGAGTTGATGCAGACCATAAAGAGTTTAAAGACTGAAATAGAATCAGTCAAAAAGGATAATGAAAGAATTCTGAAGACTCAAGAGGAGTTAAATCAAATTCTGATAGAGAAATTTCAAACTGAAGGGAAAAATAGAAGGTCTGAATCTGAAGAAGCTAGCCATCAAAAAGGGTCCAAAAAGATGAAACTAGCTAAACCTGATGGCAGTTCATCATCAAAAGGAAGTAAGGAACAACAGAGCTATTACACTACTAGTGACAGTAGTGAGGCCGAGTTGTATAAAAGGAAGAAAAAGTACAGGCCTTATGAAGATATTTCTGGGGAGTTCAAGAAAATAAAACCCCCAACCTTCAATGGAGAAACTAAAAAGGAGAAGAGGCAGAATCCTGGTTATCTGGGATGAGAAAATATTTTCAGATTTATAATTATTCAAATCAGCTGAAGGCGAGAATGGCCATCTATAACCTTTCTGGAAAGGCAGATATATGGTGGAAAGATTTGAAGAGGGTTAAGGGGATTAAAGAAAAAGAGGTCAATTGGAGTACTTTTAAAAGGTACTTCAAGAAGAAGTTTCTGTCTGAACAATACTATGAAGAAAGGGCCAAGGAGTTTTATGAGTTAAAGCTTGGGTCCATGACTATGAAAGACTTAAATAGCAAGTTCTTAAGTCTGTTAAGGTATGTGCCATATTTAGTTGATGAGAAACTTAAAGTACAGCGGTTTCTCAGCTGCCTACCATACCATATAAAGGACAGAATCGAATATGATAACCCCAAAACTCTGGAAGAAGCCATGCGAAAAGCTAATTTCTGTTTTGAACAGAACAAAAAGAAGGAAGGAATAGCCAATTGGAAGGCTAAAAAGAATGGTAATCAGTCTGAATTCAAGAAAAAGGAGTTTGTACCTCAGAAAAATTTCAGGAATAACAAGAACAGAAACCATTCTAATGGTAAGAATTTCCAGGGAAGCAAAAATGGTGCTTCAAATAATTCCAATAACTTCAAGGGAAGCAAGGAGGTTTCTAACAATCATGGAAATTTCACTAAGAATTTTGAAAGGAAGGAACCTGTTAAGTGCTGGGAGTGCAATGGCCCACACTATGCTTCAGTTTGCCCAAATCGGAAGAATACAAACAGCAATATTCATACAATACAAGATGAAATGAATGTTGGAGACTTTGCAAGGACCATGCCTCAAATCAATGCAGTGTTGGATAATCGCCAAGCTGATTATCAAACTTCCATGGTGGAAGTAGAAGGTATGGTTAACAAAACCCCTGTAACTATTCGAATAGATCCAGGTGCAAGTCTTAGTTATATTTCACCACAAATAGTAGAAAAGTGTAATCTAACTGTTGAAAAGTTTGATAACTCTTGGCTAGTTCAACTAGCCACAGGGGCAAAAAGGAAGGTAAACTGTTATGTTAAGGAATGTGCTTTAGATATGAATGATTTTAAAACTTCTGTTAAACTAAATGTTCTTCCACTTGGCTCGTATGACATACTTATAGGTATGGAATGGTTAGAACAACACAGGGTAGTTTTAAACTATTTTGATAAAACATTTACATGTATGAATAATAATGAACAGCCTATAATAGTTAAAGGTATTCCTAGGAAAACTGTAGTCAGGCAGATTTTTGCTTTACAGCTCAAAAGAGCAGTCAGGAAAGGGTGTAAAGCCTATGCTGTAAATATTACAGATGGGGCGAGTAAATCTGAAAAAGATAAAATAAAAATAGAGGATATTCCTATGTTAAATGAATTTATTGATGTTTTTCCGGAGGAAATTCCAGGATTACCTCCCAGGAGGGAACTGGATTTCACAATAGAGCTGGTACCAGGTGTTGTACCTAGCTCGAAGGCTCCGTACCGTATGAATATTCTGGAACTTAACGAATTAAAATCACAGTTAAAGGAATTAATCGATAAGAAATATATTCACCCTAGTGTGTCCCCTTGGGGAGCACTAGTAATCTTTGTTAAAAAGAAAGACGAAACTATGCGACTTTGCATAGATTACCGTCAACTAAATAAAATGACAATTAAAAATAGATACCCGTTGCCCCGCATAGATGATCTATTTGATCAGCTACATGGAGCCATGGTGTTCTCTAATATAGACCTGAGATCAGGCTATCATTAGGTGAGAATTAAAGAAGAGGACATTTTCAAGACAGCTTTCAGAACTAGGTATGGACATTACGAATTTGTCGTAATGCCATTCGGGCTTACTAATGCCCCAGCCGTCTTTATGTGTCTAATTAATAACATAACGCATAAATATTTAGATAAATTTGTTGTTGTATTCATTGATGACATTTTAATCTATTCTAAAAATGAAGAGGAACATAAGGAACATTTACGGATAGTCTTACAAGAACTGCGAGAGCAACAGCTCTTTGCGAAGTTCAGTAAGTGTGATTTCTTCAGGGATGAAATCCAGTACTTAGGTCATGTGGTGACTAAAGAAGGGATTTCAGTTGATCCTGAAAAGATTAGGGCAATTGAAGAGTGACCAGTACCAAAGGACGTAACAGATGTTAGGTCTTTCATGGGAATTACCGGTTATTACCGGAGGTTCATAGAAGGCTTTTCAAAAATAGCTAACCCAATCACTTCCTTGCAAAAGAAAGGCAAGAAATTCGATTGGAACTTAAAATGCGAAGAAAGCTTTAAAAAACTAAAAAATTTATTAATAACTGCGCCTATTCTAAGAATAGCGGATCCCAATAAAGATTTCATGGTTTGCACCGATGCTTGTAATGACGGTCTAGGCGGAGTACTGACTCAGGATGGGCATGTCATTTCCTATGAGTCCAGGAAACTAAAGATCCATGAAAATAATTATGCCACTTATGATTTAGATTTGTCTACTGTTATTCATGCCTTAAAAATGTGGCGACGCCACTTAATAGGTAGAAAGTTTACTTTAATGACTGATAATAAGGGTTTAAAATACCATTTAGATCAGCCTAACTTAAATGCAAGGCAAGAAAGATGGCTAGCCTTCCTAAGTGAATACGATTTCGAAATTCAACACATAAAAGGAAAATAAAATAAAGTAGCTGATGCTTTGAGCAGAAATGCAAAGCTAAATTTTACAACAGCAATCAGTACTTACAACTCTGATTTAAATGAACAGCTGACGGAAGCGATGAAATTGGATGAAATTTATCAAAAATTACAAGCTACAGCTAAAGAAGAACCCACATAAAGTTTAATTAAGGGTTATAGTCTAAATAAAGATGGATTTTTATTGTTTAAGGACAGACTGTATGTGCCAAATGTGTCTAAAGTTAAATTGCTGATTCTGGATGAAGTGCATAAAACCCCTTATTCAAGGCATCCAGGCTACCAGAAGACTGTCACCATGTTGAGAAAAGATTATTTATGGCCTAATATGAAATCTGAAGTAGCTGAGTATATAGCTAGATGTTTGGATTGTCAACAAGTGAAGACAGAACATCAACATCCAGCTAGGTTGTTGCAACCCTTTCCTATTCCTAGCTGGAAGTGATAAATAATCAGCTTAGATTTCATTACTGGATTACCCAGAAATCAAAATCAGAATGATTCAATTATGGTGGTAGTGGATAAATTAAGTAAAGCAGCACATTTTATTCCTGTTAAAACCACTTTTAAGGCTGCAAATATAGCAGACATTTTCTTAAAACATATTTTTCGGCTACATGGTGTACCGAAGGTTATTATTTCAGACAGGGATCCTAAATTCACAGGGAATTTCTGGAAATCCTTGTTTAAAGGATTAAACACAACACTGAATTTTAGCACCTCTTTCCATCCTCAGACGGACGAACAGACTGAAAGAGTTAATCAGGTGTTGGAGGATCTGTTAAGAATGTACGTCAAGGATCAGCCAGGTAAGTGGGAGGATT
Source organism: Pseudotsuga menziesii (assembly GCA_001517045.1). Classification (NCBI taxonomy): domain Eukaryota; kingdom Viridiplantae; phylum Streptophyta; class Pinopsida; order Pinales; family Pinaceae; genus Pseudotsuga; species Pseudotsuga menziesii. Next base: position 496,202 of record LPNX010778199.1, on the reverse strand, counting down.
ACTTGCATTTAGCAGAATTTGCATACAACAACAACTATCAATCATCAGCTAAGTTTAGTCCTTTTGAAATTCTGTATGGGCGTAAATGTAACACTCCTATCTCCTGGAATAATCCAGTAGATAGATTGGTGTTGGGACCCAAATTATTAAAAGAAATGGAACAAATTGTAAAACAAGTGCAGGAGAACTTGAAGGTTGCCCAGGATCGGCAAAAGAGCCAAGCAGATTTGAAAAGAACTCCTAAAGAGTTCCAGGTGGGTGAGCATGTGTTCATAAAGGTAAGACCAAAGAAGATCTCCCTAAGATTGGGGAGTTCTGCAAAATTAGCGCCACGTTACTGTGGTCTGTTTGAAATTTTATCTAGAGTTGGTCAAGTCACATATCAGCTAGTGTTAGCACCTAATTTAAAAGTACACAATGTTTTTCATATTTCTGTTCTGAAAAAGTATGTTCATGATGCTACTCATGTGATTGATTGGAACGTTGTACAGGTAGAACCAGAAGGGGAAGTTCTGGTGGAACCGGATTGTATCCTCGGGAGGAGGGAAATTACTCTGCGGAACCGCGCAATTGGACAGCTGAAGGTGCAATGGAAGCACCTTAGTCCTGAAGAAGCTACTTGGGAACTGGAAAGTAAGATGCAGGAAGCATACCCGAATCTGTTCCAGGAGGTTCCTGAGGAAGAAGAATAAGTAACATCGAGGACGATGTTACATTTTAAGGGGGTGTGTATGTCACATACCCCAATTTTGTAAAATTATGTAATTTGTTTTATTATATTTCTGAGACATTATGTTAAATTTAATCCTAAGTAGGGATTGATGACTCAGCAGATTCAACAGTAATGGAGTGTAATTCAGAATATTTTATTATTAATAAATAAATTATGGAGACAACAGCATGGGAGAGCTGTTAAAAGAGGTTACTAGTCAAACTGGTGGATGGAACTAGGTGGAAAGGCAAAAGACAAGTGGCAGCATCCTCAAACACTTCCTAAGTTGCAGGTGGCAACTTCCCTATATTTGGGGTCATGATTCCCCAAGAAAGTGGAAGCAGAGCAGGTGGCTCATTAAATGATAGTTAACCCAACAAAGACCTAGGCAATCTTTTAAAAGTACTCAATGAAGAGAGCTGAGGCTGCTCATATTTTATTCCAGAAATAATTCATTCAGGTGAATGTTATTCACGAATTTCATTGAGGAAAGAGGGAAAAACAGTAAGGAAGTGTTCTGAGTGGATTGCTGTAGTAACTTGATTTTATTTACAGGTTTTAGCTGGAAGGACTTGCTGATAAGTTCAGGATTCATCCTAAGTTGAGGACTGGTATCTGACATTGCTGCACCTAGTTCCAGCCAGGGAGACCAGAGCAAGCTCGGGGGTCCTGAGAAGTCGTTGTCTGAGCGCTCTCCAGGAGTTGGTAGGAAGGAACGGCCTCCCATTGTTGTTGTTGTCCACAGCTTAAACAGGTTCTGTCAATTATTTCTTTATGTTTACTAAGTATGAATGGATGCATGTTGTGGTTAAGTTTATATGTCTGAGGAACTAGTTAGTAACAGTAAAGTTAGTATCTCAAAATACCAGTAGTTAAATCTGTTAATAGTTACTATGTTTTTCCACATCTGGAATCACCAGACCGTACTCCAGCACAGTATCTCGGTATTATGAAGTAATATCCTTCTGAAACGAGTTTCCTATTTAGTTACTTTCAGTAACCTCTAATGTTTTACCAAGTTATAAGTTCTGTATTTTTGTTTACAATAAAAGCTACTGTACATTATAGAAAGAAGAAGTTAGATTGAAATCACATTATTTTGCTATACAGTTTTCTTTATTGTTTTTGGATGATTTTACTTCTAGAAATTTAACTTAAAGCAAGAACAAGTTACAGAGCTACTATTTCTTTTCATTAAGATTATAAACATGATAATAATTGCATTTACAGAACCTTTGTAAATAAACTTTATAACTAAGAGAATAACCAATTTATAGAAAAATATAGATAGCATTAATGTATAAGCTATAGCAATGTCAGGTAGATACTATATTCATTATAGTAAGTAATAAGGTATTTTATTTTTGTTTTGCTATTAATTTACAATAAGTTCTTATTAGTATAAATATTCTTAGATTTAAACTTACTGTTCGAGCTGCAAGTATTTCACAGTTTTTAAATCTTACCTCTTTTAAGGGTATAATTGTGCAGCAGTAAATATTTCTTTTCCTTATTCATAAGGAGGACAAATAACAAGAGCTGATACAAAAACCTTTTAAAAAAAATACTTGTACACAGTAATTAAACCCTTTACTTATTGCACAGAGAGAACAACATTATTAAGGCTATCATCTTTATTTTATAAATTAAACTAAGTAAATATTCTGTACAAATATTAATATGTGTACTCTTAAAAATATTTATAGATAGAAATTAAATAACTAGATACTGAATTTATGTAAGTACTATCCTAACTCAGAAAAAAATAATTAAATTACAGGAAGAGAAATAAACAGCGTGGTGTAACTTACATCCAAGCTATTTAATAAATATAATATTAAATAAAACTTATGGAAATAAGCTAGAGTTATTACTATAGAATCCAAAGTAATTACAGATAAACTAAATGGTAAATAATAGTAAAATTCTTTATGTAATATAAAGATAATATGATAGTTATCATAGACAACTTTCTATTTCCGAAAGAGAGTCTTAGTTTTTTTTTATTTAAAAAGATTTAGAGTAAGTTTACTTACTGTACGTAGGGGTAATTGCAGAAAGGAAGAAATTTAAGACCTTATATTATTATCAAGGTATAAACACTAATTTTTTACAATCTCTTACTAAATAAAGGGTTAAATATAAATCGGAAGATAATATTTATTGTTTAGTATACAATTTGAAAGTATACCTATGCGGTATTATATACTTATAGTAACCTAATGTTACAGCCATTTTATTTATCTGGCTTTATATTACTAAAAGAAACAGAAATAGTAATATTATTTTCTCTGTAAACTAGGTTTTAACCCTACGAATACCAATTTCTGCCAAATAAATAATAACTGTGAAATTAAGACAGTGATATTTTACGGCTACATTGTAAAGGCAGTATTTTAAACAAGCTACAGAAGAAGAAAAGATAAATATTTTTATTATATCACAAACTGTGGGCAAAAGAAAATATACCCTGTGTTTTCCAAAATTACAGTATGACTAGAAGTCGAAAACCGAGGTCTTTACCTCTGCACAAACCGGATTGCAGCCTAGCTTACGTTATAGTACTTACAAGTATTTTAAAAGACAACTAATAATTACAGTTTCGGCTTAAGCCATGACACCCTCACATCATGTGAAGGGTTTCTCCTACGAATCCTTAAGCAAACAGTTTTAAAAACCAAACCGAAAGAGGAAGGGTTTCAGGCTTAATAAGCCAACCCTTGAAAAGTCCATCGTAACCATAAGGAGAATAAGCTGTGGCAGAACCAGGCTTACCGGGTGTTGTAGGCCGCGGCCAAGTCTTTCACTCACGGATACATATGCTGGAAAATCAAGAGACCTGTTGTGCAAATATAAAAATTTCTCAATAAATGCCGAAGCATATTTATAAATTTAAGGAGAGAAAACGATTAAGTAAAGATGCATTGCAACTAGAAATTCATATCTATTTTGTCGCAGATAAACTAACATTGTAGCAGCTTCATCACGACCTTCAACGCACAAGCAAACCCCACTGCGAAGGAGAAAAGGAAAGAACAGCTCTCAACTATATGCAAATTGCATGGCAGCAGGTTAAAGTCATCAAACCTCACAAATGGAGGCGAAGTGCACAGGTTAGGGTAATTGGAATATGGCAGAGAAAAGCACCACGAAGGAACGGCCAAGCTATAAATCAACAAAGGAGTGCTAATCAGCGAGTTTAAGCAAGAAAACGAGCTGGTGTAGATCGTTGCAGAGGAGATTAGCACAGAGGTGCCTCAGCACCATCTTGAGCGAAAGGTGCCGAACGGGGAGGAGAAAATGGGGGCTAGGGTTTACCAACAGCCCATTTAAGTATGAAGCATATGGCGGTGGAGACGCCACGACAGTCAACAAAATAATTTCTGGATTGTGGGATTTCGGCTATAGTTTTAAAAGAGTCTTCAGCTCGCCAATAGAATGATGCTCAATCATTAGAGTAGACCAAAGTTTAACCATAGTCCACGCTGCATGCAAGGAGTATTCATTATCCTCCTTTTCATTATAATAATCATTGGTAATCATATTAAAACCTTTAACGTTTTCATAATGCATATATAGCTCAATGATTGGGTAGTTTTCAATATGAACCATAACCTAGTTAACATAACAAATATGCGTTGGAAAATAGTAGTATACATCTTGTAATTTATATGCTTGGAGGGGAGTATAAAGTGTGATAGTTTATAAAAGAACCTTGGCACAAATAAACTAATTACAAACTATCCCCTTATGCAAGATGTTTAAGCTTCGGTTAAGGTTCTTTAATAAAATAATTTTAGCATAAAGACCAAAGAATATAAACAAGGTAAGCCATAAAATTTAATTGATTATATTTATGTTACATTTTGCCTTGGATACCTTTCTTTGTTCAAAGTACTATTTTGTGTTTGAATTAATAACCTTAAATAGAATAAAAATTACCTTAGAATGGACAATTTTATGGTTATTCCTAAGCTCTAGGCTATGGTAAATGTTGAGAGATACTTATCCGACTTCTGGATTTATAAGAAAAAGGCCAAACCTTTGCAGTACTTTAAGAATCCCTATATCAGTGCCGATTAACTTGAATTCTTGTTTACAGTTTATTCCTAGTATAAAATTTATAATTTTGTATCTATACTCTGATGTTTTATAGAGTTCATTGAGATACGTTGGTATAATTTACAACTGTAATAAAATTAAATAGAAAAGATGACAGAGCAATAGAACATAAATTACTTCTGCTAGAAAGAAAACAGTTCGAATATAACTTAATTCAAGCTGAAAAGATTTGTCTCTTATTTTCTTTCGAACTTTTACTTTTACAACGAACTTATAATAATTACTCTAAAATTTTAAATTGCAGCACCACAACTTCTTACCTGTACATCTGTAAGAAAAGTAGAAACCGTTGCGTTAGCTCGAAAGCTAAGTAAGCCTGGTTAGGCATAACAGATTACCTTATGGTCACAAAAGGAAGAGAAGTCAGTAAGCTGTAAAGTATGTTCTATAACTAAGCATACTAACTGATAAACTCCATATATTAGTTAAACTGCTTTACATTAATGTAACTAATTAATTTTATTTAAGCTGTTTATCTGTAATGTTTGTAGATTTAAAAATTTTAAATTTTTTGGGAATTTTTGGGGTTTTGACAATGAACATGATTTCCATGACTAGATATAGTCCTTAAGGAAAATAAGTTGTTGATTCATCCTCTATTGGCCCTTATGAAGCACTTTATGATGTTGTTCAATATGCTTTTGATGTCCATTCTGATGATCTTCACCTAGTGGCTTCGGATCCTTACCACCTACCCTACTGGCTAGAACCATCCCTCCCTACTCTAGATTATCTCTCACAAACTTTTCCTTCAAATGAGACCATCATGGAAAACATGAGTATGGATGAACCCATATAGGAAGATCACCATCATTGATCTTCTTTTCTTCCTAATGCCAGTTCAATAGACTTTGACCTAGTATCTCTTATTAATATTGATATTGTCAGTGATACGCAAGCATCTGTATTGTTGCAAGAAACAGATTTCGAAGGAAATATTTGCAACATCACTAAGACAATCCTGCTTGACATATCATTCAAGACCGGAACTGTAGAGCACGTTCATGTAGGCCAAAACTACTCGACAGAGGAAACTGAAAGTTATAGATCCCTTTTCAAATAATTCTGTGATATTTTTTCTTGGACGTATGAGGAGATTCATGGGATTGATCCGTCAATTTTTGTAAATGATATTAGAACCTATACCATGGAAAATCCTGTTCGACAAAAATTATGTCAAGTCCATCCGAAGAAAGCAGCGGCTTAAAGATGAAGTGGAAAAAATTTTGAAGACAGGGTTTATTTATCCCATACCCTTGACGGAATGGGTATCTAATATTGTCCCTGTTGCTAAGAAGCAGGGCACTATTAGAGTCTATTTTGATTTTCAAGACTTAAATAAGGCTTGTCATAGTATAATTTCCCTACTCCACACATCGGTCAAGTCATCGATAATTGTGCAGAAAGAATCATATTTTGTTTTATGAATGGATTTTCTGGCTACAATCAGATAGATATTTTTCTTGTCGATCAACATAAAATGACATTCATTTGACCATGAGGATGCTTCGCATATCGTAAGTTACCTTTTGTTCTAAAAAACCCCAGAGCTACATTCCAGCGTGCCATGTCCTACGCTTTTCACGATATCAAGCACATCATGGATCCGTACCTTGACGATCTCCTTGCTCATTCACAGCAATGGGAGGACCATCCAGGGCACCTTAGAGACATTTTCCTTAGGTGTAGTCATTATAATATTTGGCTTAATCCACTCAAATGTGTCTTTTGTGTTGAGACCAGACGTCTTCTTGGCTTCGTGGTTTCCAAAGATGGCATTCGAATTGATCCTTTGAAAATGGTTGTTATCCTAGCCTTACCCTCCCCGATAAACATCACCGAGCTCCAAAGCTTGCAACATAAGGAAAATTTTATTCGTCGTTTTGTATGCAACTTTGCAGAAAAAACAAATGGTTATATGCGTCTCCTGAAGAAGGACACTCTATTTTTCTAAGATGATCAGGCCCAATGAGCTTTTGATAATATGAAACACGCTCTGACCCATTCACCGATGTTTCACCCCCCATATTATTCAAAATAATTTATGTTGTATGTTTCTACCTCCACTACTACCATTGGAATGGTTCTAGTGCAGGAAAATCCCAATGACCAAGAACACATGATATATTACTTAAGTAAGAGTCTCATTGAATCTGAAACCCGTTACTTATGTGTGGACAAGTTAGCTCTGGCTACATTCGTTGTTGTACAAAATTTTCGTCATTACATTCTACTTCGTACTACAAATGTACTCACGGATCAAAACCCCATGTACTAAATTCTGACTCGTCAGGTACTATGGGGAAATTATTCCCGTTGGATTGTTATCTTACAAGAATTTGATCTTGATTTTGCCAAGGCTACTTTGAAGAAATCCTTGGTTTTCCTGGATTTGATGTGTGACCTTCCCTTTTCTTTGATGGAAACTAAGACCAACAATTCATTCTCGGATGATTTTTTGTTCTTGATAAGCACAACTGATCCATGGTATGGATATTTGATTATCTATCTCCAGACTCAGATATTTCATCCTACCATATCTCATAGCAATCGTCATCATATTCATCACCATTTAAAGTAATATCTCATTTTGAATGATACATTATACCGACATGGTATCAATTCCATCCTTAGACGTTGCCTTTCACATGAAGAGGTTCAACAGGTTTTGAATGACTGCCACTCTAGAGCATGTGGGGGTCATCTTTCTAGGATGGCTAGAACCCAGAAAATCCTTCACGTTGGGTATTTCTGGCCTTCGATATTTAAATATTGTCATGAAGTGGTTAAGAAATGCCCACCCTGTCAACACTTTTATCCAAAAAAGTGCACCCACCCTGCTCCTTTACAACCTACCATTGGTATTGATTTTATGCATTGTAATCCTACTTCAGCCGAGGGCCATGGTCACATCATCGTAGCCGTCAATTACTTAAAAAAATGGGCTGAGGCAATGACTACATATGCATAGGATGGTAATACTTAAGCCCTCTTTTTATTCAACCATGTGACAGCTAGGTTTGGAGCCCCGCAAGCCATAGTCACTGACCACGATTATCATTTCTGAAATCAGAGGATGTCTGAGTTGAGCGTTGAGCTGGGTTTTCGCCATGAAAATGCAACTCTGTATTACCCACAGTCTAGTGGTTAGGTAGAGGCCATTAACAAGGTTTTGAAAACCATGTTGGGTAGGATGGTTGGAGATAACAAATCCAACTGGAACTTGACTTTCTTCTCCGCACTTTGGGCTTATAGGACTTCAGTAAAAACAGCAATTGGTTTCACACCCTTTCAGTTGGTCTATGGAATATAAGTTGTCCTCCCTATAGAGTGTCAAATCCCATCACTTAAACTTGTAGTAGAACTTCTCCCAAACACTTTCACCGAGTAAGAGAGATTTGTGTACTTAACCAACCTTGATGAAAGTAGAAGAGATGCTTCCTTGGATAACGAGGCACATAAAAAATGTGTCAAGGAATAGTATAACAAGTTTGTTCAACCTCGTGTTTTCAATGAAGGTGACCTAGTCCTGACTTATGATCAGAGACATGATAAACTAGGGAAAGTAAAGTTTGAATCTATGTGGTACAGTCCCTTTGTAGTTAGTAAGTCTTATAGAAATGGGCTTACGAGCTCGTACACTGACGGGATACCCTTTAGGAAACATTGCAATGGTTTGTACCTGAAGAGGTACTATGCTTAAGACATTTATGTATGGTACCTTGTATATATGTATATTTGAATTTCAGTGTGTTTTGTCATTTTCAATATGGTTTTGAGTTTGATATCCATAATGTTTATACTATGTTTTAGTTATGCAGATTGGATGGGTTTCTATGGTTTTGCTGATGGTGCATGCTATCATACCTTGAACCTTGCTTCAGCCGCTTGGGTGGTGTATTCCCCAGCTCATGACTTAGTCAGTTTAGGAGAAGTTTGTATTGTTCTGTCTACCAACAACATCGCCAACTATCATGCAGTGATAGGTTTACTGACTGAGGCTTCCTCTTGGGACATTCATGATTTGGTAGTATTTATGGACTCTCGGCTAGTGGTGTGTCATTTAAACCATGTTTATACCATCAGGAACCCCACACTTCTCTAGATATTTTGAAGAGTGTGTCTGTTAGAGAGGTCATTCAATTTCATCACTTACAGGCATGTCCCTAGGTCTGATAATACGATTGTTGATTCATTATCAAACTACATTCTGGACTGGTAAATCACCCATTCATAACTTTTAAAGATAAAACATGGTCTATTGTAAAGTAAAATAAATTGTAGAAGACACATAAAACTCATGTAAATATAGTTTGTCCATTTGAAACTGATATAAACACTGGAACTGAGTCTATATATATATATATAAAGTGTTTTTACAAAAACATGGTCACGAGACCCCATCTGAAGCACTCTGGCTTTTCGGTATACAAAATGATACAAAAAATCATGAAGCTAGCAAGCTTTTAGTGACACATCATGCATACCACCCTAATGATGCTCATGGTAGCACATAATATCCCTTTCTACTCTATGTAGAAAGCAACTGAAATGGCCCAAAACTCTCGCAGTATGTCTCTGAAACCTCCTAGGTAGGTCATCTATCGCAGCATTCGGGATATCCAAAGTCAACCAACATAGGTTATCCTCCAGCTCAGTGATCTCATTGTTGCCTCTATGGACAAAGCAAGCTACTGCTCACCTGTCCATGGGGGATGATCCCCCAGGCCGTGCATCCCCAACATCTACATGAAAAAATTAGGTCTTGTTATCATCCATAAAAATAATAAAACATAAAAATATAAAAACATAAAAAACATCTTGAGTATTGCTTCTTACCGATATCACCCCACTAAGTGCCAGGTGGTAGAGGAAGGTTGGGATCCCCTATAAAGTAGGTCCATGCATAGGCGTAGTCCCCAACCATGAGGATCTGGTTGTTCAACCATCGAAAGAAGGGAGCCCTGTATTTTACCTTGGACCCGCCACCTCCAGTGCGGGCCATGATCTCCACCCACCACAGCATGCGGGGGTGTCTAGGTCTTAACTCTGTGAATACCACCTGGGGTCTCAAGAGGGGTACCCTCTCAAAGAAGAAGCATGCCAAAATGGTCACGTAGTTGAATTGTTTTAGTTCCCCTTGTCGACACTTGGTCAGCTAATCCTTGAACACAGGTAATAGTGCCTCAGCCCAGTTGAATATTATGGGCGCCATGACCTCTAGGTCATACAACATGTGAGCCTGAGAAGCTTGGTGAGCCCCTTAGCTCCAAGCTACTCTTTGCAAGGTAAAAATCATAGTGCAAAGTGGAAAATATCTCACTTCTTTTATCAGGATTTTCTTTCCCGACATCTTGGTTCCTAGATTAGAATGACAGACTATCAACTCCTGTGTAGTAATATCTCCCCCTCAGGAGACTATCAGTCAAATAGGTGCTCCACGCCTAGACAACCCAGTGAGAAAATAATTCTCCTCCACCTCTATGGTGAGGATGTGAGGCCCTACCTTGAAATGTTGTTGCTACGGATTCCACATCCGTATTATGTGCTCCAGTAATTGCACATGTGATACCATACTAGGAGCATTGAATAATTTTAAAAGGCCACAACCTCGCAGAGCAGCAATGGAGCCCACATTTTTTACGGCACGGGAATCATCATATTCATGTTTCCTTTCTTTCCAAATCAGCATTATGAGCAAAGTAACATGTCAAAAAACAATAAATGAGGAATTTATACAATTATCCAACCTTTAAAAATGATAAAAAAACCTCTATTTTTTCTAGGGAATTCACATTTTGGGCACTACGGCCGGCACTGCTCCTGTCCCTTTATGACAAGGTGGTGCCACTGCCTATGCAAGCCTAAAGAAAGGTGGTTCTTATCGAGAATCGCTCCTCCCGTGAAGGATAGAAGCATTACCTCGGATGCGTTTTTTAGTTTTGTATTAAAATCCCCAAAGATCCATAAAAAGACATGAAATTGAGAAATGGAAACCATAGAAATGAGGAGAAGGTTTCTAGCTCTCACCTAGAACTGACGCCTCAGAAAATGGAGGGTAAACATCTCTAAATTCTTCAGCTGAAGATCTGCACACAATTTTTCCCAAATGCTCTCGAAGAATTGACAAATGGTAAATGAGTTATTTTTTATTATTTACTTTGCATTTTATAAAATATTTTAGGGTTATTATATTATTTTAAATATTTTTAAATCATTTTCATTTAAAATGCCCTTTTCTATAGTTTGTAAAGGTGAATTTTAAATATTTTTGGGGAACTAATGGCACTTTAAAAAGTTTTGCGGGGACAAAAGTAAAGCAATATTGTCTATGGGTAAGTTTTTTTTTGGCTTTTTCATACTTTTGCAAAATGGAAAAATCCATCAAGTGTTCATTTCAACACTTTGATCATGCTTTTAAACCTAGGATCAAATTTCATATTCATTTTCACTTCTTTTCAGGCTTGTTAAACCCGTTCATCATGAAAAGAAACCCTAATGGAGTTTTCTTTAAACTCTTTTTGGACACCATAAATGTGAAAATATTTTTGAGTGAACTTGTCTTCTTCATGCTCATAAAAGTACTTGAAGAGTTGTCTCTCTATTGGTAGTTTACCCCTTTCTCAGCTCATATTGACTAGTTACGAAAAAGGAGCACTCCAACCAATCATGAGTGGAAGATTTGTCTCGGGTATTATTTTATACTTTTTTGAGCCCTAGAGAATAAATCATATAAAAAAGGACCCTTTGGAGTCTTCTTTTGTTTTCATTCAGACTCTCTAAACATGAACAAATATGAGTTAAGTTTCAATGGGCTCTTTAAACCAAACGCTGAGAGACCTTGTTTTGGGAATGAGCCCCTCCTTTCTCAGGTTCGTGAAATATATGAGAATGGACTTGTCTTCAGATCAGCTACAATGAATGTTTGTTACCCTCTTTGAACTCATAAAAAGAAAAGGAGGCACTCATAAATCATGATGGGGAAATTAAGGGAAGGGAACTAATTCATTTTGCAAACAAAATGGCAATTTGTAGTCACCTTTGGACATGGCACTTGTTTGCATTTCATTCTGTCAATTGGGTATTCAGCTTGCTTCCAAGTTGATCCACTTTCATGAGTCATGTCACTCCTTTGATTCTTTCAAAGAATGCATTGTCTGCCACTACATTATGTCCTGGTATCCTCCTGGTTTAGTCAATTCTACCAAGTCTTTTGTCGTGTCACTCGATGTTCAAAGGGAAGTTTAAATTTTACCTCTGTAATCAAAATAGCCTTTGTGTCAGTACCTTTTGAGTCAGTCCTTTGACGAGACTATTCCTGTCGACATCAGCTCATCATCTAGGAATTAGTCTTAGAAACAAGTTTAGTACCTTGAGTTATGTATGCTTTAATGACAGATTCTCTCGCTCTCGACATAGGTTCACATCATTGACCTTTGATCGATAGACTCGACTGAGTGTTCAACATCAATTAATCTATTCACACTCAAGAGATTGTATTAGGGTACCTTGGGAATCATTGAAATCAATGGTGATTTCCCTCACACTTATGAACGGTTATCATCATTGACTGGTAATCAAATAGTTTCTACCATGTTTGACATCAAGACATTGTAATCACATGGATAGATTAGTACTTTGTGGAAGACAAGATGAAGACCCTGGGTTTCAATTAAAAGCACTCATTGCTTTCCCCCAGGTTGCGATGGAGTATATTGTATGAATTCCTAGCATGGATCCACATTTGTATGGTCGTGGTTGTGTTCAAATTTGTGTCCATTTGACATAGATCTGCAGTGTATTTTTGGTAGATATGTCCCAATTTTGAGTCCTCTATCACATGGATCTACATTGTATTCTAGTAGCCATGTTTGTAAATCTCTCTCATAGATCTTCCTTGTATTGGTATGCAGCCATGATGAGGATAAATTTGGTCATGAGTAAAAAGTAATGATGTATTGTAGATGTCTTCTTGATGATGATCTTCGATCAAGCAAATTCTTGCCTCGAAGTGATAACTTTCTCTTTCAAATCTCTCGCCTATCGTATCCCTCTAGCCTCATGCTTTGGGGGGATTTCTGTTACACATAAATATCATCGTCATCATGTGATGAGGTCCCAAACATCATTTATTTCCCTGAATCCCAAGTTGTGAAGTGAAAATACTGGCCCTGACTTCAGTCTTGCATATTAAAGTCCATCACTGCTTATTCCCCTAAGGCAAGAAGCGTTACCTTCTTAAGTAATTCTCACTGTCTCTTGACAGTAGGAAGTGCCACCCATTTTTCCCCTTCTTTAATGTGTGGTTCTACCCTATCACTTCTCTATCATAGTGGAGGAGAAGCGGTGCCCGAGGTAAAAAGTGAAAAATAGAATATTCCACGAAGCTTCTCGAAGGAAGACTTCATGCCACCCTCGTCCCTACTTCTGAGGACCACTTGGACTCGAGATACATCATTTTGGGATCTCCCTTCCACCTCACCCACCATTTACTCAACCATCCTTATCCTCCCAAGGCCTATAAAACCAGGCTCATAACCCATGGTTGAGGAGAGAAAAGTTATGTTGTTGCATTGAGGTTCTAGCCAAATTAGTAGGATGAGCATAGAAGGAGCAAGTTGGAGGTTTTTGGGACAAGGCATTGGCATGTGAAGGAGCATCACAATACTAAGGAAAAGGTTGTAAGATTTCTTCTTGATATTTAGTGAAAATTTAGTTCCTTTCCCATAAAGTATGTTATGTTACAATCATGTATTTTACTGTTGGATTCCTTTGTCACTGACATAGAATTGTGGATTATATTATGGTGATTTTGATGTTGTTTGCTTGTTTCATGTTATTGTGCAGGTACATCTGTGAAGAGCCATCGCCATAGGAAACAGTTACATCACACTATCAAAGAACTCATTCCAGATCTCCACAACTTATAGGGGAAGTCTTCCATCTCTATTGTAACTCATTTGGTCTAGATCTGAACCATTCAGACTAGAGGAACAACTCTTGTCCGCAAGAGGTTCATTTTTCCTAGAAACAGCAATCAGTGCGATACTAGAGAATATGGAATGGACTACCCGAATGCATATGCTAGTATAAAACTCAATAAAGCAAAAAAGAACTGCTTGACCACATAACGTGAAGCTATGGGAATGATCTTTGCTTTACAAAAGTATGCACATTATTTTCTAGCTAATCCATTTACATTTTATACAAATCACCAATCACTTAATTATTTGGTGAATAAACCACTCCATAATGGACAATTATGCATATGGCTTCTCTTATTTCAATAATTCAAAATTTCACTAGTACATGTGAACTTTTTTCCCACGACAAATCGTCGCTATAGCAACACTTTTATGTTGCTATATCAACATATCGAAGTCCAAATTTTCTTCGGAAAATTCTCATCACATTAGCCACACTTCAAATATGTCAGCGATATAGTGACAAAACATCGATGGCACATGGTGATTGTGGCCTATGCTCCAAAAACCTATGGGCATCGCTATAGCGACGTTTACGTGTCGCTAGAGAAATGTCTTGGAGGCGCTATAGAGACAGAGGACTGTGGAAAATTTATGTTCCTAAGTCATTATGCATCGCTAGAGCGACGTCTTTTTTTTGTTATAACATTGCACATTTGTCGAAATAGAAATGTCAAGGCATCAATATAGCGATGATAGTTCATGTAAAATGAAAAGTGACTAAGCATTTTTGTGTCCCTATAGCAACGTCATTGTGTCACTATATCAACAAAATGAATGTCTCTATAGCGGCGTTTACTGTGTATGTTTAAAAAAAAATATAGAATTCGTAGCAAAGATTGTATTTCAAATCTAGGCATGCCTCTAGGCACTTACAATGATGTTGGTTGTCAATAATTATTAGAGACTAAATGTCCTACCTCATACAACTTAACAAGTGCAATATTTCATCTCTATGTTATGATACCTTGGAATATGAAGTTTGAACCATTCCTAGCCTAAAAGAAATGACATAATCATGCCATTATTCACTATGATGTTTGTTTGAATATCCACATGAACTTAATAACTAACCGGAAAATATGCTATAGATCATACAGTTGAGTTGTCCAGAATATTGGAATTCAATGCTACTATTCACTCATACATCATAAAATTATCCAAAATTACTTACCTCGAGCAAAATCCACCATCGATAGCACTCCATCCTAGTCATATACCAGGAGCAAGAACTTCTTTGTCTTTCACTTCACTGGACTACACAAGGCGCCACTTTAAAGACACAAGATCCATAAAAATGTTTAATGCACACATTTCAACTCATTTTGAGGAAAGTTGCAAACTCTTAGGTAGATTCAGCTCATTTGTATTTTATAATTATTTTTCTTAAATATTCAAACTCAAAGCTAAAACAATAAATGATGCAGAGAATTGGATCTCAAGACCAAGTTCAAAGTGTCTAGTCAGGCCTAAAGGTCTAGACATCAGCCCAAGGAGGGTCCATTGTAAAAGATGTTGTAAATATCTTGTAAATACTAAAAAGTGTCTAGTTAACAAGTAAGATTTGGGATAGAAGATTCCAATTAGATAGGTGTCAGTCAATAATGACTATGTAAACATATCCCTAAAGAAATGAGATGACTCAAGAGAGGTTAGTTGCTTGTTTATAGTCATTAGTGGATGAGTCATATATAGGGATAAGTTTGGTTTCCTAAGAATAGAAGTTGTTGAATTAATTTTGGAACAGATTGCTAATTAGTAGGGGTCATTATTTAGTGAACGAGGGTTAGTTAGAATTGAGGGAAATCTAATTGTAAGCTAGGAGTAGTGGTAGGAGGAAGAACTCAGAGAGAGAGATATTTCAAAGAAGATGGCCATTGAGAGATGATTCAGGCCATAGAAAGAGTAGAATTGGGTTTTTGAAGTATATGTACAATTTAATCTTTTAATGAGAGGTAGATTCATCAAATGTTGTGTGCCTTGTCCTTTTTCATTTTGTGTGTGTGATGTAATTGAGCAAGTTTGATGAATGATTAGTTAGTTGATAAACTAAGTATGTACATGTAGACCTGATACTAAATTGAGCAACAGTACTGGGCAGAAATTCATGAAAGAAATTCTAGTCAATGAGACATAATTGGGTATAATTTCTATATGTGAAATTCCAGTTATTATGAGTTTAAGATTGGGTAGAACCAGAGAGGTTCCAGTCTTTGTAGAAGTTTGTTTATGACTTAAGTAAACACTCTATGAATAGAAAAATTATGCATTTTATTGTTGTTGAGTTATGAGTGAGTTTGAATATATGGGATTACAGAGTAATCTTGCATTGTTGTGTCAATGAAGAAATAATTTTATGTCAATGAGGAAATAATGGTGTAAATCCCTATTGAGGGTCACAGTTCGAGTTAGTGTTGAGGGAATTAGTGTTGAGGAAGCCCTGTAGTGGACCGAGCATTTGTACAAGTTTATTAAAGCTTAGAGAGGCCATGTATGATCAATTATGCAATGTATGACTCTGAATGATGATGGAGAAAAATTATGTGTAATGATGCTGAGAATCGATTGAATTACCCTGAGAATGGTTGATATTTTCGACACATATAAGAAATTAAAGGCTTGATAGGTGTGTAGTGATCATTGTAGGTTGAAAGGATGATATTGAATGACCCTTTGACTGTTTAACCTAATCGTAATGTCAAATTCTTGATTGACTGTGTGTTTTAATAAGTTGTAGTTGTATTGCAGAAGTCGACAAGTTTTGATGGTTGAGATCATGTCGGAGAAATGAAGTTGGAGATCGAATTGCGTGGTTTTGTGCAAAGAAAACAAGACCAAGAATGGACAGTTGTTGAGTGTATTGGAAGGAATATTGACGGTAGAGATTGAGTTACATAAGGGATAAAATTTAATGAGGTTGAACGGAAGAGATCACACCTTGGTCTAATCAATGGAGGAGATTAGATATCGTAGTCAGAGAGGGAAGGTGGTTAATGAAGCTTGGAAGTGCAATGGGACTCAACGTGTCCAATTTTGATAGTCATCACACTCAGCCATGGTATGGGTTAAAATCACACTATATATATTGCGAAAGGCTCCCAGTTGTGAGATAATAGTCATGTGGATTTACACAATGTGTTAGATAATCCTCTCTCAATCGAATCTGATAAGAAATGGAAAGCATAGGGTGGTGGTTGAGTGGTTGAATACGCAAGTGTTCTTTTAAGTTGGATTAAGTTTGTTAAATGCCGACAAATATAGGAAGGAGCCAAGATTGGCTAAGAAACAAGAGATAGCAATAGATCTTAGTAGTGGTTCTAAAAGGATTAAGTGTGTCTTTTAAGCTAGCAAAGTATGTGAGTGATTTCAACATACTAAGAGTATCCTTAGGTAAGGAAGGCTTTAGGGATGGGCCTTCTATCAATAAAAAAACCATGTCCAGCATATAAAAAACATACCTCAATATCCTTCATGTCTAGGATGTCCCAAAAACAATGAGTTACAATAACCATTAAAGTACTTAAAACAATAACATTAATAACAGTAGCGATCTATATCATATCTAAGTTGTTAATGAAAGACACCAATATATAATAGTAGCATGATATATCAAATATGAACCAATTATAAACTCAACATAATATGTTATGGCAGAGCTCCCTTATCCTCAGAAAAAAAATGCTTCTAAATAGACTTCAACCTCTTAGTTGTTAGGTTACTTGCATGAGACTCAACTAGACCAAAATACTTGTGAAAGGGGAGAACCCAAAACTAGAAAAGACCATAAAATAGATCATCCAACCCTCACAAATAAAAAATAGTAGAAGTACAGCAGTACGACCAACTCGCAATAAAAAACAACAGCAAAGTACTCCAAAAAAATTCATATAAGGTTGTGATATGGTGGATGGAACCTAATAAGGGATCTTAAGGTGAATGTGTTGAGGCCTGAAATTTCGCAGGCGACAACAGCGAAGGATTCTCCCCAATCAACGTTCCCAACTAGCCCATTGACTGTTTGGAATAGGGAATCCATCCGGCTTGCGGTCCGGCTACCGTAGGTCAAGAAACAAAACAAAGGCTTTACCGGTTGCGGCCCGGCCCACCGAGCTTTTGGTATTTTGAATTTAAGAAATGAAATGCAAGTGCCTAACTAAATGCGGGGCAGTCAAGATGTAGGGAGCGGTCACAATGTGATGCGCAGGTTCTTACCTCTCGTCTTATGCTCGCCAACAACCAAATCAGATACAATAAGAAAGAAACTAACTATCTAATCTATCCCTAGGGAGCAAGGTTATCATTTTGGGTGAGCAATACATTTTTTGCACATGCATTATGAAGAATCACAGATAGTTGGTACTTCTTTCAAGAAACATGAACACTTACAGATATTTAAATAACTAGATAGATGATCATTTTATAACAACGTTTATTACTCATAGTGAAAAATATCTCAACAACTACTGAAGAACATTTAACAAGAACATAGGTTCAGAACATTAAATACTCTTACAGTAAATGAGAAAACAGCTGAAAATGAAATAGTTTCTCTTCAACATTATTCATTGAGCTACATTGATACATCCCACTTTTCACTCTCTCCAACAGGCAAAATTGCAGTTTCCTTTGCAAAACGAAGTAGTTCCTCTTACAAGCAAACATTTACAAAATTTTCCAGGGAAAAATCCATTACTCCGTTCCACCTTCCAATATTTAAACTACAATTACAGAGTGTTTCGTTTTCCAGACGCATGGTCTTTCTGTTTTTCAAACGCTTCATATTCTGATCTTTTGTCTGTATGCAATCATGAACCACCAAGGTAACTGATCCGTTTCTGGGATCTACGCGTTTATTGTTCTGGGCTTTTGTTTTCTATTGCCATATTTCTCCACGGCGATTCTCCTAGATTCAGTTATACTTCTTCCAGACGGTCCGTCTTTCTTCACACCAGGGTAGATTGACCGGTCTCCTCGAAACTGCCTGCAATCAATTCACAAACAACATCTCAGCAACAAATACATTATCAATTAAAAGACTATTTCACAAGGAAATAGCAGGGCGCAACGCCTATGGGCCTGATGCACTTATCCTATGGTCGTCAACAGAAAAATACTGGCGGGAACACCTGAAGTCGACAATCAGAAGGAAGTAAGCTCGGAGGCCGAAAGGTTCTCCCATTCGCAACAGCGGGAGATGCTTAAGTCGTGGACAAGCGAAAAGCAGGCAAGAGGGACTTTAAAACGGCCATCGGATGGTTTTGAGCTTCGGAGGCCAAAAGAATTTCAGAGCCGCAACGGCGGGAAAGAGAGCTAGGAGACACGCGAAGCGGGTGGGAAAATTAATTGGACGTCGAGCGACTTTACATTGGAAGGGACGAGGATGCTCAGGCCACAACGATGGAAGAATAAACGATCCAGATAAACTATAGACGGGATAACGTGCGTCGGCAGTCGGGAAACTCATACTTTGGATGGAATATCGGACTAGGAGCCACAACGGCGGATGGGAAGAAGGCTGAGGCTTTCGACCAAGATAGGGAGGATCCCCGATCGAAAGGAAAACTCAGTCATTTATTCAGCTTTAAAGATCAACAATGGACAGCGACCTGCTATAACGGCGACCAATCAGCAAAAAAAAAAAATGGTTTATTTAACAAGTAAGACAAACTGAGCAACGACCGTCCACCACGAAATTTAACGCAATCAAACCTGAACTTTGGTCAAGAATTAAGCTTGAGTATTCATAAGAATTTAAAATACAGCCCAACAACTTGAAGGATCCAATGATCAAAGCAAAATCGCGAGGAGGGGTCCAAAATTTAAGAAATTTGGGGAGAAAAAGTTGCTGCCGGAACAATTGGCGATTACCTAGTGAACCTAGATCTCTGGGTGATTATACTTTGAGAAACAGACTATTTAACTAGAATGCGTCTAATGAATCCTTCCATCCATATGGATTTCTCAACCGATGGAAGTGTGTACCTTAATCATTGATGATAGTCCATTGGGGAAAGGGAAAACCAATACCTTCAAGTCCAGATAACTCTGTTGATGCCAGAAAATGAGTTTCATTATTACCTCTGTCTTTAGGTATCTAACGGCGTGGAAACCACAGGATCATAGCGGGTGGGGAATAGAAATGTTCATTTGTTCCTCATTCCCATGCCGTTTTAGCATCTTTTGTGCTTTTAGACTCTTGTTCCTTTCTTGCGAATCCTCCTGTGTGCCTTTCTTACTGAATTTTAATTCAAGATCCTCTATCCCATAGTGCCCTTTTGTGTGAGCGGTGTGCTTAATGTTTCAGCTCACGCACGGAGAGGATCTTTTAGCAATTTATTAATTATGATTCAGCTTTTGCTTTGATGCATGATGCTTTCAATAGGAATTCTGGCTCTTATTAGTCTTTTGGAATTTATTTCCTGGTATGGGATCATTTGTATTTAACATACTGTTCACCTTGCTCTTTTCCGTGGGTCCTCCATTATCACCCCTTAGAAATTTTAGGTGTGAAGTGGATGGAGCCTCAACATAGTATTCTAGACTCTTTGGATCTAGTTTATCTTGCAGGGATTAAGCAGGACTTCAATGCACACAGATATTTCGAGAAAAACTGCTAGACTGGAAGAAACTCAAACAACAACACACAGTCTGACTACTCAAACATGTCTACCATTCCCAGAAAATTTTGGTGTTTCTCAAATAACCATGAGTTAACTCCCTTTATTGAAACCAATAGACTTAAAATCAAACAAAATGAAATCATGACTCAAAAACAACCAAACATCTTATTTATATACAAGATAGGAAACTCAAAGACAACTTCAAGAA
Organism: Pseudotsuga menziesii; assembly: GCA_001517045.1. Classification (NCBI taxonomy): domain Eukaryota; kingdom Viridiplantae; phylum Streptophyta; class Pinopsida; order Pinales; family Pinaceae; genus Pseudotsuga; species Pseudotsuga menziesii. Next base: position 475,556 of record LPNX010778199.1, on the reverse strand, counting down.
AAATAAGGCTTGAGAACCAAACCATTGACTAGCAGGTTCTCCTCCCATCCCTGTAAATCTTGCAGCTTATAAGTAGCAGGGCCAAGTTTTGCTTTGATCTGAAATGGGCCTACCCACAATTGTTGGAACTTAGTATGCTTTCCCTTCTCATCATGGGGATGATCCCACTTGAGAACAAGGTCTCCCACTTCCAAGTCCCTTTTCCCAGCTTTATGTTTGTCAAACCATCTTTTTACTATCTCCTGCTGCTGTTTAAAATGTTCTCTAGCCTTGGATCTGGCCTCCTCTGCTTTCAGAAGATTATATATCCTTATTTGGAGAACCTCATCATCCGACCCCCTAGACTCTTGGGCTAGTATGGAAGATGGTAGCATGATATTGGGAGGCAGGATGGCCTCCTTACCGTACACAAGGGTATAGGGTGACACTCCTATTGCAGACTTGGGGGTGACTCTGTCAGCCCACAGGGCATTGGGTAAACCTGAGTGCCAACTTCTCTGGTTTTCTATGACAGTCTTCTTCAGAATTCTAATAAGGTTTTTATTAGAGGATTCAGCCAGGCCATTCCCTTGCGGATAGTAGTTAGCAGAATAATGTAATTTTATCCCTTTATCATGAGCAAATGCAGTCAATTTAATTGATGAAAAGTATTTAGCATTATCAAAAACTAATGAAATTGGAACTCCAAACCTGGTCATGATATGATCTTGTAGGAAGTTGATGACTTCGTCTTCGTTTATGTTGCGCAGTGGGATAGCTTCGACCCAGCGGGTGAAATAATCAGTAGCAGTAAGAATGTACTTGTGCAACATGGAAGAATTTGTCTTTATTTCTCCAATAATATCCAGCCCCCAATGTTCAAATGGTTCCATGACCATCACAGGCTTTAGAGGTGCTACTGCTTTAGGCTGTCTTCCACCACATCTTTGACAAATATTGCATCTTCTGACATGTGCATGTGCATCTTTAAAGAGTGTAGGCCAATAGTAACCAGCTCTAAGGATTTTGTGGGTGGTAGTGTCGCCTGAATAATGTCCCCCAGCCGGACCATCGTGTAATTCAGAGATTACTTTCTCAGCATCCTCTTTCTCCAAGCATCTCAGGAGGACTCCATTGTAGTTCTTTCTGAATAATACGCCTTCTACGATTTGGTAGGAAGCTGATTTCAAACACAGAGCTCTCCTTTGTTTTGAACTCCAATGTTCTGGCAATAGCCCTGACTGCAAGTAATGCACAAGGTCTCTATACCAGGACTCAGGAGCCGTGAACAAAGGACATACATTCATTACATGCAATTCGGCTTCATCTTCCCATGCTTTTTCTTCGTTGTTTCTACTTCCAGTCATAAATTTGCATAATCCTTGACCTTTCACTATAGAGGCTGGCTTGAATTCAGGGTCGTATTCTTGAAGAGCTGTTACCCAGTTGCCCCTTCTTTCTCCTAATTCTTTCTGAATGAGAAGGGATCTTACAGCTGGGTAAAAGACTATTACCTTGGTTCGATTTTTTAATATATAAGGCCTGAATTGCTTCACTGCCTTAAATACTGCGTAAGCTTGCTTATCAATGGCTGGGTAGTTTAATTCAGCCAGTTGAAGCCCAGTGCTCATGAAAGAGATTGGGAATTCATCACCCCCATCCTCCTTTTGTGTAAGCACGGCTGCCAATGAATCATCGGATGCAAATGTGTACATAATAAAGTCTTTACCAAAGTCAGGACTTTTTAGGGAGGGCGCATGTGCAACATCAGTCTTGATTTTGCTGAAAGCATTCTTTTCAGTTTCAGTCCACTTAAACTGTGCATTTTTCTTAACCATCTGCTGCAATGGCTTAACAGTCTGGGCAAAATCAGGCACAAACCTTCGTATGAAATTTATTGTTCCCATGAAATATTGCATTCCCTTTTTATTATGGGGCATAGGGATTTGTTCAATGGCCTTAATTCTTTCTGGTTCTATAGGTATACCTCTTTTTGAAACTATATGCCCCAGTAACTTGCCTTCTGTGACCGCAAAAACGCACTTCTTAGGATTGAGGGAAATGCCATATTTCCGACAGCGTTCGAAAATTTGCTTCAGGTGGAATGCATGCTCCCCTCTTTTCCTCGAAAATATGGTGATGTCATCAAGGTATCCCACAACACTTCGTCCAATCAGTCCACGGAAAGCAATGTCCATAGCTCTCTGAAATGTCGCTCCAGCGTTAATCAGTCCAAAGGGCATCATTCTATAGGCAAAAGTTCCCCATTTAGTTCTGAACGTTTTCTTCAATCTATCTTCCTCGGCTACTAACACTTGGTTGTAACCAGAGAACCCGTCTAACAATGAAAACAATTTAGAACCGGAAACCATCTGTAGCAACTGCTCCATGGGAGGCACCGGATAGTTGTCTTTATCTGAGGCACGGTTTAAGTTTCTGAAGTCCACGCACAGCCTGATTTCTCTCGACTTTTTTCTAACTGGAACTAAATTTGACACCCACTCAGAGTGCCTGACTTTAAAAATATTTCTAGCATCCAACAATTTCTTCACTTCGCTCTGGATTAGTGGTTCCAACTTCGGGTTCATCTTCCTCAATGGCTGCTGATATGGATTGACACCTGCTTTAATAGGGACGATATGCTTGATGATGTTGGTGTCCTAGGTTTTCAAATCTTCGTACATCCATGCAAAAACGTCTTTATATTGTTTAAATAGGCAGACGAATTTGACTCTTTCTGCTGGTGAACAGCATTTGCCGAGATTCACGAACTTAGGATTGTTCTCAGTCCCCAAATTTATCAGCTTGAACTATAGAGTTGAGCTGTGCGTCTTCATGTTAGCAGGTCTTCTGAACTTTTCATTCAAGTCAAACATCTTCTCTAACGTTCTGACCCCTTTAGGAATGAAATTATCATATTTCGTCTCAGCCTGATGTTCCTCATCGTCTATAATGGCTCCTTTAAATATCTCATCATTTTTCAAACACTCGATTATTTGCTGATCATTGTCAAATACTCGCAGGTTGGTGATCATGTCAGGTACTGAAGGCCTGAAAAGTAATTCAACAGAACATCTGTTATTAGTGGGTACCATCCTGGCGGCTGATGTGGCCAAAAGATCAGCGGCTGCATTTTTCATTCTTGGGATTGAAATAATATTGAATGCATGAAAACATTTAAGCAAATCCCATACCTCGTTTTGGTAGGCTTTCAAGTGGGGGGAAACACAATGTATTTGATTTCTTATTTGCTTTACAACTATTTATGAGTCTCCAAAAAATTTTAAATTACTTACCTTCAATTCAATCGCTTTCTTTAGTCCCTGCACCAGTGCTTCATATTCAGCTGTATTATTAGTACACTCGAACTCTAATCTACATGACAGGAAATGTTTATTCATCTGTGGATCAATAAGGACGTAGTCGGCCCCTGATCCTTCTAAAGTCTTCGAGCCATCAAAAAATAAAGTCCAAAAATCATTAACTACTGAAAATGAATCTACACCTACTGCTAAATCTACTATTTTACAATCAATCTCATCAGCCTAAGAAAATCGAAGGAGATCAGGCTGGGTGTTAGATGTGTCACTAGCCTCCTCCTCTTGATAGTTCCCTGGTTCCAGTTTGAGAAAATAGTTTCCCAACACAGGTTCGACTAGTATACTCTTCTCATCTAGTTGAGTAACATTGTACTTCATGTGAGGTTCTCTCAAAACCTTAATCTGATTGGGACTTCCTTTGTACGGCAACCACGGGTGCGACCAATATGAGGTGAAATATCCATTCAATTTAGCTGACCAATATCTGCTCAGGACCAGGCCGTAAGCGTCTGGTATATCAGCCACCACGATGCTAATAACTTGGCATACTTCGTCATTTGATGCCAGACGGATTAGAACGTCCTCCATCTCACCAATTACCTTAACATCTGTCCTATCCAATTGCACCACCCTCCACGTGGTTGGCTTGAACTGCCCATTGATTTTCTTACATACTGAGATGGGCATGACATTAATTGACGCCCCTCAGTCTACTAGACAATTGTGAACGTTATGATTAAAAATTTCAAACGTCAGGAGGAAGGGTGGCTGTTTAGTTTTAGACTTACCTCCAGTGCTAGCTTCTCCAATTTCTTCTTCATCCAGAGGTTGATTTTCAGCGGGCCGCTCCTCTTCTGATGTTTCCAGTGCTTTCAGCAACCTTTCTTTCTGTTGAGGTACTTTGCACATTTCAAACAGCGGGACGTTTGCCTTAATTTTCTTTAAATATTCAACAACGTCATATTCAATTTGTTGTTTAATGGACTGAGATTTATCAGCATTCACCTTTTCTTTGTTTAGTTCAGGAAGCATTCTGTTCTGCTTAGGATCTTGGCTGGTAATAGTGAATTCCGGAGACTTATCAGCCACGGATTTATCTTGAAATTTCTTCCTAATATTTCTTTGCAGCCTTCTGATCTTTGGGAGTAAAATACTGTCATTACTAACCGTCCCTTGACTTCTAGTTGTCACGTTAGCCTCCCTGACATATTTTTGTTTTTGGGTGATATCTTCTTCTGCATCGAGTAAGGAGACAAAACTCCACAATGCCATGGTTTCTTCTTCCTGTTCTTTTGTAGAAGTAGAAGTAGCACTTTCTTTCCTTTCATCATCATCTTCTTCCGTTAATCTCGAATCCAACATCTCATTCATAACTAACGTCATTGAATTTATCCATTGTGGACAGTTCCTTTCGGAATGAGGTTGTTGATGAAAGGTACAGAAATTTTCCATTCCTATATCCGTCAGATTCATGGATGCAGTTTTTTGAGGAGGAGATTGGGGCTGATTATTTTCCTCTCTTTTCTTATAATATGACCTGTAGAATTTTTGGGATTCCTTTTCCTTCTCCAAGTCTATGATCTTATTAGATAGCTTTTGCATCATTTTGGCCATATTATCCAGGTTTGGCAACTTTTCTTCCTTAGGCTTAGCGAACAATAAGGTCTTCCTTCCTGCGCCTCTCTCTCCTAATTGTTCTCGATAGTCTTCAATACTTTCTCTTTCCTCTTCCACCACCTCTGCTTCTTCATAGGTCTCTGTCAAAGTAGGCTTGGCCCTACCCTTTGCAAACATGGCCAAATCAGGACCCAAAGTTGAAGTATAGTATTCAATTAGTACTTTGTCTGAAGGCTTATCTGTTTCGGAGAAATTTTTTAGATATGCCGCAAACCTTTGTGTAAAGCTGTGCACTTTTTATTTTTTCTCTTTCTTCAGTGCACACAGTCCTTTCATAAGGGCAGCATGAGTCTTTTGGACTGCATACTTACTTCTGAACATTCTCTCAAAGGTATCCCAATTTGGGATAGAGTTAGCGGGCAATCCAAAATACCATGAGGCCGCAGCTCCTTTGAGGGTATGAGGGAATAATCTACAAACCACATATTCATGTTCTCCTACCCTTAATCCTTCTATAGCCAAATAGAAACTCTGCAAATGGTCATCTACTAATATCTTCTCATTGGGGTCAAATTTAGGCAACAACTTTTCGAAGGCTTGAGGTAGGTCATGCAAAGGCGGGGTCAGATTTAGAGGTGATCTGGCTCTCCATGCAGGTGGTGGTGGATTTGGTGGGTTGGGAAGAGGTAGGTTGGCGTTAACTCCCACCATGAGTAAAGGTGGAGAGTGTGGAGGTGAACCAACAGGGGTGTGAGTAGAAGAACTGAAAGGGGAATCTGGGCCTACCTGGTTCAAAGGTAATTCAACCTCCTGCAGAGCTGTCTCTACAAGTTCTTCCCAGTCTCCAACCAGCACTGAGTATTCTACTACAGGACGGTCTTTCTTCTTGTACTCTCTTCTAGGAAATTCGGGAACAGTTGGCAATCCTGCAATCTTCTTTACATAAGCACGGGTATGTCTTCTTAGGTCATTAACAATTTCGTTGCGAACGGGGTATAGATATTCTCTGTTTTCTTCCAGTATTGAATTATGGAACCCACTTCTTTCAGAACTGTCACCGGTGGAAAAATCTAGGGAAAACAAGTTTCCGCGGCCAGCCATGCACTGGCGGCCCTCCTTCTAGCGCCAAAAACTGTTGAGGCCTGAAATTTCGCAGGCGACAACAGTGAAGGATTCTCCCCAATCAACGTTCCCAACTAGCCCATTGACTATTTGGAATAGGGAATCCTTTCGGCTTGCGGTCCGGCTACCGTAGGTCAAGAAACAAAACAAAGGCTTTACCGGTTGTGGCCCGGCCCACTGAGTTTTTGGTATTTTGACTTTAAGAAATGAAATGCAAGTGCCTAACTAAATGCAGGGCGGTCAGGATGCAGGGAGCGGTCACAATGTGATGCGAAGGTTCTTACCTCTCGTCTTATGCTCGCCAGCAACCAAATCAGATACAATAAGAAAGAAACTAACTATCTAATCTATCCCTAGGGAGCAAGGTTATCATTTTGGGTGAGCAATACATTTTTTGCACATGCATTATGAAGAATCACAGATAGCTGGTACTTCTTTCAAGAAACATGAACACTTACAGATATTTAAATAACCAGATAGCTGATCATTTTATAACAACATTTATTACTCACAGTGAAAAATATCTCAGCAACTACTGAAGAACATTTAACAAGAACATAGGTTCAGAACATTAAATACTCTTACAGTAAATGAGAAAACAGCTAAAAACAAAATAGTTTCTCTTCAACATTATTCATTGAGCTGCATTGATACATCCCACTTTTCACTCTCTCCAACAGGAAAAAATGCAGTTTCCTTTGCAAAACGAAGTAGTTCCTCTTACAAGCAAACATTTACAAAATTTTCCAGGGAAAAATCCATTACTCCGTTCCACCTTCCAATATTTAAACTACAATTACAGAGTGTTTCGTTTTCCAGACGCATGGTCTTTCAGTTTTTCAAACGCTTCGTATTTTTATCTTTTGTCTGTATGCAATCATGAACCACCAAGGTAACTAATCCGTTTCTGGGATCTACGTGTTTATTGTTCCGGGATTTTGTTTTCTACTGCCATATTTCTCCACGGCGATTCTCCTAGCTTCAGTTATACTTCTTCCAGATGGCCCGTCTTTCTTCACACCAGGGTAGATTGACCGGTCTCCTTGAAACTGCCTGCAATCAATTCACAAACAACATCTCAGCATCAAAGACATTATCAATTAAAAGACTAGTTCACAAGGAAACGGCAGGGCGTAACGCCTACGGGCCTGATGCACTTATCCTATGGTCGTCAATAGAAAAATACTGGCGGGAACACCTGAAGTCGGCAATCAAAAGGAAGTAAGCTCAGAGGCCGAAAGGTTCTCCCATTCGCAACAGCGGGAGAGGCTTAAGTCGTGGACAAGAGAAATGCAGGAAAGAGGGACTTTAAAACGTCCATCGGACAGTTTTGAGCTTTGGAGGCCGGAAGACTTTCAGAGCCGCAACGGCGGGAAAGAAAGCTAGGAGACACGCGAAGCGGGCAGGAAAATTAATTAGACGTCAGGTGACTTTACATCAGAAGGGACGAGGATCCTCAGGCCGCAACGGTGGAAGAATAAACAATCCAGATAAATGACAGACGAGCTAACGCGCATCGGCAGTCAGGCAACTCATACTTCGGATGGCATATCGTACTAGGAGATGCAATGGCGGATGGGAAGAAGGCTGAGGCTTCCGACCAAGACAAGCAGGATCCCTGATTGAAAGGAAAACTCAATCATTTATTCAACTTTAAATATCAACAATGGATAGCGACCTACTATAACAGCGACCAATCAGCAAAAAAAAAAAATTGGTTTATTTAACAAGTAAGACAAACTGAGCAACGGCCGTCCACCACGAAATTTAACGCAATCAAACCCAAACTTGGGTCAAGAATTAAGCTTGAGTATTCATAAGAATTTAAAATACAGCCCAACAACTCGAAGGATCCAATGATCAAAGCAAAATCGCGAAGAGGGGTCCAAAATTTAAGAAATTTGGGGAGAAAAAGTTGCTGCCGCAACAGAATGCAAGGGTGCAAGAATGCAGAAAGTAGCTAATGTGGATAGGTCTTACAAAGTACAGAATCATTATTCAAAACAATTTTGGCTCGTCCTCCCAGCTGATGTAAATAATTCCTGCATATGGAAGGAAAATGCACACAAAAATGCACAAATGGTTGAAAATTTCCCTGTGGGCATGTTTAACTAGCTTTGGCATTTTATCTTAGTATTGCATGCATAATGCAATACTTGCAAGAAAGATTCAAAAAAATGCACGCAGGAAGAAGAAAAATTCCAGCATGAGTGAAGGAGATGTCATTAAATTGCATGCAAGGTCCCCAATATTCCCACAAGTTGACGAGACAAATGTAGACCAGGCCTCAATAATATCCTCAAGCCTCAAATATGCTCGCACTTGAGAGTAAAAATTCCCCCAGCTAGTTCAAAATTCCCACATGGCAATAGAGAAATAAAAATGCCCACAGGGAAATAGAGTAAAAATGCTCGCAACTTATAAAAAATCCTGCAACTAGTTAAATATGCCCACATTTAAGTTGCAGAATACACTTACATCAATTCTCCAAATTGGATAAGTAGGTGATTTTGAAAATTTTCACAACCTGTTCAAAAATTCCATGCAGCAGTTTGAAAATTCCCTTTGGACTGATAAAATGCTCACACTACCTTATAAAATTCCCACATGAGTCAAACATATGCATGCAGTTCCAAACAAATTCCCACAAATATGCACAAAAAGGTTGAAAATTTCCAGCAGGAAACCATAGAAATAGATGAAGTAAAATGCAGAAATAAATTAGCTACAATATGTTTACAGAAATTAGATGAAGTAAAATGCATAAATACATATCTTGAGATGAACAGACCAGCAAGGTTTTAGGGGGAGCAATTAGTCTACATATTTATAGGGGGAGAAGTATGGTTAGATAAAGAAAAGAAAATAAAGTTGTTATATTTTTATCATTTAAGCAATATGATCTTAGGATCCTATCTGAGAGAATAACATGCACAGCAAAAATCACAAGAGACAAGAGACACAAATAATTTTTCTCGAGGAAACCATAAAGGAGAAAACCCTGCAACTTCCTTAGAGATAGAATGAGAACCAATAGAAAAAGTAAAACCCAAAGACAGAAAATATTATCTCCGCATTTTTTCTCTCTCTCTCACTTGGGAGAGCTTCTCCTATCTCACTCATATGCCCCAATGAGTGAGTGTGTGTGTTATAAATAGAGAGTCGCGTTCTCTTTTTATATTCTTTTGTTTACTTAATATTTGACTCTATTATGTAGGCTCGAGTAATCCTAACTTAGTTATGTAGGCTCTAGTAACCACAACTAGGGTACTAATGACCCAACTTACATTAACTCACCTAGGTCCAACTTCTCTAGGAGAGTCTAATAACCCTAGAGCCCCACAACTGCGGGGACTTTAACCCTTGAACAATAAGGAGGGTTACCATCTATGAATTTACATGACTTTTTTACATTATAAATACAATTCAATACATTCTGAAGTTACAAATACATCAACACTCCCTCTTAACTAGGAATGTATTCCCTTGACACAATACATTAGCACAATTCTTCATCACTGGATCAAGTCTAGATCATCACTAGATCATCATCAAATATGGATCATCATCAAAGATAGATCATCATTGGATCATCATCAAAGTTGGATCATCACTAGATCATCAACAAAGATGGATCATCATCGGATCATCATCAAAGCTTCTGTTATCTTGATCAACTGGTGTTATCTCTCAATTCTTCTCGTCATAGGAAGTTCTACAGATCCAAACTTTTTTCATGCTGGTTGTAGTCCTAGCCTCCATGTAGGTATTCTTTAGTGTTTATATATGACCCTTAGTCAAAACAGCCTGCCCAACACTTACATCTGACCATGGGAGGAACACATCCAACAACCATGTCAAAAAGGCATGCCCAACACTCACATCTGACCATGGGAGGAACACATCCAACAACCATGTCAGAAAGGCCCAGCACTCACATCCAACAACCATGTCAGAAAGGCCCAACAAGAAACTCTTTTGAAGCCATCAAGAAGGCTATCATGGAAGCTCCCACTCTGATTATTCTAGACTACACCAAGGGTTTCTACATTTTATCCTTTGCTTCTTATGACATAGTGGCAGTAGTTATGTTATAGAAATATGATGAAGGCCTTGATCACCCTATTTCCTTCTTCAGCAAGACATTGAGGGATGTTAAATTGAAGTATGATCCTATTAAGAAACAATCCTATTCTCTAATTGAGTCCCTAAAATCCTTCATGATTTACATTTTACATGCAAAGGTACTTGCCTATGTTCCTTCAGCTGCTGTGAAGGATGTCTTGAACCAGCCTGATATTGATGGAAAGAGAGCCAAATGGATTGCCAAGATTATTGAGTTTGACATAGAAGTAAATCCCACCAAGCTAGTGAAAGGCCAAGGTATAGCTAAGCTCATGGCTGAAGAAAATTGTGATCTATTGAGAATGAATTTCATTGGTATAAGTTCAGAAAACCTGCAGACATAGGTAGCAATAGAAGTAGCAGCAGAGGCAGTTCGGGAGCACCATGATAGCCAATAGGAGGCTGAGAACTTGTCTTCATGTGAGTGGTACTCGGGTATTATTCATTTCTTGCAAAGTTTATAATTTCCCCCTGGGCTGAGCCTGACTCAAGCACGATATATTAAGCTTAAGTCTATTAAATTTTGTATAATTGATAAGTTGTTGTATTGGAAAGATCCTTCTGGTGTTTTGCTGAGATGCTTAGATAAAGAAGAGTCAGTTCAGGTCATACATTAGTTTCATTCAAGCACATGTGGGGGGCATAATTACTGGAATACTATAGCCCACAATATTTTGAGGGTTGTGTACTATTGGCCTGTTCTTTTCTCTGATGTGTGTACCTTTGTAAAATCCCATGACAAATGCCAAATATTCATAGGAAAGCAGCAGCTCAGATATTTTCCCCTTGGACCTATTGTAGTGAATGGTCCTTTCCAATAGTGGGGTCTTGATTTCATAGGTAATATTAATCCTTCATCAAGTGGTCAGCACAAGTGGATCCTAGTAGCCACAGATTATTTCACCAAGTGGATAGAGGCAGTCCCTAAAAGGAATGCCACTCACCAAGTCATCATGAATTTTTTATATGAGAACATCTTTATCAGATTTGGTTAACATGTGTGAGTCAATGGGCATTCAATTGGTGCATTCCACTTCCTATTACCCTCAAGGAAATGGCCTTGCTGAGTCATCCAATAAAATCCTAGTTAGAATCATCAGAAAACTATTGGAGAATAATCAGAAGAGATAGGATTCTAAGCTAAAGTTTTCTCTATGGGATGACAAAGTGACTGACAAAAAATCCATAGGGACTTCTTCTTTCAAGTTGGTTTATGGTATTGAGGCCATTTTTCCCATTCAGTTGATTCTACCAGTTGCAAAATTCTTTCAGGAGGAACAGGATGAACCAACTGACATGGTAAGGAGGATGCTTGATTTGGTTGAGTTATAGCAAGTAAGGGAATAGGTGGTGGAGAAGTCAAAAGCTCACCAAAATAAGATTAAAGGTATTTTTGACAAGAAGGAAAAGGTGGACAATTTTCAGGTTGGAGACTGGGTTCTGAAATGGGATGTAGTCAGGAGGGACAAGGGAAAGCATGGTAAATTTGATTCTCTGTGGATAGGCCCTTTTGTGATATCTCAGGTGCAACAAAACAACACTTTCAAACTACAAAATATGGAAGGCAAGGAGGTGTTTGATGGCCTAGTCAATGGGCAATTTCTGAAACTCTATTTCATCTAAGGCTTTAAATCCTTATTATTGTAAAATATTATTTTTCGTTGTTTTTGTTTTTTGTAAAATAAACTCCATGCCCAATGAAACAGTAGAAGATAGGTTTAATTCTCATTTTTCAGGAAAGGAATTTGTTATGGGGTTCTTGGGACCTCACAATAAGGTTCCCATCAGTGAGTAGGAGCCAGATGTTATCTCCTAAATAAATTAGTCTTCAATAGGTCAAACTCGGAAAATTTATTTTTGCACAATGATCAAGATTTCAGTGCACATTATGAAATATTTTTGTGTGTTTAATAAATTTGGAATGCCTTGTACTCTATTTCTTCATAAAATTCAAAGGTTAGCTTTCAGTGGCTTAGGAGAACATCTCAATGGTTCATTAGCCACCAAAAAGCCCAGCTTTCAACAGCTTGAAAATTGGACTCGGGACTACATTAATTGTTGAAAGCTCATTGACTCCATTTTTTAATGAAATTTTTGAAGGGCGGCTTCCAGTGGCTTAGGTGAAGATCTCAACATTCATTAGCCACCGAAAAGCCCAGCTTTCGGTAGCTTAAAAATTGGATCCAAGATTACCTTAACCACTAAAAGCTCCAAAAGAGGAAAATGGTTAGCACATCTGTCAAAATCAACCACTATCAGCAAAAGGAGCGCCACTATAAAGAACTTAACCGCCAAAAATATTGGGACTGCAAAAAATCATGAGTTGGTAAATAAGAGGTTGTTATTAAACCAAAGTGACTAATTAAATACCCAAACCATCACTACCCTCCACCTGTCCCGTGACTGCAATCGAACAACCACAAAACATTGAGTTCCAGTTAAAATGATTACTGCACTGGCCATCTCGTGGTTCTCATCAGAGTTTACTGTCATCTTGCTCAAGTACTAATCGTCGATCAGCCCCTCAAAATCAACACCTTTTCCTTAATCCATTCCACATTTTCCTGCATGCATCCTCACTGATCCAAGACCTCCTTGAATCCAGCACGGTAATCTATTTCTCCATGGTTTGATTTTGATTTTGCAAGTACAAGAAGAGCAGTCCAGAAATGAAGAAAGGAGGAGGACCTGCCCTCATAAAGGAATTGGGTGAGATTGGCTATCTCAAGTCACACCCAAAAGTATTCCAACTCTTCAAAGACTCAAGTTGCTACAGGTTCTGTGAAAAAATTCAGTGATCCCACCAGCAAGTGGCAGAAGCCTTTTCTCTCTCCTTTTATGGCTCGAAGACATTGATAAGCAGAGAAGAGTTCCAGGTTGATGAGTCCCTAATAGCAAAAGCAACAGAGCTCCCAAGGACTGGGGAGAAATGGTTCAAAACCACCATCATGAAGGATATGGAATTCAGGTCTTACTTGAATCCTAAGCACAAGAGTGTTGTATGGAATAAAAGCATCCCTTCAACCTAGCTTGAGGAGAAGTGGCAACAGTTGTTGAAAGCAATCCTGGTCTATATAACTTGTGAGGGTAGGTATAATAAGGTGATGATATACCACTTTAAGTTAATGAACCATTTCATTAGCAAGATCCCACTGAACCTGCCTTTCTACCTACACAAGAGCCTAACCAAGATGGCCCATCAGGTTAAATCCCAGCCCACCAAAATTGTAGGCATGCTATCCCATCATGGCCTGATAAAGCTCATTGTCCTAGAACTACTACAAAGAAGAAACATAGCATGGACATACTTCCTATTTTGGAATGAGTTTGAGACAAGATTGCAGCCAAAAGACAAAGGGAAGTCTCCTTCAAAGGATTCCACCACTCCCAGGAGTGGTAAGAGGAAGAGGAGGTCCATCTCTCCAGTTGCAAAAGATCAGGCCTCTCCAACTTCTAATACCAACAAAGCCAAGAGAAATCTGGATTTCAGTGGAAAGGAGGAGGAGGCTCCAGCACAAGGTAACAATATCCTCAACCTACCATACACCAATTCTGAGGATGAATAGGAGCAATAAGTTGACCTGACAAAGCAAGTTGCAACAAGGCATGAGGAATTTCCCTCACCTACACCAAGGGAGGATCAAGATGAACCAATGGAAGATGCTTCCTCTAGCAAACCTAGGTCCCAGAGAATCAACTAGCTGTTAGGGAAAGTATATGAATTACAGGTCTTAGAGAGAGAAATCAATAGAACTAATGCAAGATTAACCAAGAGAAATATTGAATTGCATGATTCTCTTCTAGAAATGAGAGGGATTTATATCCTGCTGCAAAAAATAAATTTGAGATCAACGCCAGGCTCTATAAGATGATCAAACTATTGAGGTTTTTGATGAAGAATACAAACCCTAACTCTCAAGCTCAACTTGCACTAGAAACCCTAGCAGGGCAACAATAATCCTTTAGGATCCGAAGGCATCCTGTGATGCTGCTGATATTCCAAACCCTATGCAGGTTACAGAAGTAACAGAAGATCAGAATTGAAGCTGTAAAAGGCTGATTAGAAGTTTGATTAAATTTTCAAGATACAGATCTTTCAGTGGCTTAGGAGAATGCAGCAGTTGTTCATTAGCCACCAAAAACAAATCTTTCGGCAGCTTACAGACCCAGAATTTTGCTTTCTTAGCCATCGAAAGTGTAGAATAGGGCAGAAAGGCATGCTTCCACATAGAACCAACTTTGGTTGATCCAAACACCTCATGGATGAGTTATGAAGTTGAAAATTAATTAAAGGCACTAGTGGCTTGGGTTTGTTCCATTTTTGAAGGTGCTAGCGAGGTGAAGTGGGTCACAAACTCTACCTACTTTGACAAACTGTGACTTGTCTACCAGATAGCAAGTCCTAGTTCTACTTCGGTGATCACTGCAGTTATCAAAGAGTTCAAGGAGTGAGAAAGTGTTGGATTTAGGTATATTAGCACTTAAGTTAGGGTTTTTGACCTAATTTTTGCAAAACAGTTATGTTTATCTATTTTTAGTAAATTCGATCCAACTTTTTAGGATCTCAAATAAATTTTGTAAAGGATATAAAGCCTAGGACTAATGTTGAAGCAAGGGTTTGACTTCAGATACTTTTAGACCCTTATTATAATCAATCTTCTCATATTATTCATCATTTAATATAAGCTCTTTTTCCATTATATGTTCAGTTCCATCTCTTTTATGTTATGTACTTGTGCTTGGATGTCTGATTCGGGTTTATTCTTTTTGTCTAATACCAAATAGCTATCATCCTATCTCTATGTTGATGAGTTGAATTGTAAGTATCTTTCCTTGTTATTATTAGCCATTCATATGTGATTTCTTTATATATGAATCTGCCAGCATAGTGATTTCTTCATTTATTCACCTTATTATCAACCCTCTGAACATTGATAGTTAGAATCCTTATCTATTTGATTGAGTTTTATGCATGTCTTGAGCCAGTGAGTTCTTATAGGTCATCTGAGTATCTATTTAGTAAACCATTGAAGAAACATTGAAGTTACCAGTCATCCTCGAGTTGCAACCTAGAGGAGTTTCCTAGAGGGATAACAGGAGGAACACATCCAAGAACCATGTCAGAAAGGCTCAGCACTTATATCTAACCATGGGAGGAACACATCCAAGAACCATGTCAGAAAGTCTCAGCACTTATATCTAGCCATGTGGGGAACACATCCCGCATCCATGTTAGAAAGGCTCAGCACTTATATCTGATCATGTGGGAACACATCCCACAGTCACATCAAAATGGCTCTGCACTTACATCTGATCATGTGGGAACACATCCCACAGTCACATCAAAATGGCTCTGCACTTACATTTGATCATGTGGGAACACATCCCAAAGTCACATCAGAATGGTTCCTGCACTTATATCCAATCATGTGGGAACACATCCCATAGTCACATCAGAATGGCTCTGCAATTAGATCTGATCCCGAGGGAACACATCCCATAGTCACATCAAAATGGCTCCTGCAATTATATCTAATCATTTGGGAACACATCCTATAGTCACATCAGAATGGCTCTTCACTTACATCTGATCATGTGGGAACACATCCCATAGTCACATCAGAATGGATCCTGCACGTATATCTAACCATGGTAGGAACCAATCCTACCATGTCAGAAAGGCTCTCAGACTCATTACCTCCCCTTGGAGGGAACCTCGATCTATAGAACACCAAGCTTCTCCCTGAAGTACTCAAACTTCACTCTAGATAATGGCTTGGTCAACACATCAGCTAACTGCTCATCCGTCACAACATACTAGAGCTTCACTGCTCCTCTCTGCACCTTATCCCTAATATAGTGATATTTTATCTCAATATGCTTTGACTGGTCATGGAACACTGGGTTCTCAGACAACTTCACACAACTCTAGTTGTTGCAATATATACAAGTAGCATCCAACTGGAGATCAAATAAATCAAATAGTATCTTTCTAAGCCACATGGCCTCATAGCTAGCTAAACAAGCTGTGACATGCCCTGCTTCAGCTGTACTCAGTGCCACGCAAGACTATTTCCTGCTAAACCAAGAGATCACACCTGATCCCATACTTGAAGCACCACCCCGAAGTGTTCTTCCTATCAATGGCACTGCCCAATACGAATCCACATAACCCTCCAGGTTAATCTTCTAATTTGCATCATACTTGAGCACATACTCAACTGTACCCTTTAGGTACCTTAATGCATCCTCTACAACAATCAAGTGAACATGTCTCAATGTGCTCATAGAAAAGAAAATATATGGTCTCGTATTCATCAGGTACATCAAGGAACAAATATTCTGACGATACATTGTACCATCAACCATATATGATGAAGCATCACTCAATAGCTTCAGGTTCAATGCCATAGGTGTGGTCATGGCCTTGCATTCCATCATCCCAAACTTATTCAGGATATCTACTGCATACTTCCCTTGTCCTAGGGATATTCCATCTATACTCTGCCACACCTCCATGCCTAGAAATTAATGCATCGTATCCAAGTCCTTCATCTCAAACTCAGCAGCAAGCCTCCTTCTTGAAAATTTAATGAGTTCCTCTTTTCTGTTAGGAACAAGTCATCAACATATAACTGGATCATCACTGGTCTTCCACCTTCAACCTTGAATCAAAGTTAAATCCTATAGTCATCAGTAATCTATCCATCTTGTCGTACCATGTCGAACCTCAGGATCTTCTGCAGTAACTCCCTCTTAAGCGAAGCATCATACTCCCTCTGTCTTTCACACTCTATGCACTGAATCATTCTGTACTGAAGTGACAAGTAGCTTCCTCTGCTACTAACATTCTATGTATCCATCTAGGGTCACTGGATACAAATATCCTCTATTTTGAAATTTTTCAAAAGTTCTTCTCACACCCATCTATGAGCTTGTGATCCTCTATAGGATTTCATCTTCAACATTGTAGAAAAGGTTAATATATTCATCACTCTAGGTGATCTTCAATCCCTCATGTATGTGTTATCCCATGGGTGTCTTCTAAACTCATACATGGCCTTCTTTCATTTGCACACATGATTTTTCCTATCATGTGTCTTAACTTCTGGTGGCTGCAAATGTCTCTTCGTAGTCTATGCCTTCTTTTCTTCAGAAGCCTCGAGCTATGAATCATGCCTTGTATCCCACGATGTTTCCATATACTGCATGATGTAACTACGGACTTCCCTTCAGGTCTTGATACTGCATCCTAGACATCATTCTTCATTTTGGATTATTAGAGTGAATCTTGAACTGTCATCACTTGTTCTTCGGAACAAGTCTCATCCTTATTTTCTTGTATGCAATTGTACGCAATTTTTCCTACAAGTCAAATGCACCAGTTGTATGATTAGAAAACATTTCATAATGCATATTCATAATGGTAAATTCTTATGCATAAACATATAATCATGCAACTATTTTATCCAATACAACATTCATCCATATCTCATGGAAACTTTCTAGATGCCTTCCATCTCTACCAGGACAACATTGAGATTGTGCACTAATCCAATATGTCAGCAAAGAGGTTTCATTCTAGATAAGTAGCAATAGAGATTTATATAGCACCATGAGCTACTTACCCATCACATGCATTAATTCAAACATTATATCATGCATAACACATCAATCTGAATATAAACAAGTACATAACAAAACAATATCATGAAATGACAATTGAATACTTATCTTTATTTGTTTCATGGGTAGACTCCTTCTTTCAGCTTCATCATCTTCTTCATTCATAACAGCATCATTTCTTATCCAAATGCTCAAAATGGATAAGAGGCTCTTCAAGAATTGAGTTCTTCATATTCCTCATCGCTTGAAGTATCTTCTTTGAATCATGAAATCTTGATCTTCAGTTACTCCCATCTTCTTTTCTCTTATTATGAGTCAAGCTTCTTCTTGTGTGTTCTCTTCCTAGAGTCTGCTGAAAGTAATCACTTCCTTCTGGCACACATTCCTTGAATGAATGAATCTCATGATCCTGGGAGGCCATTCAAGGTGGTTATCACAACTTCTACATTCTCCACTTCTTCTTCTACCGCTTCAAGTTGTTCTTTTATTTGAGAGACACTTGTAAAGTATGATTGTATGGTCTCTGCATTCTAGATCTTCACATTCTTCAACTGGTTTCTTAAATTCATCTTCCAATTTATGTTCTTCCCTTCAAATAGCTTGGTCAAGGAATAAAACATCTCTTTCGGTGTCTTTAGGGAAAACACTTGTGGCATAAGGTGATCCATGATTGCATCAGCAATGATCTTCTTGGCCTTGACCAAGTTCTTCTCGTGTAAGGATTTTAGCCTCATCTCCCTTTGTAAATGGAACCTCTCTACTTATGTAGGTGTCTAATTCATTTTCTTCAAGAACCACTAAGATCTAACACTTCCATTCTTGGAATTTGTCCATTTCACCAATATTTTCATCAAGCTGGTGTGACTAGTCATTTATAAATGAGAACCTCAAATGTAAATAACAAAAGATTATATCTTACAGATTTGAGGTGTTCATCCTGGTTTTGGAGCTGGCTGATATATGGTTTATGAGAGAAACCCTAATTTCAAAAACTTGAAATCTTTCATATTTGATTGGATAGAAATATAGACCTATTCAAGACGAGCTATCTAATGTACTCCTTTTCTGAAAAAAGTGGAGGGAAGCTCCCGAAACAGGAATCCCTAGTTTACCAATTTCTTTTGCAAAAATTCCTGATAGTGTTTCTGTAGTATATCATAAATTGATACTCCTCTATGTCTAAGATTTCATACTTAGGTATCCTCATCTATCCTTGTTCCAACACCACATGTTTCATCAAAATTGGTTTCACCAATTGGGACTTATGAGCATTTTACCAAGGTGACATGTTTTAGGACTGTTCAGCATAGTGAAGTTGTACTGACTACCACGTGTCATTGTTTCATCCTCAGGGCCTTAAACTTTTACCATTGAAATTAATTTTTTTTCCCTTTTTGGAACATATTTATAAATTTCATTTGGACCTTCATAGCCCTATATATAGCAATGCTCCCCAAGTGTCTTGTTTGGGGAGGAATCCTGGGAGAGGCTGGAACCCTAACTTGGAGGAATCATATCTCCTCGAATATAGCGAATATGATTCTGAAACTTGGATACAGTGTACATCAGTAATTTATATTAGACCTATGAAATTTTTGGCACCTGAGCCTTCTCAAATATTTAGATCTAGATAATCTACCAAAACTATCAGTTTCAGTATTTTAGGGTTTTTCAGGCCCATGGTCAAATTAGGGTTTGACTTTCCTGGAGTTTCGCCCAACCAAAAATATTGACCCAGGTCTCTAAACTTCGATTTTGATGAGGAGAGAAATCCTATGTCAGGATCACTCAAAAATTCCTCTTCTATAAAAATCCCTAATTTCCCGCAACAAAAACTGAAAATGTCTGGAATCAAATTATGCTTCGACAGAAAAATGCGCCTTCAATGGAGATTTAGTCTAGCATAATTTTGCTAATGGATTGTGGAGAGAGACCCAAAAAATAATAATCCCTAGCTTCCACAGCTGCACAGTGTCTTCTTCTCATGTTATCTCTGATACCATGTTAGATTTTTATCATTTAAGCAATATGATCTTAGGATCTTATCTAAGAGAATAAAATGCACAACAAAAATCACAAGAGACAAGAGACACAAAGAATTTTCCTTAGGGAAACCAAAAAGGATAAAACACTGTAACTCCCTCAGAGATAGAATGAGCACCAATAGCAAAAGTAAAACCCAAAGACAAAAAAGATGATCTCCACAGTTGTTCTCTCTCTCTCACTTGAGAGAGCTTCTCCTCTCTCACTCATACGCCCCAATGAGTGAGTGTGTGTGTTATAAATAGAGAGTCTCACTCTCTATTTATATTCTTTTGTTCACTTAATATTTTAATTTCTTATGTAGGCTCGATTAATCCTAACTCAATTATGTAGGCTCGAGTAACCACAAGTAGGGTACTAATGACCCGAATTACATTAACTCACCTAGGGCCGAGTTCTCTAGGAGAGTCTAATAACCGTAGGGACCCACAACTGTGGGGACTTTAACCCTTGAAAAATAAGGAGGGTTACCCTCTATGAATTTACATGACTTGTTTACATTATAAATACTTCCCGGAATAAAAGTCGGGGTACAATACATAAAATATACAAGTGAATACATTCTGAAATTACAAATACATCAACAAAAGTGAAGCATCATTGTGATGTTTTCATTGATGCATGCTTACCTTTTATGAATTTACTAGATGATTGTTGATGCATTCATTATGCATCCATGTCCTTAGATGTCACGAGCATTTCAATGATAAAGTTAAACACTTGAAAAATACAGCTAAAGTAAAGTTGTTATGGGAATCCTGATCTTATAAAGATATTCTTCAACTATATTGTGCGACCACTTGGATGGAGATGACAGGTACAGCAGTAAAACAAAAATGATGTTGATGACATAGGATGATGACATTGCAAAAATTAATATAAAGTTTGATCACAAAGGATGATGACATGGAAAAAAGGACAAGAGAGTTTGGACATCAATTCAACGTGAGCGTAGGTTACCAATCCTTCTCTATTGTATGTGGTCATACATCTCATGTGTCTCATGCAAAGAGTGGAAGCTCATAATAATCATCATTGGATAAGGAAGCAACAAGAAGTCATCATGTCCATAGTATAAATAGCAGCAAGAAATCTGATACCTCAAGTCTGGGAAAACTTGGGTGTGAAAGAAACCTTAATTCTCCATGATTGTGTATCTAATCAGCAACGAAGAACATAATTTTTAAATTTTGGTTAATTTTAGCAGTAATAGGCCTAATTCATAACTTTGGGTTGAATTTGAGGATTGATTTCCAATTCTGAGCACCCATGCGGCAATGTGTGAAAGTTTTGGGCACATTGGGAGCATTTCTAAGCAGCATTAAACATTAAAACACCTTGAATAAACAATAAAACATAGGCATATCCAAATCTAGGTGTTATAGCAGATTTCACCACTCCAGGTGAATCACACTTTGTATGGCCTTCCCCTGTCCCGCTGCAGACTCCATAGACCCCATGGACTATTTTTTGTCCTTTGATGTTTCCTTTATCATCCCTAAAAACATATGAAAAATGATACATGTGACTTTTAAACCTATAAGCTTGTATATACGCGGGTTTGACCACTAAAACCGCGTACATGGAGATCTGTGCATAATCCAAATCCTTTTGGAGTTTTTCTTGACATGGATCCGACTCATTTGACTCCTGGCCTTCCCTATGCCTTGAGATCGCTCAGATTCGACCTTTCATTACCCCTTTGAAAATATATATAAGGAACCCCTTGGTACATTGAAGGCATAAGAGAGAATTGAGAGTAAAGAAACTATAGTCCATTGTTGCCGGAACTTATGCTTGAGTCTGCATCCCTTTTTCCCTTGGAGCACTTTTTTGTTCTTCCCAAGCTTGCCTTTTTCTTGTGAGATTCCTATCAAGAGATGGAGGATTGAATTGGTGGAGGCCCAAGTGGGGGATTCAATTTCTCCGGTTCACAGACGTGCCGTCAGAGGTTGTATCTTGTAATCTCTGATTTATATTACTAGAAATATCTTTTCCTGTCCAATAATGTGTGTTTGAATGTATATTTTATCCATGGAATTATTTCAAATGCTTATACATTATTGATTATATATGATAGAATAGATCTAACACCATGATATATATAATTCTTGCATTGTTTACTTGTTGTTGAGGAAGTAATCTATCAATTCAAGCTGAAGTTGGAAAGCTCAACGGGGATATACTTCAACCATCCGAAATAAGGTATGAGGTCTAATCCTTTAGTGTTAGACATTTAATTTCTATTGCATATTGGAAAGGATTGATTTCTGGATTCAAGCTGTCTGTTGTGGTACCCCAAGCCATAGGAATTTCTCTCTGTAACAGAATTGGCGACTCCACTAGGGACATTGATGTATTCCCAAGAACCATCGATGGTGAGAGAACCTACCACTAATGAATGCAAGTCTCAAGGCACTCAAAATGACTCTAGATTCCAATCCCAGAATAAATGATCTGAAGTCGATGGGATGAAATCTGCTGGAAGGAGGTCATTAAGGCATCCCCCATCATCCAACACGAGGTACTCAGCAAAGATGTATAATGTGGAAGGACTCGATCATAAGGTGCACGAAACAATAACTGTACCGGGAATGGCCGACATGCAAATTCAAGATAACTGAGGAATGGCCAACTCAGGTTTCAACTTCCTTTGAACAATAGCATAATAGCATATGGTGACTGAATGAAGGCAGCATAGACTCGATATAAAAACTGGTACATCTCTGTGACACAGGAGACATCGACAAAGGATCCACAGGGACTAGAAGCTTAACCAGTCAGTGGAGATAAACTCAAATAAATGAGTACAGCTCCTAAAGTCAAACTATAACCCAACCAATGGATGTGATATACAGTGCTCTGTTCGAAGGCGACACAACTCGACAGCTGCCAAATATAACATCTTTCCTTGTCCGGCTTTTTGGTTTTTTGATTTTTTTTGGACTTTTTCATTTATTTAAAAGCTTGAAAAAGGAATAAAATAGCTTTATAGTTACATACTAGGAGGAGACAAGTGTCATAAGGGCAAACAAACTAGTTCCAAGCAGTGGAACATACCTATTCTCAATGCAAGGATACATGTGTAGGATATCGACACTCGAGGGAAAATCCCCTCCCGGTAAAAAGGGAATCAAGCTACGAAGGATATAAAAAAATGGCTCTGCATGGCTAGACATGAGACAAGCTCGGGCTATATGGCTGAAACGCAATGTCAGGGGAGCCAGCACAAAGCTCAATAAGGTAAGCAAAGCTCATGATAATGCATTCACAACTTGACATAAGGGAGTCCTGAGGGAAATAGGCCAGCATAAGATCAAGAGGAGTATGAGGATCTTGTGAAATGTCATGGTAGTACTATACAACAAACTCCCACACCCTAAAGGAGAAAACGTCAGCATGGGCACCAAATGAAAATAAGGCGCTATCTAGGGTACCCATGGAAGGTAAAGCTCTACCACGCATATCATACCACTTCTAAAGCAGCAAGAAGGTTCTGTGACATAATAGAGTGGGTTCGTACCTAAGGCCATGATGAGATGGTCATAAGGTCATGCAAAATGCAAACGGTGGTGAAACCTAACCTATATGCCAGTTTAGACATGATACCTGAGATCGAAACGAACGGGTCAATCCAATGGCTGAAACGGCACTGAAAAAGGTCTTCTACATCACCAATTATGTCAAAAACGGTCCAAAATGGTTAGAAAATGTCGAAACTATATAAAAGGGGGTAAAAATTTTCAAGTATTTGAAAATTTTCTATAAATAGTAAAAAATATAAATCATTTGAAACTTTTACCCATTTGAGCTCTGATTTTCAACAGTGAATTCCAGGAGATCCAGCCGGCGGAATTCACTACCGTTTCTTCCAGGTATTTACTCATGCTCTCCTCTTTCATTTTGATATAATTTTTATGAATTTCCATGGTCTAATTAGGTTTCTAGGCCAACCCAAGATTAGCGTTGTGGCCCACGCGGAAATCAAGGTTTTTTTCGCGTATAGGGTGGGATATACACGGAAAATGGCCTCAAACCCGCATACATACGCAGTTGTTTTATGTATTTGCAGTTGTATGTAGAGTTGTATTATTGTACTATGCTGATTGGGTGGCTGGTCTTTCATTTGGGATCATTCATCACTCCAATTTTGGGATGGAATTATAATGTATTTTGGCCATCGTATGACCCCTCTGACCTCACACATTAGGGGGCATCTGTTATAGTGGATTTCACCACTCCAGGTGAATCACACTTTGTATGGCCTTCCCCTGTCCTGCTGCAGACTCCTTAGACCCCATGGACCATTTTTTGTCCTTTGATGTTTCCTTGATCATCCCTAAAAACATATGAAAAATGATACACGCGACTTTTAAACCTATAAGCGCGTATATACACGGGTTTGACCACTAAAACCGTGTACATTGGGATGTGTGCATAATCCAAATCCTTTTGGAGTTTTCCTTGACATGGATCTGACTCATTTGACTCCTGGCCTTCCCTATGCCTTGAGATTGCTCGGATTCGACCTTTCATTACCCCTTTGAAAAGCTATATAAGGAACCCCTTGGTACATTGAAGGCATAAGAGAGAATTGAGAGCAAAGAAACTATAGTCCATTGTTGCCGGAACTTATTCTTGAGTCTGCATCCTTTTGTCCCTTGGAGCACTTTTGTGTTATTCCCAAGCTTGCCTTTTACTTGTGAGCTTGCTATTGAGAGATGGAGGATTGAAGTGGTGGGGATTGAAGTGGTGGAGGCCCAAGTGGGGGATTCAGTTTCTTCAGTTCGCAGACGTGCCGTCAGAGGTTGTATCTTGTAATCTCTGATTTATATTAATATAAATATCTTTTCCTGTCCAATAATGTGTGTTTGAATGTATATTTTATCCATGGGATTATGTCAAATGCTTATACATTATTGATTATATATGCTAGAATAGATCTAACACCATGATATATAGAATTCTTGTATTGTTTACTTGTTGTTGAGGAAGTAATCTATCAATTCAAGCTGAAGTTGGAAAGCTCAATGGGGATCTACTTCAACCGTCCAGAATAACATATGAGGTCTGATCCTTTAGTGTTAGACATTTAATTTCTATTGCATATTGGAAAGGATTGATTTCTGGAGTCAAGCTGTCTGTTGTGGTACCCCAAGCCATAGGAATTTCTCTCCGTAACACTAGGAAATTAAGGCATCCTATGGTAACTTCTTGTACATGTAAGAACAACCATAAATATATATATCAAATCAAGCATGTGTTTAAATATGCATTGCTTAGCCTTAAAGCTCTTTCACAAAAATAGAGAATTTCCTTCAGCCAAGAATGTAATTAATTATTATAGTCTTCTAGTTAACAAAACATTCCATTTATAAAATGTCCAAACTTTCAAAATACTTTTACTAGAAAAATATAATAGAGTTTCCAAATATTAAGATCTCTAACCTTTATTACTAATTTTAAAATTGGTTTAGGAAATTTGAATTCTCTCAAGATATGGGAGAAAGAGATAGTATGAAATATGTTCATAATAGAAATATGTTTAGAATAGAAAATAAATCTAGTTTGAGAATTTATATATATAATAAAGTATTCTCTAAAGGTTTATGTTTCGTAGCCCAGAAGGTGATTTTGTGAGTGCCGATTCATACCTTGGAGCATAGTGTTTAGTCCTTTGATTCCATGCAATGGAGATGCTACCATTTTCAAACATTCTTAATTTATCCCATCTAACGAAATATCAAGTGTTCAAACTTAATTTATTAATTGTTGAACATGATAATGGCATTTTTTCTAGGCTGGAAATGGTTCAAACTTCATCTTCCGAGGTAGCATAACATAGAGCTGAAATATTTCACTTGTTAAGTTTTATGAGGTAGGAAAATAGAGGTAAGATATGATAGAAGGATTCCATTTAAAGTAGGATATTTGGGTTCGATAGATGTTTCTCAATCCTTTGAGGATGCATGTGTGCCATTTTCTGATTTTTATTCCTAATAATATTTCTCAAGACTTAAATAAATCCTATACTAATAAGTAATAAGCTATGTTCTTGAAATACATATTCTATCCTATACTGTTTTGAAGAGGGCATTTAGTCTCTAATACATGTTGCCTAGCAACATCATTGTAAGAGCCTAGAGGTATGCCTATATTTAAAGTACAATATTTATTGTGAATTCTAGTGTAAAATAACTAGTCTCAAACAGCTCGCCAATCTCCATATGTTACCCGCCAACATAAATTCTGAGATTTGTGTGGAGCTTGCATGGACACTTATATAGAACTACATGGAAGATCTACACTATGCACTCTTGCTAAAGACTAATGTCTATCTTCTTTGGTGGTGCACCCCTTCTAAAATGTGGTCTCTCTCACAATGATATCTACTTGACCTACTAGTATTTGGCACCACTAGGGAAACTGCTAGATGCACCAAGTTCCTTATTAGTTGAGTGCATGGGAACACCTTGTGGCTAGACATGGCTTATCCAATTCATTTGCAGGATATCTATGAATTAACTGACCTATTGATGGATGGATAGGATGTATCAGATGCCTTTTAGGGTACTAGCAAGCACAACAAGTCCAAAATTGAACCCATCCTATATGACCAGTATGGTACCAAGAGAGGAGGATGGGGTTCCATCAGTACTCTTATAAACATTGTCCAGGTTTGAACCCTCTAGTTTGAATGAAATTTATGTGAGATATAACAAGAATTATAAGGCCTCCAAAGTTTACATTCAATCCCTACAAAATATATGTGTATGTAAGGATGTTAAATTTGATTAGGATGCAAGGTCCCCTTATTAATTCTTGCACATGATCTAGGAACTAGGAATCAAAATCATCAAAGAATAATTGACAAATACTCATGAATTAGCAATAAATTGGAACCATGTGTGGAACACCCAAGAAAATGATATGTTGCATCCCTGAACAACAAACCATGATTGGTAAAATCAGCCCCAAATCTTAGGAGCAAGTGTCCATGCGGATGCAGAATGTCTTCCTCTTTACTAGTTCTATGAGGAGATGAGCTTGTGACCAAAGGTAGAGAATCCCTGGGACTCTGGAGAGCGAATACTTGAGCTCCACAATCTGATATAGATTCTGAAATAGCTAATGAATCACAAAATAAAATATCAGCAACCTCATAAGAGGAAACTAACACCAAATCCCCATAAGTAAATTTGAAGAAGAACTGCAGTACTTGATTTTCACACCGGAAGTGGTGAGAGCAGCTACAAGCATGGCTGAAAGCTCTTGGATTTTAAAATATGAACACAATAATATCATATAAGAAATTAAATCATATCTAAATAAGTTCACAACAGATCCAAAACTGTGAAATGAAATCAAATCCCTAGCAGCAGTTTTGTAGGAGACTTGCGGTACTTGTTTCTTCACACCGTTGATGAGAACAGCTACAAGCAGTACTGAAGGTTTATGAACCTGAAATTTTGAACCAAGAAATATCATATCAGATCCAAATAAGATCATTTAATATCCAATAAGGTTCATATCAGATCCAAAATTATGGTCAACCGAGACAGTAGATGCACAGTTTTCTTCTTCTTCAAAATTCTGAATTTTGGTGCATGCAATCCTGCAGGAATTTGCTGGAAGATCTAGATCATGGGGAGCGAATGGATCACTCTGGTAATCTTATATTTATTCCAAAATATCCAAGGTATCACATATTTTCACACTAGCAGCAACATTAGAGGGATAAAAATCAAATTTCTCTTCACTTTCGGAAGCAATTACTGGTAAATTTTGCACAGAATTCAAAGGAAAATCACCGGTGAATGTTTGCATGGAAGTGCAGCAGTATTTTTCTTCAATATCAAAGATTCAAATGTCTTCTTATGTTTCAGTAATATGAGAATATGAGATATCAGATATCTCATGAACTTCCGGAGCATCAGGAGAAGGAGTCACTTCATGGAGACTTTCTGCAATTCGAATTGAATGTGTAGAAGATTCTGCTTCATCTTCATCTTGAACAACTTCATCAGAGAGAGTAGTGGCTAAGAATTTTGAGTGAAGAACTCTTGTGGTGCTGGCTGTGATATCCAAAGTACTACTATGACCCTCATTGTGCTTGCCAAAGGTTCTGTCCAATATTGTCCAGAGTTCCTTTGGGTATTCAACAGAACAAATAAGGTAGCACAAGCTATCATCAAGGGCCAGAGCTATTGATCCAAAAGCTCTGTCAATGTCATTTAGCCAGTCATTCTCATTCTCATAAGACTCTCTTCCAATTCCAATAGACACCTCATAGAGACCTCGTCTCTTGAGAGATGCAATCATCTTCAACTTCCATTCCGAATAGCTTGTGAATGGGGTGAGAGGAGGGATTGATGAGTCCATTCGAAGTTGTACCTGTTAAGACCTGTAAATCAAAACAAAAGGGGCACCGTAAGGTCGGACAACATGCACATTTAGGCTTTCATCACACCCAGCATAGTCAATCAAGCAAGCTTGATCAACAAGTTCTTTACTTGGGGTATTAAGTGGTAAGCCTTGGCTTCTGGTGCAGTGCTGGATTTTTGAGCTATTGCTCACTTTCCATGGAGAAATCTGTCAAAAATCTTGTTTTTTAGAGATTGTTCTTCGTCCCTCCGTAAGCTCTGATACCATATTAATTCTTGCACATGATCTAGGAACTAGGAATCAAAATCATCAAAGAATAATTTGACAAATACTCATGAATTGGAAATAACTGGAATACCCAAAATAGGTTTCCTCTCTGTATCTTTTATAAACAATAAAGGGTTACAATTCCCATGCATGAGCCATAGCTTAACTCAATGAAGAATTCGAATACCTAAGGGACAATTCGAATTAAGTGAGTGAGTCTAGCTTAACTGACTCTTTGCCATGCAATCTCACTCAGTTAACCACTTGACCAAAACCCTAATTGACTCACCAAACCCTAACTGAAGTTGGAGTGCAATAAATGAATTAATCTCAACTGAAGGAGATCAAACACATGTCATAGCAATCCAATCATCAAGTGCTAGTACTGCATGACTCCAAGAAACCCTGATGAGGTTAACTGAAGCTGAACTGACCATCAGAAGTTGGTGAAGGCACCTTGTTCACTCCAGTTCATTAAAATAATAATAAATAATCATTAAATAATCATTAAATAATATATTTAATGAATGGAGGCGCCTTAACTGACTGTAACTGATTGGTTGAACTGAAAGTAACCCCCAGTTAGCAATTAGGTGCATGACTGTCACATATATCACCCCTGGAGTGCTCCAGTTAGCCTCCTTGACTGTAGGAAAGGCTAAGTTATCCTCCTTGACTGTAGGTAGGCATGGGAGTGACTGGGATGATGGTAATTAATTCTCCACTGATGTCAATTAAACTTAGGATAGTGGTTTAACTAGGCCAATTTGACCGAAGGAGTGAGTATGAAGGTAAATGTCTCCAACACCCCTAATCCCCAGGGGTCTCCAATAGACATTGACGAGGTAGAGAAGCTTGCTTCCCCAAATATTGATCCATAGATTCCAAATAAATCATATATGGATAGTCAAATTCTAGAACAAGTATAGATACTATTTTTCCTTATAGTTCAGTCAAAGGACCCAGATAGGTTACATAAAGATTACAAGAGGCACGAGAGCAAGTAGGAGAGCTCAGGTCTTTTTTTTTGGGTGGGGGGGTAGTCATCCTCTTAAGAATTTTCCTAATTATGTTGCATTGAAACCTTTATTTTTTGGAGTGTTCCATTTATGAGGACGTAGGAGGTGATTTGCATATTCAATTACATACACTCAGTCTACAAGTAAATACATTTAAGTTGCAGAATACATTTAAATCAATTTTCCAAATTGGATAAGCAGTTGATTTGAATAAATGCATGCAGTCAGTTTGAAAATTCCCATTGGAATGATAAAATTCTCGCACTACCTTATAAAATTCCCACATGACTCAAACATATGCACGTACGTCTAGATAAATGCCCGCAAAAATGCACAAAAAGTTGAAAAATGTCCTCAGGGATCCATAACAATAGATGAAGTAAAATACAGAAAGAAATTAGATACAATATGTTTTCAGAAATCTACATTTGTGAGATATTACTTTTCATCGATTCTAAAGATATATGTGAGACAAATTAAATATCTTGAGATGAACAGACCGACAAGGTTTCAAGGGGAGGAATTAGTCTACATATTGATAGGGGGAGCAGTATGGTTAGATAAAGAAAAGAAAATAAAGTGAAGCGACATTGTGATGTATTCATTGATGCATGCTTACCTTTTATGAATTTACTAGATGAATGTTGATACATTCATTATGCGGGCATGTCCTTACATGTCACAAGCATTTAAATGATAAAGTTAAACACTTGACAGGTAAAGCTAAAGTAAATATGTTATGGGAAGCCTCAGCTTATAAAGATATTCTTCAACTATATTGTATGACCACTTGGATGGAGATGAATTTCTAGAAGTCCTTGATTTGTTTCAAATGTATGCTTGATCATGGAATCATAGGTGCATCAAAAGTGACCTCAGCTAGTTAAATATGCCCACATTTAAGTTGCAAAATACATTTACATCAATTTTCCAGATTGGATAAGCAGTTGATTTGGAAACATTCCTGCAGCCTGTTGAGAAAAGGAAATAAAGTGAAGCCGCATTGTGATGTTGGCATTGATGCATGTTACCTTTTATGAATTTACTAGATGATTGTTGATACATTAATTATGTGTACATGTACTTACATGTCACAGGCATATAATATTCATGTGTGGGTGCTTTCATACTTATGTGGGCATGTCCTTACATGTCACAAGCATTTCAATGATCCGCTGACATTTCAACACCTCCTGTGGGCATCTTTCCACCTCTATTTCAGGCATTTTTGGGTTCAGCAGGAATTTATCTATTACCCTGTGGGCATGTTTAACTATCCGTGAGCATTTTATCTTACTCTTGCATGAATAATGAAACACTTATGGGAATTATGTCCATTAAACGCAAGATTTAAATGTATTCAAAAGCTTTCACTAGCTCAGAGTTATACCTAGAAGCAGGGTCGATAAGGGTAGCAATATGGTTAGATAAAGAAAAGGAAATAAAGTGAAGCAAAATTGTGTTGTTGTCATTGATGCATGCTTACCTTTTATGAATTTAATAGATGTATGTTGATACATTCATTATGCGGGCATGTCAAATAAAAGAAAACAAGAAAATGGCAATGTGAATGAGAGGAGGTAGAGCAGGTTGGAGAGGTAAACATGTTGCAAGTGTTGAACTAGTGGAACAAATAAGGGCTATGCAGGCTAGAATGGAAGCTATGCAGCTAGATAGGAAACGAGAACTAGACCTAGGAGATGATACTGAATCATAAGTAGAGTGTGGTGACTATTTCCGCCTTTCACACACCTGGGTCACGTGTCAAAAATATTCAAGCCATTCGGTGTGTCCTTGGGGGCAAGTCTCGAGTCAAGACTTTTTGCCTTGTTCTTGACTCCTCTATTTAGGCTCAACTCCTAACGAAGCCAAGGGGGGTAGAACCTATTGAGTTACTAAGGCTAATTACTTAGTATGGTGATGTTAAACTAAATGAATTACTTAGGAGTTTGAAATTTAACCATAAAAAACCATAGATGACAAGATACAAAATGAGCACACGAAAGCACTATGCTGAGACACAATATATATATATATATATATCAAGAAAATAATCAGTGCCTTGAAATGGAGTCAAAAGATAATCAATGTACTTGCATGTGCTTGGAGTGAATGTTTCGCAATTGCCTCTTAGTACGTTTTAAGTTAATGTGAAATATGAGTTGATTAAAATTAGGTGAAGGGGTGGACTCCAGATATACCCGAGAGTACTTGGAGTATGTCCAAAACTAAACCTTCATGGCTACCCGCAAGGAATATATGGGCTGAATGGAGTCTCTGGGGATATTGTTCATAACGCACCCCTTAGGGTGTGACAGAGATCGGTGCCCCGAGGTCACTTTTCAGGAGTTCCCGCTTCCTTTGGGTATTTTACCACCATAATTGTTTGATCTAGGTGTTGGATTTTCACCTGATGGTTTGTCAATTTGGGAGAGTGAATCCTAATTATACTAGTCACTCAAGTGCTTTTGATACAACTTGACTGATCGGATGAACCGCAGGAAAGTGCAGAGCATACACACCGGATTCTTGTCAATTTTAGTAAATTTTGAGATGGATGTTCTTGTTAAAAAGAAAACCCTCTAGGAACCTCTTTCGGTCCAAGTGGACCTCAATCGGGGAATCAAGGAGGGGTTGATTTTATTATGGTTACTGAAACAAATGATGATAGCAAATGAAACATAAAAATATAAGCAAACCACAATTTTCTAACTAGACTACCACGAACCTTTCTTCACCTTTCGGCTCAAAAGGAGGCTCGTGGGGTAAGTATTAAAGTTACTTTGAAACCAATATAAATGGAATATGGAAATGATTTTAAATCAAAGTATACTACCCTGCATATTAGTACTATGCTAGATTGAAAAAAGATGAACAAAAAGCAAAAAAATACACAGACGCAAATTTCCCCAGGGGGGGTGGGGAATGGGCTCAAAAGAGCATATTCAGAATTATTTTTATTACCAGGGGTTAAAATATCAGCAAAATGATATGATCCCTCTTTATTCTTATACAAATTGAAACTAAGAGATTACAAAGTGGAAAAATTAAATATTTTAGTAAAAAAGGGAGACCCCTGGGGGGATTCAGAAGGCCCAAAAGTCACTTTCGAACAACAAATCCTCCTATTTTCTGTTATACCTTATAAAAAAAAGAAATATTATTAGACTGAAATATTCCCAAAATCACTCTGAAAGTGCCTTTGGGTCAGCTTACTTTTAACCAAAAAAAGCTAAGTTAAAACTAGTTAAAAAAGGTAAAAAAGGGAACCAAGGAAAGCAAGCTTTCCTTGGGATCTTGGCTTGCATTTTAGGCAGAAAATATGATGTGAAATGATTTATATATTTATGTTTTATAACAGAAAACATAATTCTAATGCATGCAAGCTACAAATTCTCTTTAAAATTCCATGCAAAAAGGACGATTTCCCTAAAGCTAGATCTAGAATGCTTATGAAACCTTTCAAGAACAAGATCTAGATTATGGGATTTGAGGAGATATATATATGTTAGATTTACTTTAATATATTATATCTAAACAATATCAAAGCTGTGAACAATGTAACCAGGTAAAAATAATTGATTTTGAAGGAGGAAAAGGAGAAGAGAAGTGCTTGTTGCTGAAGAAGATTTGCAATGGAAACTTGTTAGTGGAATACAGAGGGGCAATGTCTTCACAAAGATTTTGGATGTACAGTGGAGTCAAAATAGATCCCCAGCTCATCCAATCCTTGCTACCTAAAAATCTAAACACACAATCCTGCACGAAACCTCATGAGATCTGGATATATATATATATGAAAAAGAGACAAGAATTCCATGCAAATAAGCTTATTAAACATGTATAATCTAGATATTCTAACATATATGCTATGAGCTTTAAGAAAAACAAGTAACCTTTCTTTCCCAACTATACTCCTATTGATTCAGCTGAATCGTTCAAGCCAAACATGGTTCAGATGCAGAATTTGAGAGAAAAGCCGACAACATCAATAGTCGTAAGACAATGCTTAATCCATGCATATGAGAGAATTACACCATTTGGACTCCAAAGCTTCTTTATTTCAACAATCAAAATATTACAACAATATTACAATAGCAAGCCCTTCAATCCAACTCTAAATAGCTTGGAAGAGGAGGCTTATGCTTTGATTTATACAAAAACCAGGAGATCCAGCCCAAGGGGGGCACAAATCCCAAGGAGACAGATCAAATCAGCTGATAGAGAGTCAATCAATGCAGAACTGAAGCTTAACTGAGCCTACTTGTCAACCGAGGGGTTTATTGAGCTAACACATTAACCCATAAACCGACACATCAGTCCACAGAGCATCCAGGAGAGTCCACACGTGTGGAGGAGAGAAAGAGGGTGCAATTCCCCATAAAGACTGCTGAAGATCAACTCTGGATCTGATTTTATCACCTCGTTCAGTCAAGGATTTGTCAGATCCATTCAATCTAGTTCAGATCTAACTAATTTCAATCAAATCGGTTGAGAATCCACTGATCTATGATTTTGGAGTTGCTCCATTACTCATCAATTTATTAATTAAAATAATCAATAATTGATTTTTGGGGCTTTCTGACCTGAGTGATGGAAAATCACTCAAAACTAGGAAATAGTGGGTCCATGGGTTTACATGGTGCTCTTAGCTTGAAAATGAGCATCTACATGACTGAAACTGATTATTTGGCCCACTTTTATTACAAAATCAATTTTTCCAATTAAACTATTAAAAAATAGCATAAGTTTTGGAAAAATTAAATTTTAATAAAAAACACTGAAAAAATAAAAAATTTAAAGAAGTTGAAAAACCATAGGGGGACATAGACATGTTCATATGACTCGACCATGATGCCTAGCATGTTTATACATTGACACATAGACTCTAATAACCTCAATAGGCCCAAATGCCAAGCCAACCACCACAACTTTGGAGGTATGGAGTGAAAAAACTCAGAAATTATCAATCGTTTATTCAACAACCAATAATAACCAAGGGAAAAAACACCATGGGCTGATCGGATTGACAAATAAAGTCTAAGAGACTGAGTCTTTTACAGACACTATTATGCTAGAACATTTATTACAATTCCCCCATGGGGTATGAACATGTTATATAGTACAACAAGCACTTCCCAGAAGTACTTCCAAAGGTCTTTTGAAGTTCGAACAAGTTATCCTTGTCCGGTTCACCAAGCTCACTTGATAAAAAACCACTAAGTACAACTTAAGTGGTAACATTCTGGCTTCATCTAGGGACACATTCTCTGACTGATCCTCTGTTCAAAGGAGAGGATGTGAGAACTCTGGAAACTTTGCGTCCTGCATAGCAATTAGAGTTTGTCAGTAACATGTATATAAAAAATTAACTATAAAAGCAAACTAATGTACATAATTAGTCTATGATGTGCAAAAAAGGAATATTTTACAAAACTAATATACAAAGGAAAATTTTCAAACATGGTACAAAATAACTATAATACAACAATATCTATGATACAACAACATGATATACAAAATTTAGAAATACATGCAAGGCAAGGTTTAGAAATTGGCCCTAAAACCACCGATGCCAATAAAGGCATCAAACTGTCTCGGTGAAAAAAAACTTGAGGAGGAAACCATTCACTGGCAGGCTCAACCTTTCTCCTTCTAGGTCATTTAGATAGAAGGAGTTTGTTCCTGCTATTTCATCAATGATGTACGGTCCCAACCATAAGATGTTGAGTTTTCCATGTTTTCAAGGTTTCTCCCATCGTTTGTCCCAACGCAAAACTGTGTCACCTACTTGGAAGGATCCTGGACGGGTAGACTTATCAAAGGCTCTCTTGACCTTGTCTTGTTGGGGCGCGCACCTTAACGGTCCCTAATTTTGGTAACTCCACGGTTTTGGTGGAAGTTGTAAGCGGATTTATGACTCAAAATAGTCTTAGGGGTGTCGGGGTTGAGTAAAAACCTCCTTTTGTAATAAACCCATGGTTTAATCCCATGGTTTTGTAATAAGTGCACTATAAATAAGCACTCTTGTAAAGAAGTTAGTTTAGGCTTTTTATGTAAGATGAATTAATGTGAAGCTAAGGCTATTTGGTAAGATAAGGTTAAGTCCCAGCTGTGTGTGTGGATGACCTCTGCAGCTATGTGTGCAGAGGGTTTTGGTTGATAAGAAAATATGCAACTGTGTGCATAGAGGCCTGCTGCTGTGTACGCGGCTTTGAAGGACTGAAGGGATCTGCAGTTGAGTGCGCAGATTAGAACTGTGGTTTTTGTAAAGAGTTGAATAAAACACAGTTATGTGGACGTAACCCCTAAACTAGGGGTGAACAACATTATATCATGTGTTGTGGTTTTTGTTGTGTTGTTGTTATGTTCTTTATGCATTGATAAATATATATCTGATAAGTAAGATCACTGCTAAATATTAACTTCCCTGGAATTCCCACTAAAGGGTTAAGCAAGGCACTGTTTGTTTATCTAATCGCGAAGCTAAATAAGTAACTATTAAAGCTTTACACTATATGATTATAAGTGTTAGAAACTAAAGGTACAGTAATATCCCTCTTCTGCTTGCAGAAACCTGATTCTGTGGCACCCCATAGCTGTTTCGGGTGAGACTGCAACCTGTTCACAGGTTGTTGCCGAAAGGGCCAACACTGTGGGTCTTTTGTTGGTGCGAAGTTAATGGTATAAACCCCGAGTCTTCCCTATAGACCAACAAATTGGTTCCATTGCCGGTTGAGCTCAATATCTGCTCAAGAGGGGTTTACGTTGTACCTCGAGGGCTATGTTCTAGAGACCCTCTGTGAAAGAAATCGATGATTGGCTTGATAAGACTTATCTGAAATTCGCTAAGCAAGAGAACAAAGATCCGCGTCGTAGTGCAAACGAATTTTTACAAAGGTATGTTTTCTATGGTGTTTATGAAATTTTCTTTAGTAGTATCCACATAGATTTGTACCAGTGAGTATCCAGGTTAATAGAGAGAAGGATGAACTTCCAAGAACGTCAGTTTCCTGATTGGAACCCTGCAAGAATTAACATATTGAAAAGGGTGAACAACGAGATATCCCGCGCTGTTGATTTCTGGACAACATGAACCCTTGAAGCATTTGTGACAGAGTTCACCATCGACACGAGTACTTCCTTTAGTGAAGTCGAGCGGCAGTTTTTCAAAGGACCAAGGGGTAAGTTTTTGAATTCATTTAGTTTGAGAATTAAAATGCTATTAGCTGAAAAAGGTATATTTCTCATTGAATCAGACTATTAGATTTAGTATTACTAATCTATGTTTGCAAGTGAAAATACCTTCGACGAGCAAAGTGGTTTGTTGCAAAGTGGAAAAAGGTACAAGAGAGATTTTGGATCGTATTCCCAGGGTCAGCATACTGAGTATTCCCCTGTCAATCCCACAGATTCAGAACCCGAAGAAACCCCTTCTGTTGGAAACCCTCCGGTAACCCCGCAGCGTAGACCTGTTATCCCTGAGAACCCGTCTCAGTCTGAAAGTAACCCTAGCTCGAGTATTCCTGTCGCAGGTCAGTCTACCCCAGTAAGTTCCCCCCCGCCTACTTCCAGTCCCCCTCCAACCCCCCCTAGATCCACTATGGCCCACATGCATGATGATATTAAGCTCCCTGTTTTCAAAGGAACTGGATCAGAGGATCCAGAATAGTTCTGGTTTTTATGTGAAGCAGTGTGGACTACTAAGAGCATTACGGATCAAGATACAAAAAGAGTGCAGCTGGTTACTTCTTTCAGAGACCGCGCTCTGACCTGGTTCATGAAGTTTTCCAGCACTCAGAACCATGTCTTGGCTGATATAAAAGTAGCAATGATAAAGGAATTTAAGAAGTCGAAGTCAGAGTCACATTGTATCACTGAATTGAAAGAGATTCAGCAGAGGCGCGGCGAATCAGTGTGGGACTTTGATCAGAGGTTCAAAGTTCGGCTAGACCAAGTCAGTTTCACCATTGGAAATACGCAGCACAAGGAATGGTTCATTGCAGCGTTGTTAC
Source organism: Pseudotsuga menziesii (assembly GCA_001517045.1). Classification (NCBI taxonomy): domain Eukaryota; kingdom Viridiplantae; phylum Streptophyta; class Pinopsida; order Pinales; family Pinaceae; genus Pseudotsuga; species Pseudotsuga menziesii. Next base: position 438,038 of record LPNX010778199.1, on the reverse strand, counting down.
CACATATCAGAACTCCACTCATGGAACAAATGGTTGCTGACCAGCAGGAGGCTCTGGAAATCGCGATGAAGCTTGAAACCGCTCCTGTCGAAGACAATTTTGGTATTGCTCAAATCCAAGCACAGTTGGAAGCGATGGCTCTGGAGCTTCGTGATATGAATAAAGTAAAAACCGGTCGCGAAGAGGTTTGGTGTACACAATGTCGAACAGAAGGTAATGCCAAGGAACAGTGTCCTGTGGTAAGAAATTACCTGAATACTGGTGCGCCAAACCTGTTTGACTCGCAAGTCCTATCTTGTGAGCTTTGCAGAACAGCAGGTCAACATCGACCTGAAGACTGCTATCTACTACAGAGGTATGGGAAAGTACCTAAGAACCCCTATTGTAAATTCTGTAAGTCCATAGGACATAATGAGGATGAGTGTCGCAGTTATGAACTCATGAGAGAACGCACCTACGACACCTATAGGGTACAAAATGAGGGACTGAGCAATGATGGCTATGGTTACCGCGGTGGTACATTAGGTAGAGGTGCTTATGGAGGTCGTGGTCGAGGTGGTATGGCCGGAAGAGGAAGAGGCTAGGTTGTATGTTACAATTGTAACCAGGCCGGGTATCTAGCGAGAGACTGTCGGAACCCAACTACGACATGTCGGTATTGCCAAGCAGTAGATCATGTGATCGAGCAGTGCCCGCATTTGATAGCTAAGATTCTGGAAAGAAACAGTGCCCCTACTTAGAATATTCAGATGATTTATGTCGAGCAAAGACCTACCCCAGCCATTAATGTTGTTACCTAGAGTGGTGCTACGATGGAAGTACAGAATAAGCAGTAACTGCCTGACGAGGCTTGGGTTCGTAAGGCCCCAGTGAAAGTCCCAGCCTTTGATATCGAAAGAGAAAAAGAGACATTCATGGAAGCCAAGAGAGATTTTGCTGCTCCTAGCACATCAGTAGCACCTGCGCAACAACATCAGTAGCAGTCGCAGAGGCAAGAAGCTTCAACAGACAAAGTAAGTACACTTTCCTCCTTTTTACAGAGTTGTCTGAAGCTATTGAGAAATCAGAATTCTTTAAGTGAGTTGCAGAAATTTATTACTTCCTGTGAACCTCAGTAAAGTCCTGGTCAGGAAAAAGCTGTTAATAGAGTCAGAAGAACTGGCAGGGAAATGAGATTGAATGCTCAGATAGGAGAGTATGATATGACTAATGTTATCTTGGACCTAGGATCAGAGGTAAATTTCTTAACTAAGAAAACCTGGGAAAAAATGGGAAAACCTACCCTTGATTGGTCCCCTATATAGTTGAGATTATCTAATCAACGGAATATTATGCCCCTAGGATGACTCCCTAAGGTCCCAGTAGATATTGATGGCGTCTGTACTATAGCAGACTTCAAAGTTATTGAGATCATTGATGAAAACAACCCCTATCCAGCATTGCTAGGTATTGAGTGGGCATTAGACAATGATGCAGTCATTAACCTAAAGAAGAGACAGATGACTTTTGAAGGGAAAGAACTGAGAGTCATAGTCCCATTGGATCCTTCTCAAGGAGAGAGATACACAGAGCCAGTAAGAGATGAAGACCAGGATGTTTTGGACCACATCTACAATACCACAGCGAAGGAAGAAGATTATGTTGATCCTACTGCCAAAGGTATCATGGATTGGCAGTGTGACAGCTCCTGCATGACGGATTCAGATGATGGGTTAGAAAACTGGCAGAACAGACTTTATGAGCTGCATGGACATAGATGTGCCAGAATTACCAAATCTATCAGATGGCTTGGTGCACAGGTAAGATTCCTACCTATTGTTGATGACTTGTTAGACCCAGAACAGTTTATTGAACAATTCTCAGACCATATACCAAATTCACAGAAAATGGAGACTCTAGATTCAGTATTCAGAGCCACAGCAGCCAGATGGTGGAATGGCCATAAGAAGAACATTCCTAGTTGGAAAGCTTGTCAGAAGTTCCATAGCCTGAGATTTATGGATCAGCCCTAGCAGGTGCAACGCAGGTTTGATGGAAAGACTAGCCCTCAGAAACATTTGGCACAATGCTACGAGGCATGGAAGCATCTACCTCAGGTAGAATGGGTACATCGGTTTGTACATACTCTGGAACCGATAGCAAAGAACTGGTACACGGAGGCTGAGCTTCGCCAGTATACTGTAAGTTGGGATTGTCTTGTTGATAGTTTTGTGCTTACCTTTTCTACTAATGAAGTTTGTCTAGATTTAGATGCAGCGATCAGATTGGTCCATACTAAGGTATTTGATGATCAAGAAGTAGTAAAATACCGGCCTGATTGGAACACACAAGAAGCTCATGCAGTTGAATATTATAACCTCGCAATTGATGAGGATGATGATCCATGCAATATTGATATTCCTGAGTCAGAAGGACACTGCGACGTACACGGATCAGCAGTCAAAGCCCCTGAAGTGACTCAGCCCCTGAAGACACGGACAGTCAACATTGGATCAGAAGACCCACCTAAGTATGCTACCGGTGGAGATTATTGGGATGAAGACACGGTAAGCACAGCGACCCAATTTCTCCATGAGTGTCGAGACTTATGTCTAATGAAGTTCCTGGAAATAAGAGGAATCATTGAAGCTGTAGATGACATTTTGTCGTGGGTCAAAGCTCGAATCCATGTCGCAGATGGTGTCCATAGGTGTCAAATGTCCTTATTAGTGCGTAGCCACAACTACTGCTTGTGCCGAAGAAGGAAAGGTCTGTCGGACCTAAAAAAACGACCGTTAGGAGAAATCAAATTTGGTGGCACCGGTATGATCTCCGTATTAATGCAATCTTGGAAAATCTACCGCCGTTTGGACAAGATCTCTGTCAGAATTGGTGCCATCAATGCACAGTTATGATAGATTTCATGGATAGATTCTATAAGAAGACACCCACACCCGCAAAGTTCACATTTTTCAGTTTCTTGAGTTTTACAATTGCATCCATGTCCGTTGATCGTGAGTTCCAGGAACTATTGAGAGAGTTTGAGCAGACGGGTTTGCCGAACATTTTTAACCAACCACCTACAATTATACCCCGTGAAGAAACTCCCCCAGTGCCGACTCAGGCGATGCAGACACGATCTACCCGAAAGAATTTTAATCCTGAAGTACGTTCTAAGCACAACGAAGACCGACACAAACAATCATGAAAAATGCCAGAGGACCCCGAGATGCATCCATCTGGTTCAGCAGAGCCCCCACCTACAGAAGATGAGAATATTGCACCGAAGCATCCACCGTATCTTCCACCAGTGTGACCAAGAGTCTAGCCACCTCGGCGGCTAAAGAAGTTCACATTACGCACCCCTTCGTTACCCACGGGTGTGCAGTTGGTGGGGACCATGACAGGGAAAATAGATCGTCTTAAGTATGCCGACCATGACACAAATGATCATGGAAAGTTTCCACAGTTCACCCCAGCACAATACTTGCATTTTGTCAAATATCCAGAGACTGTCGCAACATTGCTGGAAGTAAAACAGTGGGCTGCTGGCTTGGATCAAGCTGGTCTGCTAAAGATGCTTGATGTTCCCATTTTGGCCGAAGCACACAGGTGACCATAGTAGTCAAGCAGCTGCTGGCATTAGTACATGATGGCCACCTGTGGATAGGAGATAAGAAAATTCCTATTAATGGTGAGCTCATTCATAGGATCACAGCCTTACCAATAGCGGGGCCTGATCTGAGGACCAAATTTCCTTCAAAGCATGAGGATACAAAGCTTGCACAAAGCATGAAGGAACGCTTCGACCCGAGGAAGGGAAAATGAGGGTATCACACTTCAACGATTCAACAACATAATATTCTCTTCGCAATTGAGCTTTTAGCATGCAAGCTCATGCGAAAGTGCAGACCATATGAAGTGCCTGCCCCGGTTATCAGAATTGCTGCGAACTGCGCCGAAGGATACAGTTACAACTGGGCAGTGTATATCGCGAAGGAATTCCTTGAAGACGCACGCAACGCGTAGGAGAAAGGTAGGCCCTTTCAATATTCATGGTTGATAGTCCTTATCGCCCTGGTAGGATGGCAAGAATCTACTGAGGCGCAGTTTGCTGCTATACCTCAGGACCTTCCTGGCGCAATACGGTACGCTTCTTTGTGGGTCTCCCAGGATAAAACCCTACAGCAGATGAAAAACTGTGTATTTTCCTTTTATATGATGAGTATCTCGTATAAGATCAAAAAAAACCTTCGACTCAGTAATGAGTTATTTTCTCAATATGATGGCGCAGCACATTTCAGTGCTGACATGCATCATATTTTCATCCAGGCCCGCGCGGATCAAAAGCATCAATGGTTTAAGTTTCCATATGTAGTGACCAAAGAATAAATCCTCGCGGTCATTCAACAGTGGTTGGCGGAGTGGTTGAAGGATGCAGGGACAAAACACACCATTCCAGTTCCCCCAGTTACCAACCTGGGTGCAGGCCCTAGTCATACACAGCAGCAAAACCCCCCTGAAGACAATGAAGAATAAACTGAGTCGCGGCAGAGTGAAAGCAACCAGGGTGGAGATGATGGCAATGAAGAAGAAGCAGAAGACTCAGTTCAAACTGCTTCGGACCCTAATCGGCAGGATAAGCACAAGACACCAGAACCAGAGGAAGTAAACAAAACCCAGTCTCGAAAGAAAACAAAGTCGTCGAAGGACAAGAATATTGTCAAGGAGCCTACCCTGACAAGTGAAGAGCTTAATCAAGCTCTGTCTAAATCCACAGAAGTTCTCACCAAGAAATGGTCAGAATTTGTAGCTACGCATCTGCATGCCATCACCAGTGTAGTGAAGCACATTTCGGAGTTGAAGGACTTAGCAGAAAAATCAATGATTGGCGCTTCAGCAAGCAGTTCCCCAGTAAGCGCGCAGACATACCTAAGGCAATGGCCAGCCGGAGATAACAAAGGCCAAGTGTCAAGTGCAACCCTCATATTAACGGATGCAACGTCTCATTCAGAGATTAGTATGAAGGTTGGAATCGATTACACTAAGATGTCAATGACAGAGCTATACCTCTGTCATTTAGCGATTATGAAGGAAATCCAGGCACGAGACCACTATTCGTAAACACAGTTGGAAAATGCCATAAGTCAGCAGCAGGTCTTCACAACGCAGCTGGAGGCAGTGGAGCACAGAAAGAGGGATGCAGAACATAAGCAGATTACACTGGTATGGGTTTTGGATGAGGCATGTCGAAGTCTTCCTGACTTCGATGTACAGCTGGTAGAAGAACCAGAACAAAGATTAGTCAGGCTAAAAGACTATGCACAGCAGTCTCGCAGTGAAATAGAGAAGCTCAAAGCAGAACACGAGGCTCAGATTGCAAAGCTTCAACTCTGCATCACCACGGAGAGCCCACCAGAGGTCAAGGAGCAACGCCGAACAGACATTTAGGCCTCCGCAGAAAAAATCTTGGATACTGTGAGTAGCACAGCAAAGCTGCTAGAAGACAGTGTTGAGGCCTGCACCACCCTGCAAGAACATCCAGAAGTTGAACAGCTACAAGAAAACATCAGGCATCGACAGACAGAGTTGGATACATTAAAAGCGGAAATTAAGACTCTGCCGCCTATGGAGAAAATGCTCAAGGTAAAGCGAAGCAATGAACTCCAGCAGGAAATTGAATCATGTAGAGAAAAAGCAATAGAAGTGGAAAACTCTATGCAGCCACTTATCAGCAAAGCTTTCGAGTTGAGTACTACTGTGGACACCCAACTCAAAGTTCTGAAGGAATATGCTGCATTTGCACAGACAAAGGCCAGCGAAGCATCAGCCGCAGTATTGCAGGAGTTGGTCGGAAAAGAGAAAGCCACCGACAATATCATACGTGGCCTCAACAAGTAGTTTGCTATCTTTTCTAACAGAGTTCGCCTACCAAAAGAGCAGCAGAGTGTCCTGGGACGGGCCATTGGTGAGTCTTAGGGGCCTGTTGGGGCGCGCACCTTAACGGTCCCTAATTTTGGTAACTCCGTGATTTTGGTGGAAGTTGTAAGAGGAGTTATGACTCAAAACAGTCTTAGGGGTGTCGGGGTTGAGTAAAAACCTCCTTTTGTAATAAACCCATGGTTTAAGCCCAGGGTTTAGGGTTCGGGGTTCCCATGGTTTAAGCCCATGGTTTTGTAATAAGTGCACTATAAATAAGCACTCTTGTAAAGAAGTTAGTTTAGGATTTTTATGTAAGATGAATTGACGCGAAGCTAAGGCTATTTGGTAAGACAAGTTTAAGTCCCAGCTGTGTGCGTGGATGACCTCTGCAGCTGTGTGTGCAAAGGGTTTTGGTTGATAAAGGAAATCTGCAGCTGTGTGCGCAGAGGCCTACTACTATGTGCACGGATTTGAAGGACTGAAGGGATCTGCGGCTGAGTGCGTAGATCAGAACTATGGTTTTTGTAAAGAGTTGAATAAAACATAGTTCTATGGACGTAACCCCTAAACTAGGGGTGAACCATGTTATATCGTGTGTTGTGGTTTTTGTTGTGTTGTTGTTATGTTCTTTATGCATTGATAAATATATATCTGATAAGTAAGATCACTGTTAAATATTAACTTCGCTGGAATTCCCAGTAAAGGGTTAAGCAAGGCAATGTTTGTTTATATAATCGTGATGCTAAATAAGTAACTATTAAATCTTTACACTATATGATTATAAGTGTTAGAAACTAAAGGTACAGTAATATCCCTCTTCTGCTTGCAGAAACCTGATTCTGTGGCACCCCATAGCTGTTTCGGGTGAGACTGCAACCTGTTCGCAGGTTGTTGCCGAAAGGGCCAACACTATGGGTCTTTTTTTGGTGCAAAGTTAATGGTATAAATCTCGGGTCTTCCCTATAGCCCAACATGTCTGAATTTCTAATACTCTGGTCAAGAGAAATTCTTCTACTCTCATCTAGCTCGATCAACTAGTTTATTATGTTATGAATGGCCTCTTGATCTAAGCTGAAGGTCTGGAGAAGCTGATAAACTGGAAGCTTTAAATGGACTACTAAGGTGACATCTAGGCCATAAACTAGTTCGAAATGGCTCCTCCCATTTGAACTTTTATTGGTGATTCTGTCGGCCCATAACGCTAATTTGATCTTGCTATCCCAAGCCTTCTTATTGTCACCCACAATTTTTTTTATTATGGTCATTAAGTTCTTGTTACTTGATTCAGCTAGAATATTTCCTTGGGGATAGTAATTGGATGAGTGGGATAGGACAATGCTGTACTTGAAACAGAAAGATGACATCTTGGAGGAAACAAAGCATGGTATCCGTGATGATTCTAGCTGGCACACTGAATCTTGTGATAATCTTATCTTCTAATAAATCCATGACTATAGCATCGGTTTCCTTCTTGGTGGGTATGGCCTCTACCCACTTGGTAAAATAATCAGTGGCGGTAAGAATCCAAGAATAACCATTGCTCGAGTTATCTTTGAACTTACCGATGAAATCAAGCCCCCACTACTAGAAAGGGGCTTGGACTACTATTGGATTTAAAGGCAAGGCTTTCATTTGTTGTTTTCCGGTGAATAAATGACACTAGGGGCAAACTATGACAGCCTTGTGGACATCTAAAAATAGGTTCGGCCAATAGTAGCCTACTCTAAGGATTTTGTGGGCGATTGTTTTTGCTGCAAAATGTCCACTACAAAATTCTGAATGGAACTCAACCATGAGTTTCTTGGACTCGAGTTCATCGACACATCTAATTATTAAACCATCGGGGTTTCTCCAACCCAAACTATCTTTTGTCAAACAATACTTAGTTTCTTTTAACCTTAATTCTCTTCTTTTATGGCCAAGTAAGTGATCGGGGCATGTAAGGTTGCGGAGGAAAAATATGATGTCGGTGTACCAAGGGTGCTACTCTAATCTCTGAAGCTCGTCTGATACACTTTGTTCTGAATCACTGTTATGGAAGATTATTCCTAAGGCATTTTCATTTCCTTGGGTCAACATCTTTGCAAGACCTTTTCCCTTAATTAACTTAGTAGGTTTTATCTCCAAATCATATTCTTGAATCTTTGAAACCCACTTACCCCTGATTCCTAGAAAATCTTGTTGAGACATGATATCCTTGACAGCTGCATGGGGTACATATCCAATGATTTTGGAGTAACCTATATAAGTTCTGAAATGTTTAAGGGACTTGACAAGATCGTAGGCTTGTTTCTCCATTATGGTATACTTCAACTCTGAATTTTGTAAGGCTGTACTCATAAAGGCTATAGGTTGCTCTTGTCCCTCCTTGTTATTTTGAAGCAAAACAGCGGCAATGGTGTATTCTGAGGCAAAGGAAAATATCTGGAATTCCTTGGAATAATATGGACTAATCAAGACCGAGGACATGGATATGGCATCTTTGATAGAATTGAATGCAATTTTGCCTTCATCCGTCCACTCAAACTTAGCATCTTTCTTTAATAACTTTTGTAGAGGTTTCATTAATTCTGCTAAATTTGGGATGAATCTTCTTATGAAATTGATCTAACCATTAAAATACTGGAGAGATTTTAGATTATGAGGCAAGGGGACTTTCTTAATGGCTTCAACTCTCTTAGGATCAACCTTGACACCATCCTTAGAAATGATGTGCCCCAACAACTTGCCTTCATCAACTCCAAAGATTGACTTGGCAGGGTTCAAGGAAATACCATATTTCTGACATCTTATAAAAACCTGCCTAAGATGACTTATGTGGTTAGATCTTTCCTTTGAAAAAATAGTTAAGTCATCTTGATATATTTCGATTATTTTTCCTATAAGTTATTTGAAGGGAAAATCCATGGCTCTTTGGAAGGTGGCACCAGCATTCAATAAGCCAAAAGGCATTCTTAGAAATTTATAGGTACCCCAAGGTGTGGTGACTGTAGTCTTATGTTGATCCTACTTATTTACCAACACCTGGTTATAACCGAAAAGGCCATCCAACATGGACATCATTCCTTATCCTGTTACTCTTTGAAGCAATGTTTCCATGTGGGGTAATGGGTAATTATCTTTGAGGCATGATGTATTCAGATTTCTAAAATCTATACATATTCTAATTGACCCATTCTTCTTTTTTACCACAACTAAGTTGGAGCACCAAGATGAATGTATTGTAGGTGCTATGATCCATACTGCTAACATCTTCTGAAGTTCCTTCTGCACAATGGGGGCCAACTTAGGATTTATTCGCCTAAGTTTTTGTCGGAAAGGTTTGACCTCCTTAGCTTCTTCTGTGAGGGGAATAGTGTGTTTAAACACATCCTCCCAGTAGGATTTAAGCTCATCATAACTAAAGGCCAACACATCTCTATACTCTTTGATTAAGTTGATCAAATTGTTCCTTTCATTTTCCGAAGTACCCTTTCTAATTTTTATTAACTTGGGATTCTTGTCAGTTCCTATATTTATTTCCATATAATTCCTAGTTTTTATTTCTTCCTTTTGTTTTTTATGATGATCCTGTCGATCGAAAATATTCTCGAAAGCTATAAGGCTACTCGAGATGTGATTCCTTACATTATCCTCACACTCCTAATTCTCTTTACCCTCCTGCTGATAACTGATCTTGCAACCTTCAAACTCTTGTAGATTGTGGATGAATCTCAAGAGTTGCTCATCGTCTTTGAACACCTGCCAGTGATCTATGTTATCTGGAATTGAAGGTCTGAAATTAATTTCCATCTTTCCATTCCCACTAATCATTGCATCTGATGGTTGGAGGGTGGATGCTGCTACTACTAATTTATCTGCTAACCCATTCATTTCCCTATGGATCTTTTGAATGTTAAGTGCATCAAAACACTCCATAGTTTCCCATGTGGCATTTCTATACTTTCTTAGTCTGTCATTTTTGCATTGATACTGATTCTTAATTTGGAGGACAACTAAATATGAATCACCCTTTATGTTCAACATCTTTATCCCCATATATTTAGCAGTTTCTAAACCTAGGAGCAATGCCTCATACTCGGCTACATTGTTTGATGCTTCAAACTCTAACCTGAATGCAAAGTTGTAGATTTTATCTGAAGGAGAGATGATCACAATGCCTGCACCTTTTCCAGTTTTGGAATAAGCCCCGTCAAAGTACATTTTCCAAAATTCATCGATCTTTTCATTTTTAATGTTTTCCTTAATAGGAGCCATGAAATTTGACAAAATAGCATAGTTTCCAAAGTTATCAATGAAATGAACAAATTCATTTCCGGGCTTCTTAGGGTTTTCTACATGTCGTTTCCTTAGCTTTTATCTGTGGAGAATCACCCTAGTGTTCTCTGATGCAGGTATAGTAGCATATTTCCAATCCATTTGAATGTTCCCACCAAGAGTTGCAGCCCATTTTCTGGATAGCACCATACCCCAATTATCTGGAACATCTATCACTACCACATCCATCGACATGTCGATATCAGGATACTTAGCCAACTTGACCTATAAATTTAAGATTATCCCTAACACTTCAACTTCTCTTGCATCCATGGCATAAACATTATGGTAGGGTCGGGTGACCCTTAGATTTAGTTGTTCCATAACTTTTATTGTCATGACATTTGATGAAGCACCTGAATCTAACATGCAGTTATGAAGGAGCAAGTTATCAACTAAGAGGGAGACATAAAAAGGTGGGTGGTCTTCTCTTCTTGGATCAACATTGTTGAGGACTATAGGCATATCTATAGGTTCAATATGTTCAGCTTCAAATATAGCATTTTTATTAGGAAGAGGATCATCTTTGACAATATTATGAGCTTTACTTTGACTATCCTCTAAGGCTTTCAACAACTTTTCTTTTTGACCAGGAAGTTTAAGGACATCAGTTGCATAAACATGAATCTTAGCACTACTTATCCATTCTCCCATATCAATATTTGATTCAGGGACAATAGGAGGATCTGGGAGGGGAGGAGTAGTTACCTTTGGCTTGTACTATTTAGACAGTGATGGCTTCTCCTTTCTTTGATACACTGCTCCCTTGAATCTAGCCTCCTACATTTCCTTAATTGCTTCTGGAGAAGGAATTACACCATAAAAGTTGGAAAGGAGATCCTTCTCGTAACTGTAATCCGTGGCCTGCTGCCAATGCTGGTTTGATAAAGGATAGGTTTGGCCTACCATGTACACATGATTAGACTCACTTGATGTTGTTTCCTTATTACTAACCTCGGCCATTCCATGTTCTATAACTTGGTTTGCTATATAGCAAGTGCTTTCTTGGTGTAATTGATCACAAGGTCTACACCATGGAATGACTTCTTCTACCAGGTTAGTTGAGTCTAACTGGTTTGGAATCCTAGGCTCTTGCTTAGGATCTTTCTTCTGACACACCTGATTTTGTTTAGGCTGAAAGTTCCTAGGTCCATTATTTCTTTCCATTGTGATTATTCTATTCTAAATATTATTCAATTGTACAAATTGATTTGCCATGATTTGGTTCTGAATAGTAACCAATTCTTTTATCATGTTAGTTACCTTTTCCATGGGGTATTTAGAGGTTTCCTTTTCCTCTAATTCAATGGATTTTCCCTTCCATTTGTTGTATGAAGTGTTGCCCCTAGTGTAACCTAGAATGTTGGATTTTCCTGAAGACTGCATATTCTTTTCTATTTTCTCGACCAATTCTTGAGCAGTTTTTAGATCGGTCAACTCTTTGTCCCTTAACTGGTACCTCAAATCACCAGTGAAATACTCAATGTAAGATATGAGGATGGAGGCATCCCTTGGCTTGATTTCTCTAGGGAGATCCGCAACCACATGCCTGAACTTAGTATTAAATTCATCAATGGTTTCATTCTCCATCTTCTTTATGTTATGGAGGGCAGTAAGCAGATGTCTTGGTTCTTTCTTTTCCCCCCATTTCTTCTTAAAACCCTCTAGGAATTCATTAAGAGTTTTATATGAATCATCACCGAGTTCAAAGTACCATCCCGCAGCATCATACTCTAAGGATAAAGCAAAGAGATTCATTTTGAAATCTTCATGGTTATGGGCAGCATCATTGCAGTAATTGACCAGGTGCTTATCAAACTTTCATATGTGAGACTTGGCAGTGGTGGCATTATTTCCCTCGAATATGGGGAGCTTCTTGATATCATCATTCGGAATGTCATGAGGACTACCTACTATCTGAGAAAAGTCAAGGGGTTTGAAAAATTCTGTCATTTCTTAAGATTGGAAGGTATGACTCTCTACAAATATGTGATGGATATCTGAGAGGGATTGGTCTCCTAAATTTTCAAGGTTTCTACGAGAAGTATGCCTATTCAATCCTTCCCAAATAAACCTTTCGACATCAGGGATAGGATTGAATAATTGTCGATAGTTTCTTCGGGTAGAAATTCTCGAAGCGATGTTAGAGAGTGGTGTCGCCAGATGGATCGAGTTTTAATTTTTATGTTTTTTAAAGACTAGATCAATCAAAAGTTTTTATCTTTTTAGTTTCTTAGAAAAAAGTTAAGCTAAGTCGTACTCAGTAATAAAAATATTTATCCCCGACAACGAAGACAAAAAAGTGTTGTTTCCTTTCACACACCTGGGTCACGTGGTAGAAATATTCAAGCCACTCTGTGTGTCCTTGGGGGCAAGTCTCAAGTCAAGACTATCACCTTGTTCTTGACTCCTCTGTTTAGGCTCAACTCCTAGTGAAGCCAAGGGGGGTAGACCCTATTGAGTTACTAAGGCTAATTACTTAGTATGGTGATGTTAAACTGAATTAATTACTTAGGAGTTTGAAATTTAACCACCAAAAACCATAGATGACAAGATACAAAATGAGCGCACGAAAGCACAATGTTGAGACACAATATATATATATAGCAAGAAAATAACCAGTGCCTTAAAATGAAGTCAAAAGATAATCAATGTACTTGCATGTGCTTGGAGTGAATGTTTTTTAATTTCCTCTTGGTATGTTTTAAGTTAATGTGAAATATGAGTTGATTAAAATTAGGCGAAGGGGTAGACTCCAAATATACCCGAGAGTACTTGGAGTATGTCCAAAACTTAACCTTCACGGTTACCCACAAGAAATATGTGGGCTGAAAGGAGGCTCTGGGGCTATTGTTCATAATGCACCCGTTAGGGTGTGACAAAGATCGGTGCCCCAAGGTCACTTTTCAGGAGTTCCCGCTTCCTTTGGGTATTTTGCTACCGTAATGGTTTGATCTAGGTGTTGGATTTACACCTGATGGTTTGTCAATTTGGGAGAGTGAATCCTAATTATACTAGTCACTCAAGTGCTTTTGATATAGCTTGAATGATCGGATGAACTGCAACCAATTGTATATCATACACAACGGAGTCTTATCTATTTTAGTAAATTTTGAGATGGATGTTCTTGTTAAAAAGAAAACCCTCCAGGAACCTCTTTCGGTCCAAGTGGACCTCAATCGGGGATTCAAGGAGGGATTGATTTTATTATGGTTACTGAAACAAATTATGATAGAAAATGAAACATAAAAAGATAAGCAAACCACAATTTTCTAATTAACCTACCACGAACCTTTCTTCACCTTTCGGCTCAAAAGGAGGCTCATGGGGTAAGTATTAAAGTTACTTTGAAACCAATATAAATGGAATATGGAAATGATTTTAAATAAAATTATACTACCCTACAGATTACTACTATGCTATATTGAAAAAAGATGAACGAAAAGCAAAAAATGACACGGACGCAAATCCCCCCAGGGGGGGTGGGGAATGGGCTCGAAAGAGCCTATTCAAAATTATTTTTATTACCAGTGGTTACAATATCATAAAAATGATATGATTCCTCTTGATTCTTATACAAAATGAAACCAAGAGCTTACAAAGTGCAAAAATTAAAGATTTCAGTCAAAAAGGGAGACCCCTGGGGGGATTCAGAAGGCCCAAAAGTCACTTTCGAACAGAAGCTCCTCCTATTTTCTGTTATACCTGATAAAAACCAGAAATATTATTAGACTGAAATATGCCCAAAAGAACTCTGAAAGTACCTTTGGGTCAGCTTACTTTTAACCAAAAAAAGCTAAGTTAAAACTAGTTTAAAAAGGTAAAAAGGGGAACCAAGGAAAGCAAGCTTTCCTTGGGATATTTGCTTGCCTTTTATGAATCCAATATTATGTGCACTGATTTATATATTTATTGTTTATAACAGAAAACAGAAATCTAATGCATGCAAGCTACAAATTCTCTTTAAAATTCCTTGCAAAAAGGACGATTTCCCTAAAGCTAGATCTAGAATGCTTGTGAAACATTTTAAGAACAAGATCTATATTATGGGCTTTGAGGACATATATCTATGTTATATTTACTTTAATATAATATATCTAAACAATATAAAAGCTGTGAATAAAGTAACCAGGTAAAAAGAATTGATTTTGAAGGAGGAAAAGGAGAAGAGAAGTGCTTGTTGCTGAAGCAGATCTGGAATGGAAACTTGTTAGTGGAATATAGAGGGGAAATGTCTTCACAAATATTTTGGATGTACAATGGATTCAAACTAGATCCACAGCTTGTCCAATCCTTGCTACCTGAAAATATAAACACATAATCCTGCATGAAACCTCATGAGATCTGGATATATATATGAAAAATAGACAAGAATTACATGCAAATAAACTTATTAAACATGCATAATCTAGATCTTCTAACATATATGCTATGAGATATAAGAAAAACAAGTAACCTTACTTGCCCAACTATACTCCTATTGACTCAGCTCATTCAAGCCAGACAGGGTTCAGATGCAGAATTTGAGAGAAAATCCAGCAACATCAATAGCCGTAAGACAATGCTTAATCCACACATATGAGAGCATTACACCATTTGGCCTCCAAAGCTTCTTTATTTCAACAATCAAAAGAATACAACAGTATTACAATAGAAAGCCCTTCAATCCAACTCTAACTAGCTTGGAAGAGGAGGCTTATGCTTTGATTTATACAAAAACCATGAGATCCAGCCTAGGGGGGGCGCAAATCCCAGGAGACAGATCAAATCAGCTGATGGAGAGTCAATCAATGCAGATCTGAAGCTAAAATGAGCCTAATTGTCAATTAGGGGGCTGATTGAGCTGACACATCAACCCATAAACCGACACATCAGTCCACAGAGCATCCAGGAGAGTCCACACGTGTGGAGGAGAGAGAGAGAGTGCAATTCCCCATAAAGACTACTGAAGATCAACTCTGGATCTGATTTGATCACCTCTTTCAGTCAAGGATTTGTCAGATCCAGTCAATCTGGTTCAGATCTGACTGATTTCAATCAAATCGGCTGAGAATCCATTGATCTATGATTTTGGATTTGCTCCATTATTCATCAATTTATTAATTAAAATAATCAATAATTGATTTTTGGGGCTTTCTGACCTGAGTGATGGAAAATCACTCAAAACTAGGAAATAGTGGGTCCATGGATTTACATGGTGCTCTTAGCTTGAAAATGAGCACCTGCATGGCTAAAACTGATTATTTGGCCCACTTTTATTACAAAATCAATTTTTCCAATTAAACTATTAAAAAATATCCTAAGTTTTGGAAAAATTAAATTTTAATAAAAAAACAATGAAAAAATCAAAAAATTTAAAAAGTTGAAAAACCCTAGGGGGACTTAGACATGTTAATATGACTCAACCATGACGCCTAGCATGTTTATACATTGACACATAGACTCTAATAACCTCAATAGGGCCAAATGCCAAGCCGACCACCCCAACTTTGGAGGTATGGAGTGAAAAACTCAGAAATTATCAGTCGTTTATTCAACAACCAATAATAACCAAGGGAAAAAACACCCTGGGCTGATCGGATTGACAAATAAAGTCTAAGAGACCGAGTCTTTTACAGACACTATCATGCTAGAACATTTATTACAATTCCCCCATGCGGTATGAACATGTGATATAGTACAACAAGCACTTCCCAGAAGTACTTCCAAAGGTATTCTGAAGTCCAAACAAGTTATCCTTGTCCGGTTCACCAAGCTCACTTGATAAAAAACCACTAAGTACAACTTAGGTGGTAACAGTGACGAATAAGAAGAGGCCACACCAGAAACAACTGAGATGAAGTTATTAAGGTATGTGTTAGGTTCCAGCTCTAGACCATAACACTTCTTGTCTATTTATGATGGGAATTTGTCAACAGAAGGGATGATCGAATGGATAAGAGATTTATATCAATACTTTGATTATGAAGAGATAGAGGAGGACAAGAAGGTAAAACTAGTTGTGACTAGATTGAAAGGCCATGCAGCACTATGGTGGGATAGTGTGCAGGCTGAGAGGAAGAAGAAAAAAAAATCAGTAATAAAAATTTGGGATAGGATGATTTCTAATATGTGAGGTAAATTCTTTACCAAGGACTACCAACTCATTCTCTATAGACAAATGCATAACCTAAGGAAAATTTCGCTAACTGTTAGAGAGTATACATAAGAGTTTTATAGGGTAAACTTAAGAGTAGGTTACAATGAAGATACCTATGAGAAGACATCTAGATACATCAATGGGTTGAGAACGAATATTCATGATGAGATTAGTATGTTATCTCCTAGTACTATGGAAGGGGCTTATTAGTATTCTCTAAGGGTAGAAGAGAATATAGCCAAGAAGAAAACCTTTGGTAGAGGAAGAGGATATACCAAGGGAAAGAGACAAACAACTAGAAGAGAGAAAGTTCAAACCTACAAGGATGAAGCTATTGGTTCTAACCAGCAATATCAAATAGGGAAAGAATATGAACCTTGAGTTGGAAGATCCTACCATATAGGTAGAGGTAGAGGCAGAGATTCATCCTACTGGTGTTACAGATATAACAATCTATTCCATCGGTCCTATGAATTCCCTAACAATGAAAATGTAGGACAAAGAGGAAACTATGTTGCACAAGGAAAGCAAGAAGAGGCACAACCTCCTATGGTTTAAAATGCACCCAAGGTTGTGGAGGCTATTCTTATTAACAAGGTGTTATTGAAACCATAGAAGGAGGTTGTAGAGTCTTCACAAAGGAAGGCCTTATTTCGAACTACATGCAAAGTTCAAGGGAAATTTCGGAAAGTAGTTGTTGATATTGGAAGCACCAACAATTTAGTGTCCACTGAAATGGTGGAAAACCTGAAGCTTAGGAAATTCAAGAATCCAACACCTTAGAAGGTGTCATGGATGCATAAGGGACACTAATTGCTGGTTGCAGAACAAAGTGAATTGGAATTCCAAATAGGCATATATCAATACAAGGTGACTGGAATACATGCCACCCAGAGGCTCAATACAACCTAGAGATCCCACATTTAATGAAATAATGCAGAGGATATACTAAAGCTTCATAATCTAAGGTACTTTCAAAAGAACTGAAAATATATGAATTAATCCTTTAGAGAATATACTCAAGCTTCACAAGCCACATAGGTGCTTAAATAAATAAGAGATAAGTTGGTGTGATGATGACGACTAGGAGCCATTAGATGAAAATGAAAGTGATCAAGAACCTAAAACAAGGATACATGGGACCAAGGGTAGTGACCTAGGGTTGAAGTATTTAGGGGGAGAAGAGAGATCAAGAATATCTGGAGAAGGCCCAAGATATGAATGGTCGGAAGTAAGAGCAAATTTAAGAAGTGCAAGAGTGTTATTGTTCCTCCAAAGATACCTCTCCAATACCGTTGTGCCTCCATGCTATTACATTCTT
This sequence comes from Pseudotsuga menziesii, assembly GCA_001517045.1. Taxonomy (NCBI): domain Eukaryota; kingdom Viridiplantae; phylum Streptophyta; class Pinopsida; order Pinales; family Pinaceae; genus Pseudotsuga; species Pseudotsuga menziesii. The sequence continues at coordinate 420,360 of LPNX010778199.1, read as the reverse complement.
TGCAAACGAAAGTTGTTTTCTTCCCAATAATCTATCACAATAAGGAATTCCACCATGCATGAAAATAAATACATGTTGGCATCCACGTCCACCAACTATAACATTTTAAGTGTTAAGTGGGCTATTATGATACCATATGATGTCATTTAGGCACGCCAAGTGAAACTTTTCTAGTTTTCCAATTTTAAATATGGTTTGACTATTAAAAGAAGGAAAATTTTAATTCCTATGTTATTGTTTCTCCATATAAGAGAAAAGAATGAGCAACCCTGCATCCACTATACCATTCCAGACAACACCTATGCACAAAAGTATCATCACACTAACGAATTTTTTCCCTATAGGTAATTACAATTCTAAAACCTTTTCCATATTTTAACTTCTATAAACAATAAAAGAGTTTTTTAGCTTCTCTAGATATGCCACCTCTATTATAACCTATCAATTTTAGCAATTTTAGCCATATTTTACTTGTAAAGGTATAATCATCCAAAAATAAGCCTCTAAAACCTAGTTTCGCTATATATGAACAAATATACGACCATGATGATGACATCTTTAATATTTTGGTCAATTCTTTGACCTAAATAGCACTCTTAAAGAGGCTCGATCCCATGCCACTACTGGTCTAAACCCTTGCCACCTATCATTTCCAAATCTCCCATCTCTATAAACCCTCCATGATTAAAACCTAGAAACATATTACTAGTCGTTGAAATAATTTGAAAGAATTCATTGTTTATCTCAACACTTGGAAATGGGGATTATAATCTCCACCTCTCCTTCCCCTTATGAAACAATATTTTTCTTTGAAAATTACAAGAAATCCATATCCATGATATGCACCATATTAGGGTATGATAGTGATGGTACCGTGGATGACACTATCTTAGGTTTCTTAAATTTCCTAACCCCTATTGTTGGTGTCATGCCTCCAAAATTTGACCTCTATAGTTACCTAGATCAACCAATCCATACCAAATTGGAAGAGCTCCCTACTATGGAGCAATTCAGATACCCATCCTCCCTGTTTTGCATGTTTTTCTATATAAACTATGAACATTACAAAATCCTGAACCTGAAGGTCAAAGATGAAGTTGGAAATCAACCACCCACCTATGAGTGGAGTGACCGTAATAATGAGAAATCCTAGAAACCCTAACTCGACAGAATTTTCAAACAAATTGATAGCCATAATATAAACTTTGGATAAAGTACTGGTAGTTTCAAATAATATAGTAGGGAAGGATATCACAAATTCACAGTTAGGGCATAAAAGAGGAGTTTAATAAACATATAAGTGTGGTTGATTTTCAGGGCTTATAGGAGGGAGGATAGGCGCAAAGTCGGGTCGTATCCATCAATAAAACCCTCACTGTAATTTATTGATTGTATCTATCAATAAAACCCTAACTAGAAAACGATTTAATGGATTAAATGAAATTAGATGACTTACTGAATACATCTCTGCGGGAAAATAATATACTAGAAGCTATCTTAGCCTATGCTTTTCTTGATGTCATATTGACCTTCACCTTTTCTTATGGATCTTGATCTCAATCTTCCAATGTCCCTCTATGTATCTTTTGGAGATTAAGGGGGTGGATAGCCTTGAGGATAGAAAACCCCCAAATTTTGGATACCTTTAAAATTAAACTAAAGCCCAATGCCCACCCAATAAAAAGCGGCTTGTAGGAAGAACCCAGACAATAAAAATTGTTTCAAACAAGAAATTGACCTATGTCTGTTGCAGCTTAAGGGTTTCACCATGTTCACAACTGAGATTTCTGGTTGTGTCAAGGAAGGGGTTCGTTGAATGAACAAGAGATGCCTCCTCTGCAACCGTGGAACCTCCTCAATAACCTTCGAACCTCCTCTACGACCTCAGGCCTAGTCTATGGGTGAGGTAAGTGAAAACCTCCTCTGCGACCTCGGGCCTAGTTCGTGGATAAGGTAAGTGAAAAACTTCCTCTGTGACTTCGGGCCTAGTTCATGGATGAGGTAAATGAAAAACCTCCTCTGCAACCTTGGAAACTAATCTGTGACCTCGAGTGTAGTTCATGGGTTAGGTAAGTGAAAGATGTAAAATTTCGTTGTCGCGAAACTAGGGAGGTAAGATGGATAGTTTTAATTATTTGTTGTTTTTTTAATGTTAATTTTTTTATTATTTATATTTATTATTTTGTTTAATTGTTTGTTGTTTTTTTAATGTTTATTTTTTTTGTCATAAACAACACCATCCTCATTGTCGTTGTGGTCATCAACATCATAAAAAACACCATCAACATCATCATCATTGTTAGTGATGATCATGATGATGTTGATAACGAAATTATCGTTGTCATCGTAGTCAGCCGGATTATCATGATCATGTCCTTATGGCCATCATCCTTATCATAAAGAACATCATCTTCATTAGACCCTTTCTTGAAAAACAATTGTCATATGAGTGTAATATGGTGACCATTTCAAAGTTTGACAAACAGTGGATGCTTAATAAATCCACTATCAAGAAGACTTGAGACAAGCATAGGTAAGTAATAAGGTTAGATGGAATTCATTGTATAATACAATTTATTTCTTACAAATCTTTAAATCCTGAAAATGTGTAAAATTCAATTAATTACAACCTTGATAAATAGGAAATTGAACATGAAATTGTTCTTGTCTTATTATTATTTTTAAAATGTCTTCTAACATAGAAACCATTTTTTTTTAAATAATTAGGATTATTCAATAGATTCTAGAGTGGGTAGCTACAAAATATGGATTACATGTGTTAATGCACACATAAACTAAGATAGTACATTGATGAAGATGATGATTATAACATTAACAATGATGAGGTTGAGGATGAGGATGAGGTTGATTATGATGTCGATGATGACGATGATGAAGATGGTGATGGTGATGATGATGATGATGATTATGATAGTATTGATGATCATAAAGATGAAGATGGTGATGGTTGCGATTATTATAATGAGGATGAGCATGATGATGATGATTGCTATTATTCTAATGAGTATGATCATGATGATGAAGATATAACATTGATGATGATGATGATGATGATGATTATAACATTGATGATGATGAGGCTGAGGATCAAGATGAGGTTGATTTTGATGTCGATGATGACGATGATGAAGATGGTGATGATGGTGATGATGATGATGATGATGATTATGATAACATTGATGATCATAAAGATGAAGATGATGATGGTTGCGATTATTATAATAAGGATGAACATGATGATGATGATTGATATTATTCTAATGAGTATGAACATGATGATAATGATGATGAATATGATAACATTGATGACGACGATGATGATGATAACATTGATGACGATGATGATTATAACGTTGACGATGATGATGCTTAGGCTGAGGATGAGGTTGATTATGATGACGATGATGAATATGGTGATGATGGTGATGGTGGTGATGATGATGATGATGATGATGATTATGATACCATTGATGATCATAAATATGAAGATGATGATCATTGTGATTATTCTAATGAGGATGACCATGATGATGATGATAGCTATTATTCTAATGAGTATGAACATGAAGATGATGATGGTTGCAATTATTCTAATGAGGATGACCATGATCATGATGATTGCTATTATTCTAATGAGTATGAACATGATAATCATGATGGTGAACATGATAACATTGATCACGATGATGATGATGATGATTATAACATTGACGATGATGAGGCTGAGGATGAGGATGAGGTTGATTATGATGTCGATGATGACGATGATGACGTTGATTATGATGTCAATGCATTAGAGGAAATTTGGGGTCTAAAATGGGCCTTATAAGAAAACGTGCCAACAATAAGTTATTGTGAGTTGGAATTCAAGAACCAATAGAATTTCAATAAAATGAGTCAACCATAATGGTTGAATTGACATATTTGTCATAAAAAAAACTACTTTTTTTGTTCATATTTTCAACATATCTCCCTGTGTTTTTACTCAAATTTCGATCGGGAGAGCTCATTGGATGTAGAATTTGATTCAACATCCAACGAGTACCCACACTACATACTTTTGATGGACCCCACTACCCCCAAAAAAAGAAATACCTGAAAAAATGTGATGATGACATCATCATCACATTTTTTCAGTTATTTCTTGTTTTTGGGGTAGTGAGGTCTATAAAAAGTATACATTGTGGGTACTCATTAGATGCAGAATCAAATTCCACATCTAGCAAACTCTCCCAATCAAAATTTGAGTAAAAACACAGGGAGATATGTCGAAAATACGAACACAAAAAGTAGTTTTTTTCTTTCTTCCTCCAAAATTAATAAGTATTATTTTATTATTTTCCTTAGGAGGCCCATTTTAGACCTCAAAATTTCTCTAATGATGATGATGATGAAGATGGCGATGATGGTGATGATGATGATGATGATTATGATAGCATTGATGATCATAAAGATGAAGATGATGATGGTTGTGATTATTATAATGAGGATGGACATGATGATGATGATTGCTATTATTCTAATGAGTATGAACATGATGATAATGATGATGAAGATGATAACATTGATGATGATAATGATGATTATAACATTGACGATGATGATGCTGAGGATGAGGATGGGGTTGATTATGATGCCAATGATGATGATGATGAATATGGTGATGATGGTGATGGTAAAGATGATGATGATGATGATTGATTGATTCATGATCATAAATATGAAGATGATGATGGTTGTGATTATTCTAATGAGGATGACCATGATGATGATAACTATTATTCTAATGAGTATGAACATGAAGATGATGATGGTTACAATTATTTTGATGAGGATGACCGTGATGATGATGATTTCTATCATTCTAATGAGTATGAACATGATGAACATGATAACATTGATGACAATGATCATGATGATAGCATTGATGGTGATGATGATTATAACATTGACGATGATGAGGCTGAGGATGGGGATGAGGTTGATTATGATGTCGATGATGACGATGATGAAGATGGTGATGATGATGATGATAATGATTATGAAGAAGATGATGATGATGATTATTATGATATCATTAATGATCATAAATATGAATATGATGATGGTTGCAATTATTATAATGAGGATGAACATGATAATGATGATTACTATTATTCTAATGAGTATGAACATGATGAATATGATAACATTGATGATGATGATGATGGTGATTATAACATTGACGATGATGAGGATGAGGTTGATTTTGATGTCGATGATTTTGATGATGGTGATTATGATGATGATTATGATGCCATTGATGATCATAAATTCATCAATCAATACCATCACCAAGTACAAAATCATCTTCTATGTCCTTTGGATATTGATCAACTTCTTCATTAGATTCTTCATCAAACACATATGTGGCAGCTAACTTCTCTTGATCTGCATCACCTTCTTCTTCGACACTGTCTTCTTCCTCTATATTATACTTTACTGGTCTTCCTCTTGGATCATATCTAACAATGTATGACCAACCTGATTTACTTGGAACCTCTGAGTAAAATACCTACTCACATTGACTTGGAATAACATAAGGCTCTGTACCCAGTTCAAGTGCCCTTTTATTAACCATGGTAAATCCATTGGCATGCTCAATAATAGTTCTTTCAAGATCATGTTCATTAATTTGTATCATGTACCATTTGACCTCAGACAGTACTATTTTAAAGGAGTTAAAGTCATGCTCAATTATATCTTCCAAATAACCATAGTGCCTATTTTATAATACTTATGTATGCTTGTCACTTCTAGAGGAAACATTAGTGACTTGAAAAACTGTAGTTATCCCACAATTGAATGTTTTCTTCTTGTAATCCAACTTTTTTATCCAAAATTTATGACCATTGGACCACATAGCATGTGGTGTATCAATTGCATCATGCCTGACTCAGTAAATTAATATATAAGAAGAAATAAACAAAATAAATACATTTATATAATGGGAAACATTGAAAAAAGGATCAGGGTATAAAATATACTTTCCTTTTTATCTTTTAAACCACATGCTAAATCAATTTCCCTTTGTGTAAGTTCACCGGGATATTCTTCTCAATGGCGATGCACATTTTAATCAATTTACTCACCCCTTCCCATGATAGCGTACCATAGAATTCTATACATCATTCTATCCATTCCTCCATCCAATAAATATTGTTTGCAATGTATAAATGTACTGCATCCCAAACACGACCAACTATATGGAAAAATAACAATTAAGAATTGTAAATTAGTTATAATTAAAGGAAATTACCTTTCACTTTCCTTGTTCTACCTTTCCCCAACAAGACCTCCCCTTAAAATTTGTTGATGGAGTTGATTTACAAGTGTTTAGCATGTCGTCGCTATAGAGATGAACATTTGTCTTCGTCACAATAGAGACAAAGTTTCATCGCTATAGAGATAAACATTCATTTACATCACAATAGTGACAATGATCGAGGGACAGAACAAATTCTTTTCAAAATATTTATCAATTTATCCATGAAAATTACCATTTTAACTTATTCATGGCAATATTTCGTGGAAACTTTGAGCCATTTGTACTAGTGTTTGAAATAGTTGTTCAACCAGGAAAAAGTAATGTTGGGCCCCACCACCTGTCGAGAATAGAAACAGGGAAAGATCTTGTCGAAATAGATGATGAGCTGCCCAATGCACATTTAATTAGAGTTCAAGTTGTGCTAGTGGAATTAGAAGATATAGCACAATTTTTATATCATGGTCAAGCTCTGGAAGGAATGTCAGAAAAGAAAAGAAAAAATACTTTCCATGAAAGTTGCACCATATACACTAATAAATAGAATTTTGTACAAATTGGGACTAGATGAGGTACTCAGGCGATGTTCTCCTATTGGCAGGGGTTTGGATAAGTGAGTTACGCATCACCATGGAGGTTTTGCAAGCTCACGTGACACCGTGTAAGTCAAAGGGAGCGCGATGGGAGGAAAATAAACTGCTTTTGAATCTTTTATGCATATTTTTGTATCGGTTGACCATATTTTGTGGATATAGGTCATTAGTGGTTAAACAAGTTAGAAGTTAGTTAGAAGTGGACCTTGAATGTAAAGGTGCAAGCCTATATATATTAGAATTGCAATTGTAGGAGGGCAGAGGTGGATGAGATGTGCATGGGATGGGACTTAAGTAAGAGATTGAGCCTTTTGGTTATTTATGAGTGACTCTGTGGAATGATATTTCTATTTCTATGGAGAAAGAAGACTGTTGTTTTAGATCTGTTATTAATATGATACAACGGATATTGAGCACAATAATTGTTGTCCTTGTTCCTCTTGCATATGCTGCTATGACTTTTACTATATTTATTTGTTGTGATGGCTCTGTCTTATGAGGAATGCAATACTATTGCGATGTATTTTCCTGTCTTTTCTATTGTATGAATTTTGAATGCCATACTGTTGCGATGAATAGTGGAATGATGTGATCTGTTAGATCTACGATAGAAAAGATAGATCTAGGATGAATCTTGCAATATCTGATAAACAGTTTGGATAGATATGATAGTTAAGCTGATAATTATCTGATGCCCCAATCCTCCTCCTTACGGTTGGAAACATGGTTCTGTCAGCTCCTCCTTGAACATCTCAGGTGAGACTTCATCCTCCCTATGAGTGTTTCCAGGTAGGGTAAAACCTGTTTGGGTCGATGCTCAAGGAGATCACATTGGTTGGGCTTTGATAGAGTGGGGATCCCTGTTAACGAGGCTTTGATGGTGGGTTTTCTCCAACAAATGGTTCTATTTTCAGGACCAAGTTGTGACTGAAGAGGAGGATATGTTGTGGCATGCGACGAAACCGAAGATCCAAGATTGGTTTGACCTAAAACTGTAAGAGTTCGCTGAAGCCGAAAATCAGAATCCAAATTTGTTGATAGATGCATGGTTGGTGAGATACATTCATGATGGTCCTCATGAATTCTTTTTCTGTGAGTTTCATGTCATACTCTCTGAGTGGTTGGCACGATTCACCTACAAAAAGCGCAACTTCCAAGGAAGAGAGTCGACGTCCTGGACCCCCGAGCTAATTCAAGAACTCCAAGAAACTGACAATAAGGCATCATGGGCTGTTGAATTCTGGTTGGAAAGTATTCTGGAAGGATACATTACTGAGTTTGCGGTTGATACCAACAAGTCCTACAGCAAAGCAGAATGGGAATTTTTCAACGAAACACGAGGTAGGTTCTTGTTGTCCCTGTAATTTTCAATAAAGATGGTTTTTTGTGAAAATGGCATACTAAAGATGCACCTTGAGTAGTAAGACTCTGGTGCGCAGAGGCTGTGAACACCGCGATAGAAGGGGGGTGATAAATGGAAAGATAAGGGGTATATGGGTGTAAGTTTCGATGATATTGTGAGGGATTTCAAGGAAGGGAGTTGTTGTACAAGGGGAGGAGTAAGGTTCCAAGTAGAGAAGAGCCATAGGATAGGAGATACTGCTGCAATCAAAATGCAATACTGTGAAGGAAAACCACACAAGATTAAGGGGCCCTACAACGACGAAGAGGACGAGAAGACCTAGGCTACACCCAGGGTGGAAACAAGGTAAAACCCCCATATAAACATGTCCACACATTTGCGCACTACTCCACCATCAAGAAAATATACACAATCTATGTCGACATGTCTGACATGCCAAGCGGCATATAGTAGTAAAGCAGCATCTGCAGGAAGAAGGTCTAGGATGGAAGAAGACAATATGAAGCTACCTATGTTCCATGGAATTGGCACTAATGACCCAAAACATTATTGGTTCTTATGTGAGGCAATCTGGACTACCAGACAGACTGCCGACAAGGATGTAAAGAAAGGCCAGTTAGTGACCAACCTCTGGGGTCATGCGCTCAATTGGTACATGAGATTCATAAAGGTCCCACAGGGGACCACGACGAAGACCTTGGATGAGATTCGGAAGGGAATTCTTGAAGAATGTTACTCGGTAAATATACTCAATCGGAATCAAGCTAGATCTCCCTAGTCCAAGTGGATATAGAACAAATCAAATATAGAATACAATCTATTTTCCTAGATCAAACATAAATGCAAAACAATAGATAGATCGCCTACCTGAAATATGCAGATCCTCTTCTCTCTTTGTTGGTCCAAGATAGAGAATATTCAGATCTACAGCTACAAAAATATGTAAAGCATGTCGAAACAAGCAAACAACATATGTGTATCCAAACATATAATTGATCTAAGCTAATAGTTAAGGAAGAAAGCTATAAACATCATCAACACAACAACATTTATGGAAAGAGATTTGTATTAATGTAATCAAGGAGATACATAGAAGTACAATGAGAAGGAACATCGCAACCTAGCCTTAATGCTGTAATATTCCATCCAACAATCCAAGACAAATCCAAGCCTCCAAAGCAAAATAGTAAGCCACCTAGAAATTACACCAGCATAAGAGTACCATAGACCTTCCTCCCTTCCAAATGGAGAGAGAGTTCAATTTATAAGGCTAAAGGGATAGAATAGGTTGAGGATTAGGAGGAGGAATCTAAGGGATATTCCCTATAGGTTAGGAATCGAAAATCCACCTCACCTAAACAATAGGGATAAACCAACACCTCATCCACCTTCGAGAAGGATCTTGAATCTTCGTTTTTTCCCTCAAAACACCATCAGCGCTCTTAACAAAAAGGGTAAAAGTGTCATCGGCACTCCTAGAAGTGGGAGACAAAGTTTCGATGCACCTAACATGACAGGGAAAAATGCCTTTGGCACTCCTAGCATGAAGGAAAAGAGCATCGACCTTTCAAAAGAGGGAAAAAAGGCAGGAAAAACCTCAGCATCAATCCAGTTTAGTAGAGATAAACTTAGGGATCAGAAAAAGGGTTAACAAATGGATCAAGAGTGCAAGATTTTGGTGTAACAAGAATTCAAGAAACTAAAATCTGAAGCGCAGTACATTACAAAGTTGAAGGAAATCAAGAAAATCCCTAACGAGATAGTTTGGGACTTTGATCAGAGGTTTAAGACTCTGATGGAATGGGTCAGCTCTTATATGAGTGACATCCAACATAAAGAATGGTTCATTGCAGCACCGGTCCCTCATATCTGACACCCATTAATGCAAAAAAATATTGTGACGCAGAGCGAGGCTTTGGAAATTGCGATGAATCTAGAAGCTTCACCTATTGGAGAAATTGTTGTCGGCATGAACCAAATCCAGGCGCAGCTGATGAACCTGAAAATTCAACTGCAGGATGTCAAGAAGGTGAAGGATGAACATGATGACTTGTGGTGTACTCGGTGTCACATGGATGGACACACGAAAAATACTTTTCCTTCTTTTCGGAACTATCTACTCTTAGGAGTGTCGAGCCCATTAAGTTGTGGTAGTGTGTTAGGGTGTCACATATGTCAAGTATATGGGCACCAACATGAATATTGTACCTACATGCAGAAAATGGTTACGAAGCCAACAAGGTTATATTGCACCTTCTATTGCTTAGTGGGGCACAAGGATAAGGACTGTCGAGCCTATTATCTTCTTCAAAAGTGGACCTATGATGCATATTTTGTGAAAGGTGAATAGCCTTGCATGGTGCAGCAACCATAGGTGATATAGCCACCACCTCAAGTCCAATACAAACTACCACCATAGATGCAGTTTATTCTGTCGCAACCACAGACACAGGCTGCACCTCGTATTTAGTTTGCATCGAGACCACAGTAGTAGTATGTCCAAGCAGTGCACTATGTTCAGTAGTAGTCGAATCCCCCACAGAAACAAATGGCACAACCCTAGTATCAGCAACAGGTATCTCAACCATAATATCAATAGCAAGGAGGATACCGTAGAGGATTTGGATTCAGAGGAAGAGGAGGTTTTGGCTGTGGAGGAGGATGAGGTCGTGCATCAATCCAGTGTTACAATTGTGGGACATTTGGCCAATATAAGAGATATTTTCCCCATTTTCAATGTGTGTACTATGCGGTGAATTATCATATTGTTGAAAATTGTCCTCAGTTGATTGCACGATGGCAAGTCAGCAATGTCCTGCTGTTACAAAATCAAAATCTGTTCCATAATCATATACAAAACCAGCAACAAATACAGAATCAAGGGCAACCCCAAATTCCAATACAAAATCAAAATTTCAATCAGCATATGAACCCACCTATGAACCAGAATCCACCACGGAATCAAACTCCGGCAAAAAACCAGAATCAAGGGTCGATGATTGCGACCATTCTAGCAGAACCGTGAACATAGGGTGTTGATGTCGGGATTGTTACTCAAGGAGGCATGATGACTAGAGAAGATGGACCATGACCACAAGTGTGATTGGATGGCAAGAAGAAAGCATAGTTTGATATCACAACTGAGAGATATACCTTTTTTGAAGCTCGCGAGGTGATTGGAAGAAATCCTGGTAAGACACCTATTTTTTGCATGCCTTCTGCTTTCGATTCTTCGTTAGAAGCTGGACCATCACAGCAGTATGGTACATTACAGTAGTTCTTCAAGAGTTTTTTATCCCTGGAAAAATATCTCGATGATATGGTTGAGATCGAGAAGTTGCTGCAACATCCGGATAGAGAGTTACGATATTCTGCAGTAAATTCTTTACAAAAGAAAAAGACAGGTAAAGAAATGTGGATGAACATACAGATTGGGGACTACGAAGTTGATTCAGTTATTCTAGAACTTGGGTCAGATGTGAACATCCTAACGAAACATACATGGTAGAAGATGGGGGAGCTAAATCTTGGTTGGTCCCCAGTGCAGCTGAGATTGGCTAATTAGGCCAAAGTTCAACCGATCAGTCGTGTGTCGAATTTGGTTGTAGATGTTGAAGGTATGAGGAATTGTGCTGATTTTGATGTAATTGAAGTCATTGATGGAGGGGGATCCCATCCTGTACTTCTAGGGATTGGATGGGCCAATGACATCATGGCTGTGATAAATTTTAAGAAGTGGTTGATGACATTTGAGAACCAAGATATCCGAGTCATTGCCCCGATGGATCCAAATGAAGGAAGGCGCTATATTGAACCAGTCAAAGATGAAGTCGTGAGAGGATGGAATCATGTTTACAATATCTCTGAGGATTACATCCACCCTACTATAGATGGAGAACTGGGTTGGCATAGTGCTAGCTCTGCATCCTCTGATTCTGATGACGCACTAGAAAATTGGAAAAACCGACTGCATGAGGTATCACTCAGAAAGTGTGGGCTAATCACGCAGTCATTGCACCAGTTGCGACTGAAATCATTGAGTTACCGACATATGAAGGACTACCAAAACTATCTGGTCTCCTCGAGGAGTTTGAAGAAAAGGTATCTGAGCCTCAGCACTTGTTGGCAATTAGGAGAAGCATTGAAGGCCACTCCAACACACTGGTGGGCGGTTCATAAGGCGACCATTCATGAATGGGCACAATGTCGATGATTGATGAAATTTCAATTTAAAATGGGCCTTCAAAAAATAATACAAATTCCATGTCATCGTGTATTAGCCAATCAAAATTATTTAAAATTCAAAAAGGGAGCACCTCTTAAACAATTTTTTAATATAAATTTGGGGATAGGTATCATAAAAAACTACTTTTTTTGTTCGTATTTTTGACATATATCCCTATTTTTTTACTCAAATTTCGATCAGGATAGCTCACTAGATGCGGAATTAAATTCTACATCCAACAAGTATCCACTCGGCATACTTTTGACGGGCCTCGCTACCCCAAAACAAGAAATACCTGAAAAAACATGATGATGACATCATCATCATATTTTTAAGGTATTTCTTGTTTTTGGGGTAGAGGGGCCTGTCAAAAGTATGTCGAGCGGGTACTCGTTGGATGCATAATTTAATTCCACATCTAACGATCTATCCCAATCGAAATTTGAGTAAAAGGAAAGGGAGATACGTCGAAAATATCAACAAAAAAGTAGTTTTTTATTTTCTTCCTCCAAAATTAATAAATATTATTTTATTAATTTAACTATTATTTTATTAATTTTCCTTGGGAGTCCCATTTTGAGTTGAAATTTCCTCTAATGGGAGATATGGAGGTATATCACACTGGGAGGTATGATGGACAAAATAAACCTTATAGTCATCTGAGGGAATGTCAGACGTTGTGGGCATCACGACCTAAGGATGAGTGGATCCATGCTTTTATTCATACATTGGATGAAATGCCACGATCTTGGTACATATCATTCAAGCTGCACAAAGAAATTACCACCTAGGAGGAGTTGACTGTTTACGTTGCGCATACCTTCGGCTTTGCAGATGCTAATGCAGAAGTTAACAATGTGCTACAGATCATTCGGGACGTAGTCTTGAAAGTGGTCCTAGTCGCATATCCTGTGGACCCACATGCGCATTTCCACCTGCAATCAATGATGGAATGCTACAACCTCTCTGGTGAGTCAGAAGATGGCGATGAGTTGCACAACATTACTATTCCAGAGACTGAAGAAATTTGGGATGTCGCAACACCAAATGTGTCGACAGATCCCATGACTCAACCGCTGAAGATTAAGAAATTTAATATTGGGATGAAAGAGAATCCAAAATTTTCCAATATTGGAGACTACTAGGATGAGGAGACTATGGAAAATATCACATATCTCCTGCATGATTTCAATATTTGTTATCAACGAAATTTTCAAAAATGAAGGGGATATTGGGTTACCTATGGGAATTGAAGATCCTGTTAAAACCAGATGCAAAACTAGTGCGATAGAGGCCATATCGCTTGAATCGGTGACATAAAGAAAGGTTCAAGGCTGAACTTTATTGGATTCTAGATGCAGGGATTAATGAGCTAGTTGAAGAATCATAATGGATAAGTCCTATGGTGGTTCAAGAAAAAAATACTGGGGAAATATGAATTTGTGTTGATCCAAGGAAGTTGAATGATGCTTGCATGCATGACCCCTTTTCGACGTCGTTTATGAATGAGGTTCTTAAGGGAGTAGGTGGTCAAGAAATTTATTCCTTCATAGATGAATTTTTTGGGTATCACCACATCAAAATTGCAAAGGAAGACCACCACAAAACCACATTTGTCACCGAATGGGGTTGCTTTTAGTACATAGTAATGCCCTTCGGGATGAAGAATGCGCCTGCGGTATTCTCTTAGGTTGTCATCATTGCATTTAAATATTTGATCCAAAAATTCATGCAAGTATATATGGATTATTGGACAGTCTACGGATTAATCAAGGATCACTTGGAAAACCGGTGCTTGATGCTGGAGAGGTTTCGACAGCATCAGATCGCATTGAATTCAAAGAAGTGCATTTTATGTGCACCATTTTGGATACTACTGGGTCATATCATTTGTAAGTAGGGGATTTTGGTTGATCTAGCAAATATTGTGCGCATTTTGGGCCTACCACCACCTACAAATACAAAAATTTCATGCGACACTGGGGCATACTGGGTACTATCGCAAGTTTATCCACAGTTATTCTGCGATTACCACGCCCATGGAGAAACTGTTAAAGAAGGATGTTGCATTCATATGGTGCCAGGAATGTCAAAATAGATTCGATACATTGAAGTCCAAGATGGCTTTAGCACCCATACTTGTGTTCCCTTATTGGACCAAGGAGTTTCATGTCCATGTCGATGCCTCATCCGTTGTGCTGGGAGTGGTACTCACGCAACTAGGAGAAGGAGATATGGATCATCCGATCACCTTTGCTAGCATAAAGTTATCCTTTGCAGAGAATAATTACACGAGCACAGAAAGAGAGGGGTTGGTGATGGTATATGCGTTGTTAAAATTCAGGCATTATCTCTTGGGTGGTCACTTCAAGATGTTCACTGACCATTCAGATTTGAAGTATCTTGTCAATAATCCTGTGTTGGGGGGGAATATATGCCATTGGCTACTTCTCTTTCAGGAATTTGACTTTGAAAAAATTGTGAAACTAGGATGCCTAAATGTTGGTCCTCATCATCTATCCCGCATTGAGACCGGTGAAGATCCCACCAATATTGATGATGGTTGGTCGAATGCACAAGTGTTTCGAGTAGATATCGTAGATGCTCATTATGCACCGATAATTCATTTCTTGGAAACCGGAGTTGCGCTGGAGGAAATAACGACCAATCAAAAGAATCAGTTGGTAGTGAGGGCTTCGGACTTCAAGTTGATCATAGGAAAATTATACAAGCTTGGACCTGATGAGTTCCCACACCGATGTGTTCTACCTCATGAATAAGGGAAAATTCTCAAAGAATCACATGCAGTAGTTGTGGGTGGACATTATGGAGGAAGGGATACCACGCGTAAGGTACTGTGCACTGGGATATGGTTGGCCTACATTGCATAATGATGCTATAGATCATGTGCGGAGCTGCGACATCTATCAATGTGTTGGGAAACCATCGCGGCGAGACGAGATGCTGCTTGTACCATAGGTAACTTTACAACCTTTTGATAAATGGGTTGTGTACTTTTTGGGTCCAATCAACCCACCAAGGAAGTGAACCGATGCTCGCTACATCATCACAGTAACTGACTATCTGACAAGGTGGGTGGAGGCCACACCAGTTGTGGATTGCACCGGTGCGACAGCAAAAAAATTCATCTTTGAAAACATTGTGATGCGGTTCAGATTCCCTAAGGTATTGATGAGTGACTAGGGTAGCCACTTTATGAACCGCATAGTAAAATCACTGACATAGGAATTGCAGGTGCAGCATAAGAGAATCACCCCATATCATCCATAGGCAAATGGAGTTGTAGAGGCCTTCAACAAAATCTTGGAAATCGTGCTGACAAAGGTATGTAATGCTAAGCGAGATGACTAGGATTTAAATATCCCTGCAGTACTATGGGCATATCGCACCACTTGCAAGAGGCTCACAGGGCAGACGTTGTTCAAATTGGCATATGGGCAAGAGATGGTTATGTCTATGGAGTACATTGTTCCTAGTCTACACATCACCGCAACAACTAGTATGGGCAATGAAGAGGCACTTGAGGAGCAAACAATGTAGCTACTTCAACTGGAAGAGGATTGCTTCATTGCGGACTTCCAACAAGGTGTCAAAAAGGATAGATAGAAGGCATGGAATGATCGCCACATTAAAAATAAACAATTTTCCCAAGGATATTTGGTGTTGTTATACAACAGCAAGTTCATAAAGCATCCAAATAAGTTACAAATGCACTAGTTAGGCCTGTATCTTGTTCATTCAATTACTTATGGGGGTGTAGTTCAGTTGCAGCAGTTAGATGGAGCAGTGTTGCTGAATCTTGTAAATGGTAGTCATTTGAATCCCTATAAGACAGGGGCAGAAGGGCACACAGTCTGAAGAACTGCAAAAAAAAACAATGAGAGAGCAGCTAGAGATAGGTAGCAAGAGGTACATTGGGTCCACAAGGGGGGAGGATTAGGTTAAAGGGTAGGTGATTCAGCAGAGAATAGACAGTTATCCATGGAAAATGGTTGCACCAAAGCAAGGGGGTGCGACCAACAATAGGTTGCACGTCAGCAGGAGGCTATGCTGAGGCAAGAGGGCTACGACAAGGTGGTCCGTTGGACCAAGGTTGTGTGAAAGGAAATGATGATGAGTCCGCAGGAGGATATGCTACAAATATTGGTCCATGACATGTAAAAGGGACGGGGTTACCCAAGATAGACAAAATGGCTTGCAGTATACGGGAGACTCCGTGACGATGACCAAATTTCATGTCAATACTTCGTAATGGCTGTCAAAGAAGTAAACAATGACATGGTTGGCATCATAAGTTAATGATAGTGAACTTGAACGATGAGATGGCAGAATCGACAACGTATTTAGCAGACACATTAAGGATCTGCTCATAATGATGCACTTGAGTGAGTCATGATGGTATCTCAGTCGAAGTTGGTGTTATAATCTAAGAACTGGTAGCTCTCTGAACCCCATTAGGAAGTGCTACACTGAGAGAATAAGTGATTTGTGTAGCACCATGGAGGTTGCGCAAGCTCATGCAACACCACGCAAGTCAAAGGGAGCGCAACAGGTGGAAAATAAACCGCTTTTGAATATTTTATGCATATTTTTGTATTGGTTGACCATATTTTGTGAATATAGGTCATTAGTGGTTAAATCAATTAGAAGTTAGTTAGAAGGGGACCTTGAATGTAAATGTGCAAGCATGTATATAGATTGGAATTGCAATTGTAGGAGGGAAGAGGTGGATGAGATGTGCATGGGACGAGACTAAAGTAAGAGATTGAGCCTTTTGGTTGTTTATGAGTGACTCTATCGAATGATCCTTCTCTTGTTGTGGAGAAAGAAGACTGTTTTTTTGGATCAGTTAGTAAAATGATACAACAGATATTGATCACAATCATTGTTGTCCTTGCTCCTCTTGCATATGATGCTATGACTTTTACTATCTTTATTTCTTGCGATGGCTTTGTCTTATGAGAAATGAAATATTACTACGATGTATTTTCCTGTCTTTTCTGTTGTATGAATGATGAATTCCATACTATTGCGGTGAATATTTGAATGATGTGATCTATTAGATCTGCGATAAAAAAGACAGATCTATGATGAATCCTGCAATACTTGATAAACAGTTTGGCTAGATCTGATAGTTAAGCCAATAATTATATGATTCCCTAATCCTCCTCCTTACTACTAGAAACATGGTTCTGTCAGCTCTCCCTTGAACATCTCGGGTGAGACTTCATCCACTCTACGTGTGTTGCTAGGCAAGGTAAAACCTGTCTAAACGGTGCTCAAGGAGATCACGTTGGTTGGGCATCGACGGAGTGGGGACCCCTATCGACAAGGCTTTGTTGGTGTTTCTTTACCAACAACTCTTGAACATGAATTATAGGATATAATTGACGAAGCACATAGTGGACTAACCAGAGGGCACTATCAATCCAACACAACAACTAGAAAAAATTTGGAATCTGGTTTATGGTGGTCGATGATGCACAAGGACTGGAAAACACAAGTAAATAAATGTGATTGATGCCAAATATTAGGTCGATCGATACCAAGAAATGAGATACCTATAATATATGTTAACCTAAGCTTAACTTTTGAAATGTGGGCAATCAACTTTGTCATCCCTTTTCCAATACCTGGTCGATGAACTACTGCAACATATATTATTACTACAGAAGAATATGTGACAAAGTGGGATGAATTTGAACTTGTCGAAGCATGTACTTGTGAAGTAGCAACAAAATTCATATATGAAAATCTTATTATAATATTTGGATTCCCTCTCACCATCATCAACAACAGAGGAACACACTTTGTTAATAAAACAATTTCTATACTGTTAAAATAATTTATGATTGATCACCAAAGAGCACCATTTATTATCCATAGTCAAATGGAGTTGTTGAATCATTTAACAAGACTATAACTAAAGTATTAACAACTTTATGCAGTATCGAAAAATACAACTAGGACGACATGATACCTGATATTTTATGGACATACCAAACAACTTACAAACGGTCAACCGAGAAGACACCATTTGAATTAGTCTATGGACAAGAAGTAGTCGTACCTATGCATTTTAAAAGAAGAAGAAAAAGTGCCAATAATCACTAGCATACTTCACCTTGATAGTATTAAATTAGTTGAAGACATAAACTTTGACTTAACAAAAGTGGAGGAAAAATGACATATAGCAATCGATCACCAAGAAATACAGAAGCAATAGCAGAAAGCATGGCATGATTGCAATATAAAGAGGAAATGTATATCATTTAGAGACCTTATATTTCTCTATTACACACAACAAAATTTGAACCCACAATCTGACGAGAAAATCCGACGAAATTGATTGTGTCGTCGAATTTAATTTTTATAATTATCATTTTTTGATCAATTTTTTTTAATTCATACATGGCATTGTCTGATATCTGACTATTTTCGGTTATCTAACGGCTGTCAATTATCTGACAAATCAAGTCGATTATCCGAAGGAATCCATCGGATATCCAACAGTATGTGTGTATCATCAAAAGTAAATTGAGTATAGGGTATCTTAGTTTTCCATGAAATCCCATGATAGTGCCATGGAAACCTG
This sequence comes from Pseudotsuga menziesii, assembly GCA_001517045.1. Classification (NCBI taxonomy): domain Eukaryota; kingdom Viridiplantae; phylum Streptophyta; class Pinopsida; order Pinales; family Pinaceae; genus Pseudotsuga; species Pseudotsuga menziesii. The sequence continues at coordinate 401,238 of LPNX010778199.1, read as the reverse complement.
ACAAACATAATTATAAGAAAACATGATTATGATTAAAAATTAAAAAAAAAACATTTCAATTTCAAAATATATCCACTTATTATATTTATTCAAACCTATACAATAGATGGGATCCTCACTTTTCCCTCACCTATTTGAATGGTTGTGATTTCCTTATGAAACCATCATGGATGTCTACTAATCTCCTATGATTAATGTGTGTAATCTCATTTCCCTGTGACATTGGGGATGTATGATGAATTTTTTCACTATGGATATATTGAAGATGGATAAAAGAAATAAGAGTTAAATAACTCATCAAAAAATGGGGCCAACATTTTACGGAGCATCAAAAAACGACACCTATACCTATTGTTTTTTACGATTGTGATGATGAATAGTGATGTTGAGAATTATGATGGGGATGGTGGTGATGATGATGATGATGATGATGATGACCATAATGATCAAGATGGAGATGATGATGATGATGATGATGGTGGTGGTGGTGGTGGTGGTGGTGGTTATAGTACAACATACCATTTATAATTTGTATAATGTTAAATTTGAATAATATCAACTAACTTCCTTTAATATTATGTTAATTGGGTCTTAGATTGGGTGGTTAAAATGATAAGTGCTCCTTTATTCTTGTTTTGACCCACCAATGCTTTGTATTCTCTATTTAGACATATTCTGCTGTGGAAAAATTGATAATCTTTGTGTGAAATCCCTCACTAGAATTGCATGAAGGATTAAAGCTACACTCCCATTTATATAGGTTACAACAATTTCATTTTGAAATAATTGATTAACCTTGGTTGTAGATGACATTTTATTTTGAAATAGTTGATGAATCTTATGCACCATGTGTAGGGCCTCAAACACAAAATAGGAATAACATATGGGATTATTTTCCTACCAGTAGTACACAAACCCCATTTCAACATTTGATCGATAAGAGATGGTTTTCATGGAGTACCATAGTTTTGGGAAAATAATACTTGGAATTATACCTAAATATTTTCTTTTATAATTCATGCATGATGAAAAGGGACCTAAATCACCACATTTTCCTATATAGTGTACCAATTAGAAAGGACTATGAAAACCATTTTAAGGTTTTGTGCATGGTGAATATATCTCAACGCCACAACCATGGTCCAAGGAGAAAAAATAGGAACTTAGGATTGCATCATTTATTTAGGGTTCATTTTCCATGCTTTAGGCACATCCACGTATTCCATTAGAGGAAATTTGGGGTCTAAAATGGGCCTTATAAGAAAACATGCCAACAATAAATTTTGTGAGTTGGAATTCAAGAACCAATGGAGTTTCAATAAAATGAATCAACCATAATGGTTGAATTGACATATTTGTCATAAAAGAAAACTACTTTTTTTGTTCATATTTTCTACATATCTCCTTGTGTTTTTACTCAAATTTCAGGTGGGAGAGCTTGTTGGATGTGGAATTTAATTCTACATCCAATGAGTACCCACACTGCATACTTTTGACGCACCCCGCTACCCCAAAAACAAGAAATGCCTAAAAAAATTTGATGATGACATTTCAGGCATTTCTTGTTTTTGGGGTATCAGGGTGCGTCAAATCTATGTAGTGTGGGTACTCATTGGATGTGGAATTAAATTATGCATCAAACAAGCTCTCCATCTTGGAATTCGAGTAAAAACACAAGGAGATATGTCGAAAATATGAACAAAAAAAGTAGTTTTTTTCATTCTTCCTCCAAAATTAATAACTATTATTTTATTATTTTAACTATTATTTTATCATTTTCCTTAGGAGGCCCATTTTAGACCTCAAATTTCCTCTAATGCCTACAAATGGAATACTGACCTTCAAGTCATATATGGAGACATTTTTTAGGTTTAGCATACTAGAGATGGGTATAAGTTCCTTGGTTTATGGGAAAATCCTAAGGTCTTAAGCCATACTAATTATCTCTATAAATCATGGGCATTACATGGGGTCTTATACCACTACATAGACACTACAAAGGAAACCTTTTGATACAAGTGTAACATGGATACCATTTCATTGTTTGATGTGTAGGATAGGTATCTTGGTCGTAGGCATGATTTATGGGGAAAATACAGGGGATTTAGATGTAACTATTTCTTTAAGAAATCATGGAATGACCACCATATGAAATTTATACAGGTATTATATACTATAATAAAGGGATATTTTCCTTATTTCACATTATTGGACCAATATATTGTTCAAGACAAAAAGATAGGGACTTATTAAACCCTTGTCTAGGGCTTGTAAGCCATGGATGGGGTCCCATTTTGATATACAAGGACTTTCAATAGAATTTGTGGCACATAAAATGGATATTTTCCTAATTTCATTATTTTTAGGAAATGATCACATCCAGTCATTCATACAAAGACACAAATAGAAAAGAGCCTCAAAGATTAGATCTTGAGGTTTTACTAGAGCGCTCGCATTCTCTGGTATATGGAGAGCACACTACCATGAGGAGTAGAAGTTGACGGTTTTCCAAAGAAACCACATTCTCTGGTATACAAAGAGAAAAGTTCCATGAGGAGTAGTCATGGAGGTATTTCCGGATCACCCACATTCTTTGGTACACCAAGATCATAGTGCCATGAAAAGTAGAACCTAAGGGGTTTTACATGATATGGAAGACTTGGTCGTGGAGAGGACGATCTGAGGAGAAAAGACCCAAAGGCATTTCAAGAGAATATTTTGAGGAGTGGATAATAATAACAGAGACAAAAATGGGACACAATGTCTTTGGTAAGCCCTACCATATTCCTCTATTTTTCAAGAAACTTTACCCTAAAACATTGATATGTTCCTTGGATTTACCTTGGCATTCTTGCTAACTGTGGCTAGGGTTTTACCCCTAGCTTGTGCGAATGAGCACCTACTAAGGAGAAGGGACTCCTTAGTAGCAGTTCAGTAAGTGTAAATTAAAATGCTAAAACAGAAATACAAATTACTCTAAACATGTGCATGAAACAGAAAGATAAGATGTAAAGAATGGCTTTTGTATTAATGTTACCTCCAATGTGAAGGTTGGTGAAGCCCTTTGCAGTGATCCAAGAGGGTTGCTCCAAGCTCCAACTTGCTCCATCTCTTTCTCCAATGGTGGAAATGGGCCAAAAGGGGCTCTCAAGGTGAAAGTAGCTCAAGGGTGAGCTAGGGTTTCAAGAACTACTTTGGCAGAGTAAGGGTGCTTATGATTGTGGATGTGAAATAAGGGGTCTCCATCACCTATTTATAATTTTTCAGTGGTGGAGTGCTGGCCCATGGTTTTGGAAACCATATGGTTTAGGGCAACTGTATAGGGTTTTTTCCTCCTTTTCCTCATTATTTTATTTTTTTCTTCCCTTTTTAGGCTTTTTTGATGGTTTTATGGCCTTTTGGAGGCATTTTAGGCCTTTTGGAGGCTTTTTAGTGGGATTTTTGCTATTTTAGAGGAATTTTGGATATTTTTGGAGGAAAAAAGGGGTTTTTAAGGGAAATATGGTAGAAAAATGGACAAATGAGCCATGTAGTGGGGTAGATGAGGTAGTGAACACTTTTTGGGTGTTAACAGATTGCCCCCTGATGTGCGAGGGCAGGAGCTCATCGTATGGCCGATGGACATCATAAGTCATAAATGGTGTTCGTGGGGTGTGGAGAAGAGAAGAAACAAACTGAAACCTGGAACAACGATCCCGAACCAACTGCAAGAACTAAAAGTACATAACCTCAATAATGGATGAGGAATCATCTGATCATATGGACGAGGCGGGCATTCCCATGCTCGTATCAGGATATAACATAATAATAACAATGGGGTCCAAAATATGGGGACCTGACATATACATGGCCTCAAAGACTAAATGAGGAAGAATCTCAATATATGGACGAGGCGGGCATACCCATGCTCGTTTCAAGATACATAAAAATAACTGTGAGGCCCGAAAAAAAGGGGCCTGTAGGATACCTAAAAAACCACTGTGTATATCATAAGGGTCCAGAAGGGACAAAAATCTGGGACATACTGCTGGGCTAATCATGTCTGAGCTGAAAAACTGATGCACTGGAATGACAGCAGTGCTACTGAATGTGGTACCAAAGGAACTGATGAGCTGCTGGATAAGAGTGACAAGGGTCATACTCGTAATGGTACACTGAACTGGAACTGAAATGGGTACTCAAGGAAGCATGGAACTGGATGGCTTCCGAATACAATCGCCAACGCAGCCCGAACATCCATGGGAACATATAATGAGGCGTTCCGAAGTGACTCACCAATGTGCTAGAGTCGGGGGAAGTCCGAGGTCTTTGACAAATAATGGAAGGGATATAAATCCTGCGCGATTCTCAACGATGCGATCAAGGTGCTGAAGTCGAGCATGTGAGAAACAACCATTCGGAGAAGCAATGATGACTCCTCTCAAAATGGTCCGTAGGCACTCATCACAGATGGTGATGGGTCCAAGGTGCAGGGGCCTCTGGGTCTATCCTCTGGAATAGAGGGGCTATCGTCGACAGAGGGAGACCTGAAACTATCAAGGCAATGAGGTTTCCTTGACAGGAGCATGAGGTGGAAAACCAAAATGTGATAGTACTGATGGCAGGATTGATAAACCGGGGGGAATAACTGGGCAAGTAGAGTGGGGGACTCAAACTTCCTTTGTTCAGAGTATGATAGCGGGGATGATCGGGCAACATATGAAACTGACTGGTGGTAAGGGGGTCATAGCTGTATTGGATCTGGGAGGGTGACTGGGCTGAGGGAGACTCAAGCTGTGGTAAAATGGCAGGAGACTGCAGAATACTCTGAATAAAGGTGACCTAATTGGGGGTGCTGCCGAGAGGATCGATCATAGCGCCAAGAGGCATGGGGGGTCTTCTTCATGGGTTAGGGAACTAGAAGACGTGTGTATATAACATGGTACTGTCGTGTGGATTTATACGAGCCCAGGACATTTCATGCTCGTGGTTGCTTTCAATTTTAAGGATTCTGAAAGCGATAAGAAGACTCGGAAGTAATGGAATGGTACTGTCGTGTGGATTTTACGAGCCCGGGACAGTTCATGCTCATGGTTGCTTTCAATTTTAAGGAGTCTGAAAGCAATAAGAAGACTCTGAAGTAATGGAATGGTACTGTCGTGTGGATTTATACGAGCCCAGGACAGTTCATGCTCGTGGTTTCTTTCAATTTTAAGGAGTCTGAAAGCAATAAGAAGACTCAGAAGTAATGGAATGGTACTGTTGTGTGGATTTATACGAGCCCAGGACAGTTCATGCTCGTGGTTGCTTTCAATTTTAAGGAGTCTGAAAGCAATAAGAAGACTCGGAAGTAATGGAATGGTACTATCGTGTGGATTTTATGAGCCTAGGACAGTTCATGCTCGTGGTTGCTTTCAATTTTAAGGAGTCTGAAAGCAATAAGAAGACTCTGAAGTAATGGAATGGTACTGTCGTGTGGATTGTACGAGCCCAGGACAGTTCATGCTCGTGGTTGGTTTCAATTTTAGAGAGTCTGAAAGCGATAAGAAGACTCCAGGGGGGTTGCTTTTTGGGGCAACGATATCAATTTGGATGACAGGTGAGATGTTGGCCATGTTATCCTCCTCGAAGGTGTCAGGAGCAGGAATAGGGTCCTTGAACCAGTCGACCTTGGGGGGAAGGAAGTCTTTGGATTCAACTGCAAATCGGGTAGCAGTGTTAGAGGAGGATTCATCTGGGAGGAAGTAGGAACAATGGTGCATGTCATCCCAGGGATACTCCGGGGCAGTGAGAGCCTCGAGGATTTCCTCATCAGTACGGAAAGTTTGTATCGTCAAATCGGTTGACGAGGGAGTAGTGGCAGAAGAGATCATATAAATGGTATTATCCTCTCCGGAAGGGGAAGAGACCGGGGGGTGGATCTCCTCAATGGTGGGTGGTGCCGTCTCAAGATCTAGATTGTTCATCTCATAGAGAGCTGCTCTATAATCGGGGAGATTGGGATAGTGATGTGAGTAATGCCCATAAACACCGCATATGGCACAGGGTTGGTTAGTGCACAGGGATTTGTCGTGAGGCTTAGGGGTTGGATCAAGTTGGACGACCGGTATACTGGGTTCATCGTCAAGTATTTGCATGTGTTCCTGTACTGCCGGTAACTGAGGACATTGGTGAGTCGCATGGCCCAATTCGTCGCACAGCGAGCATTTGGGAGGAGCACGAAACACAGGGGGGTTTTTTACTGTCTTGGGAGGTGGGACAACAGAGTAAGGTTGGGGGCCTCTGCCCCCAGTTGGTTTGGTAAGAGGAGGGGGGGGGTTCGTGGAGGACGACGGGGTAGCGACACCGGGAGGTGGTTGACTAGTAGTGACAATGGGTTGCACCGGTTGCAGGACGACATCTGGTTTCGGCGGGGGAACGGGAGGCGAAAGATACCAAACGGGTAATCCTAAGGTTAACCCAGAGAGGCTGAGGGTAGCCATGACCGGGGCGCTAACTACTCCTGAGGGAGGGATGAGGAAAGGAATGGTATGGATGGGTGTAACACCAATGTGGCTAGGTACCAAAGGGGGTTTAGGAAACAAGGGCGGTTGATGAGTAGGAGTTTGTGTGCTATGGGACAGGGTACATAGGTCAGATACGTCAGTGGTGGGTGACGGGGGTGGAATAGATTGGAAGGTCGAGGTCATTGGCGCGTCTGAGTAAACTCCGGGCCCCATAGAGGAAACAAGTTAGGTGGTGGTACCCGAAACAGGTTGTTCAACCATGGGGAGAACATTTTCGGGTGTCGTGGGGGCATTGGGATCATAGTAGGTGAGTTGGTCGACCTTGACCACGTGTCCCTCATGGGGGAACATCATGGTACGAAAAATGGAAGAAGCAACTGCCCACATGGTGTACATGTAGCTGCGGCCAAGTAAAAGGTTATAATCAAGCTGTGCATTAATAACCTCGATGTCGATGAGGACGGTTTTTCCAGCCAGCTAGACGGGGACGTTAGTTAATAGGCCATGTGGTTGAGCCGAACGTCCGTCGTAGGCTTGCAACGCAGTAGTGGACTGCTGGAGAGGGGGGGATCCCAATTTCTGCCAGATGAAGGTGGACATGACACATGTAGAGGCACCTTCATCAATAATGCATCGATGGATGACAAAATTCCGAACGGAAATAGAAACTTGGAACGCTAAAGTGGAAGGCATGTGGGGTTCGGATTGGTCTAAATCAAATGCCATTAAATTCGAATAATTTGGATCGATAGCCCCAATGGCTGAGAGTAAATTATTGCACTGTGAAGGGCAGTTTTTTAAGACTTCTAACACAGACATGGCTGCGGGAGATTGGGCTAAGTCATCAACAATGTTGTAGTTTGACGCAGCCCGCGCATTGGGGTTATTGTTGATACGGCGAAGCGGGAAACGAGGTGCTTTGGGAGCGCCATCTAGTGGAGGTGGAGGTATATGTAACGCCTGATCAGTGGGCTGATCGTTAGTGGGTTTATCGGTGGGAGGGGCTTCAGGGGTGGAGCCATATTGGTTCCACCGGGTCTGGAGGTTGACCTCATCGGAGGACATCATCAACAAGTGGTGGGTACCCGAGTCAAACATGGGTTGATCAAGAGCAGCGTAAGTGATTTGTTGTTGGGTTGGCGCGTTGGCTTGAGGGGGAGCCAATGGTTGAGTGTTCACTACGCCTTGATTTGGTAAGGGGTTTTGCAGCACCAAAGGTGGCTGCTGAGGTTGTGGGGGGTTGGGTGGTGCTTGAGGAGCCGCATGCCCTTGGCAGTGGGCATCATCAACCCAAAGTTGCTGAGCTCACTCCAAGTGTGGGAAAGTATGTGTGTAGTGGCCATAGACCCCACAAATAGAACAAGGATGGTTTGTTCACAAATTGGGGTTTTTCGCCTGCTTGGGCGGGCGATCAGGGTTTTGATTAGCAGGGGCCGCATTATTATTATCGGGGGGATTAGGGGGTTGACCAGCTTGGTCTGTAGGTTGGTTGTTTCCACGATTTCGGCCCCTGCTATGGTTTTGTTGGCCCTGGTTGCATGGGTTGTTCTGGTTTTGCTGCGGATTTTGTTGGGCGTAAACTTTCCCTTGGGAAGCAGGTGGATTCTGAGGTTGCGTAGGTGCTGGAGTAGGTTGCGGTGGATAATATGTAGGTGGAGGCTGCGCAGGGGCAGCAACTTGAGGGGGTTGCTGATAGGGCTGTGAAGTGGGTTGTGGGTTTGCCGCAGGGGCTGCCTATGGCAGGTAATAAGCGGGTTGGGCTTGTGAAGGTGCAGGAGCTGGTGCAGCCTGCTAGTGGTAGTAGGGCTGAGGTGCGACCGGGGGGGCGTAAGCGAGAGTCGCATGAATGAAACACTAAGGTGGACATGAGGGTCCATGGGAATGGTGGTGATGTGTCATGGGAGCATACGAGTTGGTTACTCCATACTGTGAGGTAGCCTGCGAAAGGTCAGGGCCAGGGGTAGGATGTGCTATGGAAAATGGTTGAAGATGCGAAGAGACACGGCCAATGATGCCGTCGGCAGCGTGGGATGCCCCCGGCGCATCGTGCTGGGAGGAATCACCACGAGGGGCGTCAGGTATAATGGTATAGAGATAACCCGACTGGGCGTAAATGAGGTCGAATTGTTGGGCCTTAAGGATGGCCTCTTCTTCAGACTGGGGTCTTTCGGATGCCACATCCTTAGCAATGACAGGAAGAAGGGATTTGAGGAACCAATCTAGGAAGATACGGTCGTCTAATTTGATCTTGCATAAGCTACATCATCGAAGCCACTCATGAATGTGGTCCGTGATGTGGGTAGCTGTGTTTTGTCTGCACGATAGGAGGATCTCAACGCCCGCATCATAGCGGATAGGTAACTGGAAGAACTGCAGGAAGGTTGAGGCAAGGGAAGCAAAGGTGGCATGGGTTCCATGGGGTTGCTCGATATACCACTTGGCTGCAGAGCCAGTGAAGGTGCGCTGTAAGAGACGGAGGCGAATAGAGTCGTCCACTATGGAGTTGGAGGAACACCATAGATGGAAGGACATAATGTGGTTTTGTGGGTCCTCACCTGCCTTTCCCTCGAACTTGGGGATGTCAGAGGGGAGCTTGGTGGGCATGTGAGGCCATGCAGGTTCGTGTCAGATGGGGTCGTTGGTCAATCTGGATAGGTCAGGCAGGTTGAGGCTAGCCATGAATGGAAAACTGGAAGAAGGATGTGACACAGTAGTGGGTGGGACCAAGTTGGGGCCAATGCCCCTAAGTGGAGGGGTAGTGTTAGGGAGGTTTCCCCCAAGTGGGGGAACTAAGGTGGTATAGGACGGTCCTGTACCACCATGGGTAGTGTGAGCCACTGATGGAGTGGGAATAGGTATTCCCGCTGCAGGAATAGGTGCCGTGAGGGGAACGATAGATGGGGGCCCCATGGAGGGCATACCCAAGGCAGGTGTGGTAACTGGTGTAGTGGTGGATGTGCCACCAATGGTCTCTACCAAGACAGGAGTGGAAGTCACGCCATCCATGGGGCTAGTAGGGGTAGTGTAAATGGGGTTCTCAGAATCTAGCTCAGAATCGGAGGTAAAATAAGGGGCGTCAATATCTGGTGACGGAGTCCTATGCCGCTGACGAGTGGAGTCAAGTGAGAAGGCTCGAGATCTATGATAAGTGGTATCAAGTGAGGATGATCTGTGTCGATGACGGGTGGTGTCAAGTGAACCGTGCTATGGGGGCTCACCCCTGAGGCACCGAGAATGTCTCGGGGACTCAATGGTGACAGATGGTGTCGAATCTCTGTGGGTTGAGGTGGGTAAAAAACAGCTTCAAAAATCCTAATGCAACCGAGTGTGCAGAAGGAGAGCTTGAAAAATAGGGCACTGAGGCCAACAACCAACTCAAAACACCCAATGCAATAGCTGTGCTACAATAGGTGGAGTGTCAACAGAAATGGTCAGAATACCAACAAGTAGCAGGTTTCCTAAAAATAAAAAATGGTGGACGCACTAGAACAAAAGGAGGTAAGGGAACATGCAAACACCTAACTAAAAGTATTCTGACTCAACTAGACATATCCTCTGCAAGGTGATGAAATCCAAGTCAGACAATATGAATAGGAAAGCCAAGTGGCTAAGATATCCCCCTACCGGGAGCGACACCGGGTAGTCAATCCTAGAAGAATGGCAACTAAGATACCCCGTTCATGACACGTCTAGAAAGGTGAATCTGCCGTTTGGTCCTTTTACCGCAATACCCCTATACAGGGATATCCCGAGAACTGCGAAAGGTAGCCCTTCAGTTACTGAATGGAGTGTGGTATTCCACTCAAGACCTCCGGAACCAATCTCGCAACTTCAACCCTCCTAAGGGAGAGGCCCTCTGGTAAACTGGTTGTGACCGTGCCAAAAAGTACTAGGGGATTTTGGTTCCCTAATTGGACAACAGCTATGTCTCAAGTGTAAGTAACCGAGGGGTGTTATTGGAATCCTATCCCCCCGATCCTACCTAACTACAAAGATTCTTTTGTGTTCCCCAAGTGGGGTTAGAATATTGGTTGAGTTAAGTAGTTTTTTAAGGCTCACTTGAATTATGTGACAGAGTGTGTTCTCATGAGGTGATGAACCCAAAATAGAAGTGCCACACAAGGGGGCAACTTTCTAACTAACACTAATACTGAATTCTCAACTTTAACATGCAAAATTTTCTGAATTAAAATGCTGAAATTTTAAACAAATTCTGTAAAAGGGAACAGAAATGATGTTGGAGAAAAGGCTATAGGGAAGTAGGGATGCAGGTAGAACAGATGGTTGTGCAGATGCAGAAAACATTGCAGCAAAGGGGCTAGGTTCAAAAACAGGACCGCGGGTTTGTGGCGAAATCGGGCGATCGGACCGCGGGTTTGAGGGAAACAGGCGCGGACAAGTCGCGGCTTCCTGGCCGAAAGAAGCAGTCGGACCGCAGGAAATAGGGAAAAATACACAGTCGAATCACGGGAAAAGGGAAGACAGACGCGGTCGGGTCGCAGCTAAGGGGCTAAAAGTCGCGATTGGGACGCAAGAAAATGGCCGACAGGCGCAGTCAGATCGCAGCAAACAGGCTGATTAGCCATGGTCGGATCGCAGGTAACAGACTTGAATCCGTAGGCAGGGTGCCGAAAACAGTCTGAGAGCCACGGTCGGATCGCAGGTAAAGGCCTGAAAGACACAGTCGGGACGCGACTGTAGAGGGAAAAGATGCAGTTTACAGCGGCCGAAAGGGACAGCCGAAAGGAAAAACAGGAAATTATGGCAGAAAACTAAACAATTTTTTAAACTGAAACCAGAAATTCAAACCTAGGGGAGTCGCCAAAACTGTGGCTAGGGTTTTACCCCTAGCTTGTGCGAATGAGCACCTACTAAGGAGAAGGGACTCCTTAGTAGCAGTTCAGTAAGTGTAAATTAAAATGCTAAAACAGAAATACAAATTACTCTAAACATGTGCATGAAATAGAAAGACAAGATGTAAAGAATGGCTTTTGTATTAATGTTACCTCCAATGTGAAGGTTGGTGAAGCCCTTTGCAGTGATCCAAGAGGGTTGCTCCAAGCTCCAACTTGCTCCATCTCTTTCTCCAATGGTGGAAATGGGCCAAAAGGGGCTCTCAAGGTGAAAGTAGCTCAAGGGTGAGCTAGGGTTTCAAGAACTACTTTGGCAGAGTAAGGGTGCTTATGATTGTGGATGTAAAATAAGAGGTCTCCATCACCTATTTATAGTTTTTCAGTGGTGGAGTGTTGGCCCATGGTTTTGGAAACCATATGGTTTAGGGAAGCTGTATAGGGTTTTTTCCTCCTTTTCCTCATTATTTTATAATTTTTCTTCCCTTTTTAGGCTTTTTTGATGGTTTTATGGCCTTTTGGAGGCATTTTAGGCCTTTTGGAGGCTTTTTAGTGGGATTTTTGCTATTTTAGAGGAATTTTGGATATTTTTGGAGGAAAAAAGGGGTTTTTAAGGGAAATATGGTAGAAAAATGGACAAATGAGCCATGTAGTGGGGTAGATGAGGTAGTGAACACTTTTTGGGTGTTAACACTAACTGTAATCGATGGTTTGGAATTTGAATTAAACTCTTGAATTGATGATTAAGCTCAGTTTTTTTTAATCTTTTTCTCCCAGTACCCTACCTCATATTTGTATCTTTTTTAGAGTCTGTACTAGTGAGATTTTTAGCCTTTCAGTGTAGTGTGATTTTCCCATATTAAACCCCGAATTTCAAAAGACGTAGCTTAAATCAATTCAAGGGAAAAGTTTGTGTGAAACCCCATGAAATTTCTCGATTCCCCACCAAGAACTGCATTATTTTTATTTGTGTGAATAATGTAATCCTCCTTGTTAAGCACAGATGGGAAATTATTTGACATAGTGTAAATATGTTTTAATTTGAACTACTCTATGTATCTTCATTATCTAATTCTTTGAGGTCTTGACTCCTTCTGGGAAAAAGGTTACCCTAAGCCCTAAAATATTATTTCATATTATGGTTAGATCCATTCAGTCAGATACCTTAACTACTGAATTTAGATTGAGGATTTTTGAGTTTCCTTGTTTTTCACATAAATGGTTATTAGATTTTACTAGAATATACTACAGTTTTGATATGTGGATCAAATTTTCAAGTCTCTTGACCTATAAATCAAAATTGTTTACCATTAATACATGTGAGCTATAATAGTAGTACTAAACCCATTATATTCGGGCTCTAAGGAGTATTGACTATGCCCTAATTTATTCACTGTCATCATCACCATCATCATCATCATCATTTTCATCTTCATTTCCATCATCATCATTGTCATGATGCCCTAATATATTCATTTTCATCGTCACCACCATCATCATCATCATTTTCATATTCATTTCCATCATCATCATTGTCACGATCATCATCATCATCATCACCATCATCGTCATCTTCATCATCATAATCATCATAAATATTTGTATATCATAATCCACATGGTTTATAACCTGTAGTGCTACAAAATCCCTAAAATTACCCATTAGGTATCTAGTTCCAAAGGGATACCCATTCACCAAAATTATTTGAGGCATACAAGTTGGATAGTCCAATTAGATGGCTTTCCAAACTAGCCAAAGCCTCAGCCTAACCATTGAGATGGATGAACACCCCTATCAATAATTTCCTTGTCAAATTTAGGAGAGAACAAGGTATCCACCCATTCTTTGACATAAAAATAAATAAATGCACTTGTGTATTTTCCAAATAAAATAGAATCTCACTCACAACATGAATCCTAAAACATGGATGTCTTGCAATCAAAACACACCTATCCCACCAAAGAAATTCAAGATATATTGATGCATGGTATATTTTCTTCCAAGTTCATTTAATCCCTAAACATTGATAATAATAAAAAATATTGATGCATCTTCCATCCCCACCTCATTATATTAAAGGCTCAGAGGTGCACCAAAAGAATCCCACTATGAAAAAGCCATTGATAATTGCTTTTTTAATCCTTCTAAGGCCATAAATTCAGACCAAAGTGTCTAAGTATGTCATGACTTACAAGGAAGAGATGAATAAAACCCAATCCCTGTATTTTATTGCAAGGGAAAAAAAAATCCCATGTTAGGGCTAGGCATATTGGGATATGACATGCTTGGCACCCTATGTTGCAAAAGGCCACATGAGGATGAGGTTGTGGAAGTTGAGGTGTTTGATACTATTTGTTGGCATCAAATAGGGACATGTTATTGGGATTCTTGCATGTCATTCATGGAAGAGGAATCTGAAACGGTGTGAGTAAACAATGAACTTATTTTAAGCATTTTTGTCTCAAACTCTCACTTAACAATGGGTGGTACTCTATGCTTCTGGAAATTGGAATGCACTCAAAAGTTCCCATAATTATGAGGTACAAAGCATTAATTATGATAATTTACCTATCAAACCTTCATCCTAGTAGAAATCATGGAAATGTACATGTGATACTTTGGAGAATATGAGAACCTATGCTTCTATCTCTTTACAATTGTAGATACCAAACATAGTTTTGTAATAGAAATCAGATAGCACTCAAATGCTTCCATTGTGTGCAGAAACTCCAAGGTGTTATAGACTAGAGTTGTACATATCCTAATGTATGCTTATATGAGTATAAACCAATATAAAACATATCATATAAGGTGTTTTCTCATAATTATTATTGAATCAGCATACAACAATAGAAAACATCGGTTAAAAGGTATAATAGCAGGTTTTATGCCATCCATTGTTTTTAAATACAAATATTGACCTGATACTGAACTATATTGTGTTGTAAGTCTTGATTAATTAATCCACAAATTCTATCCTATGATGTTGACTATAATCTCAATTTAGTCCAAAGCAACTATATTCTCAACCATTAGCTTAATGTAAATAACATTTTATCAAACCAAAGACATTCATTTCAATACTAACAAGGATCATGAGCATTTAACAATTTGTGAGAGCTAGTACATAATGAGAAACAAGGATCCTTCTAATTAATCATTCAGTGATATATTTATTGAACATAGATCAAACATTTTACTCATGTATTACTTCCAAAATCATAAACCAACTTTAGATTATCTTCACACTTGTGATCTATATGACTAGGTGCCAAAGATAAACTTTCAATAACATTCAGAACTTACAGAAGGATAATATGTTGTCTCTAAAGCATTGCACAATATTTAGCTAGAGGAGATGTTTTCAAGTTTATATAATTCTGAAATCAAAATTCTTAGGATACCACTGAAATAGTCAACCAATATTCCTTACAAGAATTGCCAAGAGTGGAGTAATGAAGACCTGTCTAAAAGGTAACAAAGAGACCATTTGTATTAGTTCTATCTTAGACGCATTCCCAATGAAAGATAGTGATAGTTATAGTAATTCATCATACTCATATTTAATTTATCAAATGGTTTACCAAACAAATGTTGCTTAGGTGTTCCAAGATTGAATTAAATGGAGACTTGCAACAATAGAAACCAAATGGTGACAAGCAACACTATGATCAAAATTCAGATCTTTCTCAAGAAGTATAAGGTCACAATATATTGAGATATCTCATATTAGTTTGGCATCCATTCTTATCATACTCAGAAACATTTTATGTGCCAAGAAATTAGTACCATTCGAATAAGTCATGAAATACAAAGTTCAACTTCACTTTGCAAGTGGATTTGAGAGAAAATCTAGTGCCAAATACTTGCATTACATAACAATGATGTACTCCTTTAAGATGTCTGAGCTTTAAGAAGGATTAACAATATTTTGTTAAAATATATTTAGTGGTTGTCATATAATGTGATGAAGACATGGTTAGTAATGAACCAACACTTGACAACTTCAATATAACTTACAGTGGAAACCTAATATATCAGATCTGAAATGTGTTTAGAGTCTTGTCAAGTGAACCTTTTATTGTTATCAACCCATCAAATGATGCAAATTGTGATAAATAGGATTTTCATATGTATATCAGTGATCAAGCAAATTATGAGGGGTGAATAAGCAAATTACCTACTAACAGTATTGAATAATGAACAAACTTAGCTTTGTTTTATATTTGAAATATTAATACTTGGGAAAAGAATCATCATGCTATCATTTGTGAATTTGAACAAGGCTTAGTATGAATATAGGACTTTGAGTGTATTATGTTTATTAAATGAATAACACAATAGTCAATTTGTTTTTCAAAGGGCCAAATTGAACTATTTCATGGGATTACTAACAAGCCTTGTCAAATTGTTGAATTATCTATCAGGCTACAGTATTCAATTTGTTCATGGATATGTAGGGATCCTTGTCTAGTATGGATATGGCTCTCATTCATGATTTTGCAATATAAGGAACGGGTCTGTAGTAGATATTAGATACCACTATTATGAAATTATGTATTGTATCAATTAAAACACTAAAAAAGAAAGAAAAATGAAAAGGAATAACACAATATGAAAGCTAAGTTGTATTGAAACTAATATGGAAACAAATACGGAAAATTCTCAAAAAATTTAGATACAAAATTTCATGACAACAACAAATATTATATATGCATACATACAAAAAATACAATGTCTTGTTATGCTAAAGAAAAGTTGTAACTTATGCTTTTGACATTGTCTTCTTCATAGCATTTACAGTAGTAAACAAAAGGAGAATCTAAGTTCCTACTGGATATATTCTGAAATATACAGACATATTTTCCTAGCAATAGACAACAAAACATAAAGACCTGTTTATTTCCCTAGAGAGGTCCCATAACCCTTTCCATCAACAAATTTTCAATTGGCTTCCACTTCATTCTGCACTCGGGATTCGAAGGCCATAATTCCTACCTAAATCTCGGCATGAGTCAATCTATTCATGAGCTCTTGGATAGCATGGACTTGCTCATGAGACTAGGATTCCACAAAATTTTCTTGATCCCTATGAATTGATCTCACTTCATGGAGGTCCTCTGCAACCTTCTCAAAACTTTCCCTCACTTCTCCTTTGAGTCGAGGAAGATGATGCTTCTGAATATCCACATCATCTTTAACTCTACTCATTATGTGTCCCATTACTTCTATGCCATGCTACGGGAAGCAAGGCTCACTCTCATTGGTGGAGTCCATGTTATCATCCTATTTGTAGAGGGGCCAATTAGCTTGGAGGATTTCGTAGCTCTAAATTTCTTTCCTAAGATGAATGAAGTCAAAGATAAGTTGGTAAGGTTCCTTTCCCATTTCCTGGTGCCTATATATACTACAGGAATGATCTCTCTCATTGGCCTAGTCACTCTTCTTCATAATGAAAACAATCATGTAGGCATGCTCTAAATATTTAGCCTTCATCTGAGCTCTCACGCACAGCCAGATTAACATCATCCTGCATGATATGAACTGGGTTGACGTACTTTCCACATCTCTTGCATAGGGTGTATAATAATCCATGGCTACTTTGGTTTGTACCTCCTGTACAAAACCCAGATTCGTAATAGGTTCCTGGGTTGGCGAGTCTCTGGCATATTATGCTTCCATTTCCCTTGAATTTTTTCATTCTCCAAAATCCTCCCTCACTCATGATGAGGTTCATGATTTCTTGTGTCTTCCTTGTGGTTGCTCGTGGTGCAACCTCTTCAATTTCAGTCACATTGTGTCGGGAATACCTCGACACGGATATTTTGAATCTCCTGCTAGGGAAGCAGGTCCCACCTGATTTCATTTTCATTCAAAAGAAGTACAATCAACTCCAGCCCAACCACTTCATTGGCATCTTGATCCGCTTTGGAATTGTTTGTTCGTAGCACATGATAGTAGTTTAGATTTCATAATTTTGAAGCAGGTTCCTTAATTCTGAGAACATTTTTCCTTAACCTAATGTCAGTTGGCTTTGTTTTCCTAACAATTATGCCGACCAGACTTTGTGAGTCACCTATCACTCTGGCTTGCAATATTCCTATTCTCCAGATATGTATGATTCCTTGCATGAGTGCTAAAGCTTCAGCTAAAGAGGCTATGTCCTTGAATGATGGAGCAAAATCTTCTTTGAATCTTGCTTGGGGCACACCACCATCCATAATCATTGGAAACAAAGTTTATAGTTCCTCATTAGACATGAGTTTGACCCCTCATTAGGCATATTGGAATATCCAGCAAGTAATAATAACATACCTCATTAGGCATATTGGACATCAGTTTGATCCCTCATCAGGAATATTCCTCACACTGAGGATTAGTTTCCAACAAGTAAGAATAACCTCAAATATTGACTTATTTCTGAAAAACCATATACCCCAATATAATATAAGAAGAAAAACATAATAATTCTTATATGCATCAATTTGTGACTAGGTGTAAATCCTCCTTCAAGAGAAAACTCTCCCAATAAGAGTTGAATTCCAACAATCTAAGATGCCAAACCCCACACCCTAAAGGTGTAAGAGAAAAAAATGAATAAATGATCATCCCTCTCAGCACTATTCCCACATAATGGGCACCGAGTCTATGTCCCTCCCACATACACTTTTACAAATGAGCCCATACCTACACCTTTTTGTTCACTATTCTCATATAATGGGAACCTAGTAGGTCCCTCCCATATACACTTTCGTAATTGATCCCATGTGTGCACCTTTTTGTTCAGTACCATCCAGAAAAGTAACTTGGTTTTAATAAAACATTTGAATTTCCAAATACTTTTAAACCACCAAAGAGGGTCAATGAAAATATCCTCTTACTAAATGACTGTGTATCCTAGGCTAGGAGTATATATTCCATTATTGGAATTAATATACCATACCAAAAATCCACCATGTGGAGACAGTTTAACATGATTAAAATGGAAAACATTAATGTAAGCATTCTAAAGAGTCATATCTTCATTGACAAAACCAAAAGACTCAGCATGTAAACATTCCTACATGATGAAAGTTTAAATAATAGGTTAAGATTTTATAATTATAGTCAAAATTATTTTCAAAAATGAATGAAAAAAAACTACATTATTAAGGTGTTTAAAACATAATGCACTTAAAATCAAATACAAGTGTATATTGGATTTACACAAATACCTTTGCAACTTTGGCATTTTTTGAAGATACCCATTTTCATTCATGAATACGGGGTACTCTACAATAGTTAAAGAAACAATTAAAGTAGTTGTTACAATGATCAATGTAGATTCTATGATCTTAATCGTATTGCAACATCTATGCCTATATCTTGTATTTTTCATATCCAACGATAATCTATGAATAGTAAATCCATTAATGTAATTTGGAACCAAAACCCATAGATTCACGGAAGCAATTATTGGTATTAGTTATGACCAATTATGAAATATTCCCTTATATATGTATAAATCAGGGGTAGGTCTCTTCATCATTTCAATCAAAGATATGTAGATAATAATGTTTTAATGAGTGTATCTATGACCTACTTTTGTCTTCTTGTTAAAAAACAAATTTGTCTTGTTACCACCTAAGTTGTACTTAGTGGTTTTTTATCAAGTGAGCCTGGTGAACTGGACAAGGATAAGTTGTTCGGACTTCAGAATACCTTTGGAAGTACTTCTGGGAAATGCTTGTAGTACTATATCACATGTTCATACCCAATGGGGGAATTGTAATAAATTTTCTAGCATGATAGTGTCTGTAAAAGACTCAGTCTCTTAGACTTTATTTGTCAATCCGATCAGCCTAGGGTGTTTTTTTTCCTTGGTTATTATTGGTTGTTGAATAAACGACTGATAATTTCTGAGTTTTTCACTCCATACCTCCAAAGTTGGGGTGGTCAGCTTGGAATTTAGGCCTATTGATGTTATTAGAGTCTATGTGTCAATGTATAAACATGCTAGACATCATGGTCGAGTCATATGAACATGTCTAAGTCCCCCTAGGTTTTTTCAATTTTTCAATTTTTTACTTTTTTCAATGTTTTTTATTAAAATTTAATTTTTCCAAAACTTAGGCTATTTTTTAATAGTTTAATTGGAAATTTTGATTTTGTAATAAAAGTGGGCCAAATAATCAGTTTCAGTCATGTAGGTGCTCATTTTCAAGCTAAGAGCACCATGTAAACCCATGGACCCACTATTTCCTAGTTTTGAGTGATTTTCCATCACTCGGGTCAGAAAGCCCCAAAAAATCATTTATTGATTATTTTAATTAATAAATTGATGAATAATAGAGCAAATCCAAAATCATAGATCAGTGGATTCTCAGCCGATTTGATTGAAATCAGTCATATCTGAACCAGATTGATTGGATCTGACAAATCCTTGACTAAAGGAGGTGATCAAATCAGATCTAGAGTTGATCTTCAGCAGTCTTTATGGGGAATAGTGCCCTCTCTCTCTCCTCCACACATGTGGGATCTCCTGGGAGCTTTGTGGACTGATGTGTCGGTTTATGGGTTGATGTGTCAGCTCAATCAAGCCCTCGATTGACAAGTAGGCTTAGGTCAGAGTCATATCTACATTGATTGACTCTCCATCAGTTGATTTGATCTGTCTCCTTGGGATTTGTGCCCCCCCTGGGCTGGATCTCCTGGTTTTTGTATATATCAAAGCACAAGCAGCCTCTTCCAAGGTAGTTAGAACTGGGATTGAGGTGGTGTTGCTCTTGTACTTTGTTATTGTTTATTATTCTGGAATAAAGAATCTTTGGAGGCAAGATCTATGGTGTAATGCTCTTCATGTGTGGATGGTGATTGTCAAATGCTTATGAGGTATAATCTATGTTATTTTTCATTGCTTTTGCTGGTTGATTATTGGCCTTGAAGGAGAGAGCTCCCTCCTATTAGGGTAAGAGTTTATTATAGTTTGATTTATGCTCTTACTGCTACTTTTTTCAGATCTATTGGAGTTGTATGTATTTTAAGTTTAATTGCATGCTTTCCAATTATCTCTTCCAGCAGCACCTATGTTTTAACCATCTATTTGTGCAAGGATTTCTAAGTTGTAGGTGATATCACTTGTAGAAGAGGTGGATCTGGTTTTTATCTTCCTCATCTTCAAGATCTTCTGAATGACATAGTCCCTCAGTGTTCCACCAAAGCAGACTCCAAAGCCCAACATTCCTAGGCTTCCAGCACTCTTTCTCTCTCTTTCTCCTTCAAAAAAATCAATTTTCTTACCTGGTTACTGTGTTTGAAAGATTTGTTATCATTTGGATCTGTTATATCAAATTAAAATTTACATAGATCTTCTATTTCAAATCTCATAGTCTAGATCTCAATTCTGAAAAAGTATCATTAAGCATTCTAGATCTAGCATAAGGAAATCGTTCGTTTTTGCGTGGCAAGTTAAAAAAAAATCAGTAGGTTGCATGCTCTAGATTTCATTTTATGTTTTTAAAAGATTAAATCCAGAAATCAGTGCATATTTCATTGGCTACACAAACAGAAAGCCAAGATCTCAAGGAAAGCTTGCTTTCCTTGGTTCCTTTTTCACATGTTTAGCTAGTTTTAACTTAATCTTTTTTTAGTTAAGGTAGGCTGATCCAAAGGTACTCTTAAAGTGATTTTGGGCATATTTTATTCTAACATGATTTCTATTTTTTATCAGGTGTAACAGAAAATAAAATAAGCTGCTGTTCAAAAGTGGCCTCAAGAGCATTCAAATCCCCCGAGGGGTCTCCCCTTTCACTAAAATTTAAAAAAATTGCAAAGTTGTAAGATCTTGTTTTCATCCCGTATAAGTACCAAGAGGTTTCTTATATTTCATCTTTATAACATTGTAACCAATAATAATAAAATAAATTTTTTTTTATTAGGCTCTTTCGAGCCCGCTTCCCCATCCCCCTTGGGGGGGTTTGCATCCGTGTCCTTTTTTTTGCTTTTCATTCCTCTTTTCGCAATATAGCATAGTTATAATATGCAAGGTAGTATACTTTGATTTAAATCATTTACATATTCCATATTTGATATTTCAAAGTAATCTTAATACTTACCCCACGATATCCCAATTGACCCGAAAGGGGAAAGAGATGCGTGGTAGGACTAATTAGAAAACCGGAATTGTGTATCTGTGTTTTCCTTTTCATCAATTGTTTCATCAGCTATTATAAAATTAACCCCTCCTTGATTCCCCGATTGATATCCACTTGGATCGAAAGAGGTTCCTGGAGGGTTTTCTTTTTAACAAGAACACCCATCTCAAAATTTACTAAAATTGACAAGACTCTGGTGTGTATGCTCTGCACTTGGTTGTGGTTCATCCGATCAGTCAAGTTGTATCAAAATCACTTGAGTGACTAGAATAATTAGGATTCACTCTCCCAAATTGACAAACCATCAGGTGAAAATCCAACACCTAGATCAACCCATTGCGGTGGCAAAATACCCAAAGGAGGCGAGAACTCCTGAAAAGTGACCTAGAGGCGCTGATCTCTATCACACCCTAATGGGTGCATTATGAACAATAGCCCCAGATACTCCATTCATCCCACATATTCCTTGCGGGTAGCCGTGAAGGTTTAGTTTTGGACATACTCCAAGTACTCTCGGGTATATCAGACCTCTGACTTGTATGTTAATAAAATTTTGGTCGATTATTCAACTTGATATCGTCGGATATCCAACTAGACCATATTATTTTTGGAGATATGATGAAAATAAACTAATGTTTATAAAAGTAGACACTTATCAGATTGTCGCAAATTGATTTTGAAAATCAGACATATATGTCATCGGATTTTGGGTTCATATTTTCATGTGACATTCGAATAAAAGGAAAACCAAAGAAATTGCATACAATATGGTTGGGACCCTACATAGTCAAAGATATAAATAATAATGGACAGGTATGACTAAAGGAACTTCAAGGAAATATATTTTAAAAAGTAGTCAATGAAGCAAGACTCAAAATATATAGACCATAAAGAAGGCACGACACTGACTGAATGGTTGTATCACCATTTGGTCGAACGTTGTGTCCCAAGTTTTGTAACAATTAATAAGTTGTGTACTAATTAGTTTAACATTTAAAAGAAAAAGTATTTATAGGAAACTAACTTAATATAAATACTATATAAGCAAATTATAAGACATGAACAATCGCAGGTAGTGTAAGGACGACATATTGGCACTTGGAGAGTGATACAAAACTGATTACAAAATGAACCAGAAAGATGCAACCAAAACCAACCAATGTTGAGAACCCAACCACCAATGATTAAAGGAACATCCAAACACCAAGGACATGAGTCAACCTTCCCAATGATAAATCTATTATGACTGACCAGACGACGAAGTTATCATGATAGACGAATAAGGCATGAAGTGGAAGACTCATCGTATGTATGAACCAATTGTTTAGCACAAAAGTTGCATTCAATGCAATCACCTATACAAATTAATGGAAATCTCCATAAGTTACCTATAAATGAAAATCTTGAGACAGTTGGGATATTTTTTGCAAAAATATAGAGCTTTCACACATCGAACCTAAAACCTTGCTTCCTCACCGATGACAACAAAAGAAATGGCCCCGAAGAAGAAAACTTTAAATAGGTCCATGAAAGCAGCATAAATGATTCACCATGAAGAAGAAGAAGCCACCATGACATCTTCAAAATCCTATCTACTCAGAATCAAAAAGGGCAGGACATAACAACACCAGTGGAGGAAGTACTACAACGATTTGCGAAAATGGGGAATTTTGGATGAAAAATGGATCGAAGAATCCAATAAGATGGCAGTAGCCAAAATATGACATTATTTGGTTGTTCCCCTATTAGATAACTTCAAAAACTTGAAATATCTCATCGCTAAATACATTGTTGGTAGATATCACAAAGGAAAACTCTTTTGATTGCTTGCTTACTGATGCAAGCAATCAACAATTGCTCCTAGGGGAAGACTTATAGAACATAAACCATGATCCTGTCACCGAGAAAATCATCAATATAACCAATATCATCACTGTCAATACAAATATACATACAAATTTAGACGAATGGAAATATTTTCAATCGTTACTTTCCTCTTTTGTTAGTGCCATCGTTGAATCTTGTAGCATGCCTACTCAGTCTACCAGTTCATCTATGGAACAACAGCTATGACAAACACATGTTTGTACTCCCCTCTTCTCTTCAAGACGAATAAAGGTTTTGTTAGTGGGGGGGATGTTTGAGGATCCAAGTCTACTAGCCGACTAGTTCCTCCAACTAACTATGGTCCACTCGGTTCAGTGGAACAATTGGTCGATTGACCTGTCAGTTGTAACTAAATAATTGTATGTAACAAGTATAAAATAGGGTGGTGATCCACATCCAAAGATATGTTTGTTGATTGATCCTTGTATATTTTTCTACTCTCATTATTCCAGGTAAGAGTAACAGGTCTAGTCAATACAATTTTCTTGATCCAATCAACAACTAAACAGAGCAGATCTGTCGTCCACGTTGTCTGTTGGATCTCAACCACTTAACAAATTTTGTTTAATAATGAATTTATGCATCCATTCAAAATGTTAACATACTCTCTTGTTAAATCAATGGAATCCTTGTGGACAATTGGATATTTGTCCCCGGAAAATCAATGGTGGACTTCAAATTCGATAAAGCAAATTTTATAAAAAAAATCTACGTACAGCAATTGTGTTAACCTCTTGTCACTTTCACTCAGTGGAATTCTTTGTTTCCGTCAATATTCTCCAAGTTTGGTCTTTTTCGTTGATTAAAAAGGATTTATCCATGATCATTTCTGGTTCTCATTGCTTATCTCAGGTGTTATTTCATTCAACAGAATTATTCTCAGCCATTGATATGTCAATATCAACCATATATCTATCGATGATGCACATTCATTTACTATTTGTAATCTTTGCTAAATTGATCACTGAAGAGATCAATTCCCTCTGCAACTTCAATCTTATCATTTCAGATCTACAAAATTGGATTTTATCTATCAAAAGTCTTACACACATACAATCAGAGAATTCAAACCAATACTTCTTAAGATTGAAATGAAGGTATAAACACGCAATAACTTGCAGAGTAAACTATGTTCTTCATTGAATTGGACCATAATTACAATTACACACAGACTCTGCGCTCTTCACTCCTCACTCTCTATGCTATCATATCCTATCTGTTACATTCAATTCTTCCTATAACACTCATCAAACCAGTTAGATCCGAATAGCTTGGATCTAGACACCTAATAAAAGAAATCATATCAACAAAGATCTATCCTTGAAGAATCCCTCATAGGGTTCAAGGAGAATAATTCTAGATTTCCACTTATTACAAATTAAAACTAATCCTATCCATCTAACAATGAACCCTATCCATCTAGAAGTGATTGCATGGCATGTTGACTCATCAGTCAACGAAATCTGAGTTGGATTCTCCTGCATCATACTCTTGGGGAAGAAAATAATTCTTCAGTGAGTCTTTAGGGTGCACATTGTATTTGGAAATTTCTTAATTTGTTATCTAGGCTACATCTTCAGTAGGTTGATTCTTCCATTTGACTAAGTCTTGAAAGAAGGTTTTGTTCTTGGTCTTTCTTAAAATTATTTTGTCTAGGATGGCTTCAATATGATGTTGTTCTTTCTGTGGAATTTATCTTTGCCAATCTATAGCTGAATCATCTCCATTTGAAGTTATACCAATTGTCTAGAAACCTGCATCTCTAAAAGGATACAAATATAAAACATTAAAAATTAGTGAAATCTGAAGGTCAAAAGGAAGTTCAATCTCATAAGCATTTGTAGAAAACTTCCTAAAATATTTACAAGGTCCAATATTTTTAAGCTTAAATTTATTATAAGTTCCTTTGGGGAACCTTTACTTTCTAAGATAGGCCATCACTAAATCTCCAACCTTAAAGTTTACTTCTCTTCTCTTCAAGTATGCTCTCTATTTATATTTTTCTCCACTTTCCTGTAATCTCTTCTTAATATTCTCTTGTAGCTCATGCATGCTAATTGCAAAGTCTTCACCCTCTGCACTTCTCCTTTTCTATTTTCCCAAATCTCTAAGTTCATATACACCTCTTGGATGCATCCCATAGGAAATTTGAAAAGGACTCATGCTTGTGATTTTGTTGGGTGAATCATTATATGTGAACTCAACCTGAGCAAGAGCCAAGTGCCACTGTTTTGGATGTTCATACACTAGACTTCTCAGTATGTTTCCTAAGCTCTTATTTACCACTTCAATCTGGCCATCAGTTTGAGGATGATAAGTAGAACTAAAACTGATATTAGTCCCCAATTTATTCCATAGAGTTCTCTAGAAATGACAAACAAACTTTGTATCTCTGGAAAACACAATACTCAATGGAAACCCATGCAATCTTACAATTTTTGAAAAGAACATATTAGCAATATTGGTTTCATCATTATTATTTTTACTTTCAATAAAATTATCCATTATGGAAAATCTATCTACTACAACATAAATTGAATCATGACCTCTCTGATTTCTAGGTAAACCCAAAACAAAATCCATGCTTATGGAATCCCAAGGCCTAGCTAGAATAGGCAAGGGTTGATACAATCTTGTGTTTTGACTTCTCCCTTTTGCATGTTGATAGATTCTGGATCTTTCAACAAATTTCTTCACATCATGCTGCATCTTTGGCCAAAAATAAAAAAAAATTACTCACCAGAGAAAAAGTCTTGTCTTGTCCAAAACGTTTTGATAGACCCCCACTATTATTTTCCTAAATTAAATTCTCTATAATTGAACATCTTGGAATACACAATTTACTATCCTTGAATAGTAATCCTTCTTGCAAAATATAATTTAACCACTGGATTTTTCTATGGGTAGCCAAATTTTCACAGGAAACATATATATCCTTTATATCCTTGAAATCTAAATCTTCTCTATACATATCAATCAAGTTTTCAAATCCCAAAGTACTAACCTTAACTTCTTCTAATACCAGATTTATCCTGCTCAAAGCATCAACAACTTTATTAGACTTACTACTTGTATGTTTGATAACAAAGGTAAAGTTCTGCAAAAATTCTACCAACTTAACATGTCTATGGTTTTATTTAGGCCGACTATTTATGAACAACAAATCATGATTGTCATAATACAACACAAATTCCTTAGGCATCAAATAATGTCTTTACTTCTTAAGAGCCTGCATAACAACATATAATTCTTTATCATATCAAGACTACTTATGTTTTGCTTCATTCAATTTTTCACTGAAGTATGCCACTGGCCTCTACTCTTCACTTAAAATTGATCCCACTGTTGTTCCACTAGCATCTGTTTCAATTTGAAACACTTTGTCAAAACTGGGCAAAGCCAAAATAGGCTTCTCAGTTATGTTTTTTTTAACAACTTAAAATTTCTATCAACTTCTTCTGTCCATTTGAAAGGATGTTTACTTCCTCTGAAAGTATCTATCAAAGGTGCAAAAATATGACTAAAATTTTTAATGAACTTCCTATAGAAACTATCAAGTCCATGGAAACTCCTTACCTCATAAGCATTCTTTGGAATTGGCCAATTTAAAAGCACTTGTACCTTGTCAGAATCCATCTTCAGTCTACTTTTTGAAACTACAAATACCAACTAACCTAACTCTTTCTTCAAGAAACTACAGTTCTTCATATTTATCAGCAGCTTCTCTTTCTGCAAAGTCCTCAACACCAACTTAAGGTGTCTTAAATGTTACCCTCTATTATAACTGAAAATCAGAATCATATAGATACACAATCACAAACTTCCAAATAAATTCTTTCAAAACCTCATTCATCAACCTCATGAAGGCACTGGGTGCATTAGTAGGCCCAAATGGAATTACCAACCATTCATACAATCCATCATTAGTATTAAATGTTGTCTTCCATTCATCTCCTTCCCTTATCCTAATCTGGCGATATCCACTTTTCAAATATATTTTGGAAAAATATTTTGAACCACTTAAACAGTCCATCAGATCATCAATTATGGGTAAAGGGAATCTATACCTAATAGTGATCTTGTTGATTTCCCTTAAGTCATTGCACATCCTCCACCCACCATATTTCCTTGGACTAAGTACAGTGGGTACTGTACAAGGACTCAAGCTTTATTTTATCAATCCTTTCTCCAACATCTCCTGTACCTGTTGTTTGATTTCTTCATTTTCTTAAGTTAATCTGTATGTTGCTTTGTTAGGTAAACTTTCACCATGTATTAATTCAATGTGATGACTAATACTTCTTATAGGGGGTAAAACACTTGGAAACTCATCCACAATAATGTCAGCACACTCATCAAAAAAAAATTTAACTTCAACAGGAAAATCATCTAAATTCATAGAAATTAAAATTACCTTTGTCTTACCAACAAGAGAAAAATGTAGATCCTCCTATTTCTGAACTTCTTGCAACAGTTCTTTTCCATACATCAACAAAAAATTTGATCCGGAACCTTCCTGAACTACTTGATCTTCCAAGGGTGACAAAGTATGTCTCTTCCCATCCTTCTCCAGAGAATAAGTATTTTTTCTCCCATCATGAACAATTTTCCTGTCATACTTCCATGGCCTCCCTAAGAGTATATGGCACACATCCATAGGAATTATGTCACGTAATATTTCATCTTTGTAAGTAGCAATATGGAATTCCACATTACACTGCTCATTCACCAAGATATGATGTCCTTTCTACAACCAGGACACTTTGTAAGGAGTGGGATGCTTCATCCTCTTCAGTGTCGGCTTCTCTACCATCTCAATGGAAACCAAATTATATGTACTACCACTTTCAATAACCATTTTACAATACTTACCTTGTGACTTACACCTTGTTTTGAACAAACTTTTCCTTTGGGTTGGTTCATGTACTTGCTTCTCTGATTTTACTAAGACTATCTTCAACATAAGACATTCTCCTTCCTCTGGAGGGTTATCCATCTCTGTTTCTTCTTTTGACTCTTCCTGGGCCTCAACAACATTCACATTTCTCTAATTTGAATACTGATTTCTTGGACAGTTCCAAGACATATGTCTAATATCTCCACAAGCATAACACTTTAACTCTGTATGTCTGCCTCTTCTGTTGCCTCCTCTGAATCCTCTGCTTCGACATGACTAACTGCTAGAACACTCAACTCCATCTTTGGAAGTCCTACCTCCACTACTAGGAGATCCTCTTCCTCTTACTATATTCTTTCCTCTATTTTTTGGTTCTATTTTCTTAACAGTTTCTCTTCTACCTTTGAAGCTACCTAATATGCATCTTCTACAGTTTTCAGATTTAGTAAAGTGTGTTCATCCTATATATCATATCCTAGTCCATTGATATACCTAGCTACTCTTTCTAGACCTCTCTATTTGTGGCCATCTCTAATACTCAGTCTAAAAAATTATTCTGTGTATTCTTTTACAATCATGGTCTTTTTCCTAAGGTTATGTAATTGTCTAATAAGGTTCAATTGATAGTCCTTAGGCATAAATTGACTCTTAATCTTACATAGCATATTATCCCAAGAGTTTATTTTTGACTTACCTATTTTTTCTCGATGGATTTGAAGCTCATCCAACCAGATGATTGCATGTTCCTTCATTCTAGTAGCTGCATATCTTACTTTCTTCTTGTCTTCAATTTATTCAAAATCAAAATATTTATTTAGAGCATTAATCCAATCCATGAGTTCTTCAACATTTAAGTTACCTTCATACATAGGTACCTCCACTCTTGGTCTTCTACTAGCCTTCATCAGCATCTTCAAAACTCTAACTTCTTCGTCAGGCGATTCTTCTTCTTCATCACTGTTATCTAAATTTTTTGAGGGGTTCTTTCTTTCCATAGATTTTAGTCTTTCTTACAGTCTTCTCATGTCTCTCTAAATATATGTCTCTGCAAGTTGTCTTCCTTGACCATGGCATATAGGAACCCCATGCTCTCGTCCTCCTCTTGGTGGAATCTTCACCCTAGCTCTGATACAAAACCTAATGCCAGGTAAGAGTAACAGGTCTATTCAACACAATTTTTTTATCCAATCAGCAACTAAACAGAGGTTATTTGTCGTCCACGTTGTCCCTCGGTCCTCAACCACTTAACAAATTCCATTTAATAACAAAATTCCACATCCATTCAAAATGTTAACGAACTCGCTTGTTAAGTCAGCAGAATCTTTGTGGACCGTAGGATTTGTGTCCCCACCAAATCAACGGTGTACTTCAAATTCGATAAAGAAAATTTTATTAAAATTATGTGTACAACAATTGTGTTAACCTCCCGTCACTTTCACCCATTGGAATAATTTTCCGCCATCGATATTCTCCAATATTGATCTCCGTCGTTGATAAAAAAGGCTTTATCCACAATCACTTCTGGTTCTCAGTGCTTATCTCAGACGTTATTTCATTCATTGGAATTGTTCTCAACCATTGATCTATTGATCTCAGCCGTAGATCTATCGATGATGCTACTCTCTGTAATATTTATTGAAATTATCACTAAAAGGATCAATTCCCTCTGCAACTCGAAGCTTATTGTTTCATATCTATGAAATTGGAGTTTATCTATCAAGCATGCTTGTACACATACACTTAGAGAATTCAAACCAATACTTCTGGATATTGAAATGAAGGTATAAACACTCAATAACTTGCAGAGTAAAATATGTTCTTCATTCAATTGGACCAAAAGTACAATTACACACAAACTCTATGATATTGACTCCTCACTCTCTCTTCTATCATATCAAATATGTTACATTCAATTCTTCTTATAACACTCAGCAAACCTATCAGATATAAATAGCTTGGATCTAGACACCTAATAAAAGAAATCCAATCAACAAAGATCTATCCTTGAACAATCCCTCACAGGGTTCAAGGAGAATAATGGCAGATTGCCACTTATTACAAATTAAAACTAATCCTATCCATCTAACAATGAACCCTATCCATCTAGAAGTGATTACATGGCATGTTGACTCATCAGTCAACGAAATCTGAATTGAATACTCCTGCATCATCTTATAATATAAGTAACTTGTTGATGTCCCACTTACTCATGCATGGCTTATGGTTATGATCATGTCAAACCTTGTTTTAGATACAATTATATATTGGTGCTAACTACGCGAACCCTCAGACTACAACAGGGTAGGTATATTTGACAACTCAACTCCTACACTACATTCTATGCACAATCTAAATAATCATAGTTGAGTTACATTCCAAAATTGACTAGAAAATAAATGAATAAAAAAGACTGCATTTATGTGACTAAGAATCGATTGTAAATTCCCAAAAATACAGTGTCTTTTAGCTTTTATATGCATTGAAGTTGGAAAGCAAATTAAATAATAAAAGAGACATTATAATGAGAATACATTTTTTGTGAGCAATTTTTTAATCTATATTAAATTTATATTAAATTTTTTTTGTTTATATTTGTCTCTCATTCATATATATATAATTTGAAATTAAAGACAAGAAAATGCATAAATATAATATTTACTTGTATTGTTTTTTTCAAAAAGTATGAAATGGAAAAAATATTATTTTATGAAAAATGAGAAATTGCCTTCATTATGAGTATTTTGCTTGAAAATGACAATAATATCATTTTATTATGAGTATTTTGCTTGAAAATGACAATAATATCATTTTATTATGAGTACTTTACTTGAAAATGACAATAATATTATTTTATTAAAAGTGTGAAAAGACTTTCATTATAACGACTTTACTTTATCAGTTTAAATCCCTACCAAGGTTAACCATGGGTTTACTTTACTTTATGACTTTAAATCACTACCATGGTTAACCAAGGGTTTTCATCCACCATTGAAAATGTGACAAATAAGACAACAATGCCACATCAACTATGTGGGATGATGTCATCCTCTAAAATATGATTTGTTGAATTTTAAAGTACATTTTCTTTGTTTCGAGGCTCATTGTTTACCTTAAAATTTCTATAATGATAAAATTTGTCATTTCCTTTAATGTGCGGTTATTTCTCTCAGCAACACCATTTTTTCATGGTGAGTATGGAAAAGTATGTTGCACCCAATTCCATGTACATTGTAGTAATTTGTATATTTATTGTTTACATATTTTCCTCCATTATTTTTTCTTAACCTGACTATTTTGTGTCGAGATTGTTTTTATACACGGGTCTTGTAGAAAGAAAAAAAACATGGAAAAAAGTTCATTGTTAATTTTCAAGAAGTAGACCCAAGTGCATTTGAAGAAGTTATCAATAAAAGTTAAGAAGTACTTGAACCCAAAGAAAATTCTAGAAGGAAGCAAACCACACAAATAATTATGAACAAGTTGCAAGAGGACCAAGTCATGTTTGTCAAAAATTATTGATGATGTTTGCCGAGAACACACTTGGGGCAAACACCATCTTTGCAATAAACAAGAGTAATACCAATTACCATTTTCTAATTACAGATATCTTGCAATGAGTGATAGTTTATATGACAAAATGGATCATGATAAATTTTGCTCAAGTCATATTTACGAGAAATAAAAATTGTTGGAAAATATGATGACCCAAAGCTGTGAAATCTATACAACCTAGTAATGTCATCAACAATTCTAGTTTCCTTAAAATGATTAGGATAATTTAATTTTTTTCTTACAACTTTGTGAGGTTAAAACTCTACAATATTACCTTAACCAAAGTGAGTAAGCTTATAGACTAACAATACACTACAGGAAATACTTAGAACATGGAATACATCTTTGAAATGGGCATCATCTAGTTGAATTGTTCCAAACCATACAATAATAAGAGATCTATCATTACCAACTAATATTTGTTTAGTGTTGCATTCATTTAGAGTAGAAAAATGGATGTATCCGTAACCATATGATGAGATTCTCCAGAATTAATGAACCACTCATTAGAAAAAGAAGTAGTAGACAATGCATAGAAGGAAAAACCATAAGCAAAACATGCATGTCCATGAGAACAAGAGTCACAAGAATAATCAATATTGAAGTGATGCTTCTTCATTGTTATTTTCAAGGATTCCATATTCTGAAACACTTATATTTCATATGACCATGTCACATACAAAAATTGCAATGTTACTTAGTCCTCTTACCTTTCGATTTAGTGCATTTATCACCATTGGGTGTAGGAACTTGGTGAAAGGGTTTGGGACACTTTATTTTCTTATTGTTTGTGAGGTTGTTTCTTCTTTGGGTGCTTGGATTTATCCTTATGTGGTTCCACTAAGGATTTTCTATATGTACCGACAATGTTTATCACTCCAGTATTGAAGAGCTTATATTTTTCTCTAATTAAAGAAATGAAAATTATTCAAGAGTGGGATGTTTGTAAGCATACCCTATAGCTTCTCTGGTAGAGTGAAACGTACATACCAAAATAGAATAAAGACCATCAATATTAGAAAGAATAGCATAAATAATTTAGATATATGACTTTTGTTTCTTGAATTCTTCAACTAATATGTTAATGGGTTTGAATTTAGATAGATATTCTTCAATGTAATTGAAATCACTTGGATTTAAAGAAAACAACTAATTGTTGAGCTAGTGATATGGAATGTCATTGAGTTTACCAAATGCAGTTTCCAACTTGTTCCAAGATGCATTTGGTTGGTCAATTGATTAAAGGTGAAATTGTAATTCATTAAATAAGGGCATCCCTATTAATACACATGCTTCGTCATTTTTATTATCCCCTTTGGATTTCTTTGAGACATTAGTGGGGGCAATTTATTTTCCCAAGCTAATCTAGCAAAGTCCTTTACTTTGTAGGACATCCTACATATGGGATTTATAGGAGAAGTAGTTGGTACTAGTAATAATAATATCACTTGGAATATCCATATTATAATATGCAAGTAGTATGATTCAAAAATAGAAATTGATGATCTATATGCAAATATCTCAAAAAAATAGGTAGTTTTAAAAAAATGACACTAAAATCGAACTTTGGATGTCAAAGTTATGCATTTTTTTTTAAAGCATAAAATGGAACCAAGCATCCATGTTGAAAGAAAAGGTTGATCCACTTAGTGATGAGGTTAATGAGTAAAATCCAAATTCCCTGCCTTTATTAACTTTTACTATAAGCTCAATTTTACAAATAAATTATTTTTTAAAATAAGTGGCCCTCTTTTATAGACAAATGTGACCCACTTTTATAAAACATGTGGGAAGCACTTTTACAATGAAGTTACTTTATATATTAAAGTTGCATAAACGTTTTCAAAAAAGTAACTTAAAGGAGGAATTGAAGTTAACAACTCTTACATAATAAATTAACTTTCAAACAAGTGTGTTAGACAAAATATATAGTAATATTATGGAGGAGAACGAGGGTGGTGGTATTGTTTTTGGCTTGTAAGACACATTTGCACAACCACCAAGAAGAAGAAAAAGATTAAAGCTAAAAAAATTTAAATTTGGGGTTATACCTTGGTTAGCTTACCCAATAAATGTAACTTTTCTCTTGGTTTTTGTTTCAGTGGTTTTGTACAAAGCGCATGGAAAAGAGTATACACAGTCAAGAAACCATTTCTTCTATGTTTTTTATTTGTTGAGTTCAAATAGAGTGCATGAAAAATAACATATGTAGATTGAAAAGACAGCAAACTGGGAATAAAACAAAAAAACTAAATTGAAATATGAAACAATGTGAGATAGATTTATTTTTTAATTCATAAATGTGAACAATATACCTATGGATCTGATCAAATAGTCATATAATGGTAAAACGAAAACTTTTTCAAGTGAAATGAAAAGCATTTCCAACTAAAAATAGCTCTCTTGATGCAATGGAACAACTCTCTCATCCCAGAAACGTACAAAAATAGAAAAATCCATAAATCCTTTGATGCATGCAACTACATAGGTTCAAAATATCGATCAATAATGGGAGAAAGTACTCATAAGCACTATGATACCATATTCGAAAAAAATAAAGTATTTCCACACAAGTGGAACACCGTAAGAAAACACACACACTAATAGATCATGGATTGACACACCAATGTTTATGCATTTAAAACCCTCAAAGAGGGAAAGATTCCACAATCCTATCCAAACATCTATTAATCTTATATATTGATCTAGGAACAAAGCATCAATCTCATCAAAGATTAATCAACAAATAACTCATGAAATGGTGTAATCGGTCTACAGGAATAGTAGCCGCTTTTTATTCACATAAAGAATGAATGATTACAATTACAATGTCATGCTACAGGCATGACTGAATGATCAATTAGAATCCTCAAGGAGGTCATTCGAATTGAATGAGTGAGTCTAGCTTAACTGACTGTAAGCCATGGTTCACACTCAGTTAACCATTGATCAAAACCCTAATTGACTCACCTAAACCCTAACTGAATTCAGAGTGCAATAAACAACTGAGTCTCAACTAAAAGAGATCAGACACATGTCATATAAATCCAACCATCAAGTGCTAGTGCTTCAATGACTTCAATGAACCCCGATGAGGTTAACTGAAGATGAACTGAACATCAGAAGTTGGTGAAGGCACTCCTGTTGACTCCAGTTCATTAATTAATCATTAAATAATCAATTAA
The DNA here is from genome assembly GCA_001517045.1 of Pseudotsuga menziesii. Lineage (NCBI taxonomy): Eukaryota > Viridiplantae > Streptophyta > Pinopsida > Pinales > Pinaceae > Pseudotsuga > Pseudotsuga menziesii. Next base: position 366,249 of record LPNX010778199.1, on the reverse strand, counting down.
ATGAATGAAGGTGCCATCACTAAGCTGTTTAACTTATTGTAACCACCATTTAGCAATTAGGTGCATTAATATCACTCAGATCACCCCCGGAGTGCTCCAAATAGCCTCCCTGAATGTAGGAGAAGGCTAAGTCAGCCTCCTTAACTGAAGGTAGGCGTGGGTGTGACTGGATGATGTCAATTAATGCTTCAATAATGTGAATTAATTTCAATTATACTTAGGATAGTGGTTTAACTAGGCCAATTTGACCAAAAAGAGTGTGTATGGTGGTAAATGTCTCCAACACCCCCCCTTAAGCTATACTCAGGAAGAGTTAGAAAACATAAATGCATAAAAATTCTAGGGCCCCAAAAAATAATTTCATAGGTCACCCTATACAATAAATTAACTACTTAATATAACCAAGGAAACGAGGAAAACCTCATGGGAAAAATACACCCCCTCAAACTAAGTAGTAAATCAAGAAATTTTTTGTTCTTCTATGCAATAGCATCTTGAGACTGTGCATGTGAACCTATGAATCCAAACTAAATGAATATGTCTAGATTAATCTTCCACTTTGTAAGAAGAACAATGCATTCAACTAAATTAGAAATATAAACAGTTGCATGCAGGTGAAAGCCGAACCCATGTAGAGCAGCTGAAATCATCTGAAGAGAGAGCAAAGGTTCTTGAGGATTCGAACCATGTGTGGAACACTCAAGAAACTGATTTGTTGCAGACTTGAACAGAAAACCATGAGTGGTAAAATTATCCCCAAATATTAGGAGCAAGTGTCCAAGTGGATGCAGAATGTCTTCCTCTTTACTAGTTCTGTGAGGAGATGAGCATGTGACCAAAGGTAGAGAAGCCCTGGGACTGTGGAGAGTGAATGCTTGAGATCCATAATATGATATAGATTCTATAATATCTAATGAATCACATAATAAAATATCATCAACCTCATATGAGGAAACTAACACCAAATCCCCATCAGCAGTTTTGAAGAGAAAGTGCGATACTTGATTTTTCACACCAGAATTGGTGAGAGCAACTACAAGCATGACTGAAAGCTTTTGGATTTTAAAATTTGAACCAAATAATATCAGATAATAAATTAAATTATATATAAATAGGTTCATAACAGATCCAAAACTATGAAATGACATCAAATCCCCAGCAACAGTTTTGTAGGAGACTTGCGGTACTTGTTTCTTCACATCGTTGATGAGAATAGCTACAAGCAGTACTGAAGGTTTATGAACCTGAAATTTTGAACCAAGAAATATCATATCAGATCCAAATAATATCATATCAGATCCAATAATTTTCATATCAGATCCAAAATTATGGTCAACCGAGACAGTGGATGCATAGTTGTCTTTTTCTTCAAAATTCTGAATTTTGGTGCACGCAATCCTACAGGATTTTGCTGGAAGATCTAGATCATGGGGAGTGAATGTGTCACTCTTATAATATGATATTTCTTCCAAAATATATAATTTTTTACATATTTTCACACCATCAGCAACATTATAGGAAGAAAAATCAAATTTCTCTTCACTTTCGGAAGCAATTACTAGTAAATTTTGCACAAAATTCAAAGGAAAATCACCGGTGAATGTTTGCATGGAAGCGAAATAGTATTTTTCTTCAATATCAGAGATTCAAATATATTCTTCTATTTCATAAATATGAGGAGATGATATATCATAGATCTCATGAACTTTCGGAGCATCAAGAGAAGGAGTCTCTGCATGGAGACTTTCTTCAATTCGAATTGACTGTGTAGAAGATTCTGCTTCATCTTCATCTTGAACAACTTCATCAAAGAGAGTAGAGGTTGATACTTTTGAGTAAAGAAATATTTTGGTGCTGGATGTAATATCCAAAGTGCTATTATGATCCTCATTGTGCTTGCCAAAGGTTCTGTCCAATTTTTTCCAGAGATCCTTTGGGTATTCAGCAAAACCAATAAGATAGTGCAAGCTAGGAGAAAGGGATAGACATATTGCTCCAAAATATCTATCACCATAATTTAGCCAGTCATTCTCATCTCATTAGACTCTTTTCCAAGTCCGATAGACACCTCATAGAGACCTCATCTCTTCAAAGATGCAATCATCTTCAACTTCCATTCTGAATAGCTTGTGAATGGGGTGAGAAGAGAGACTGATGAGTCCATTCGAATTTGTACCTATTAAAACCTACAAATCACAACAAAAGGGGCACCGTAAGGTCATAAATCCTGCACATTTTAGGCTTTCATCACACCCAGCATAATTGATCAAGCAAGCTTGATCAACAATTTCCTTACTTGGGGTATTAAGTGGTAATCCTTGGCTTTTGGTGCAGTGCTGTATTTTTGGGCTATTGCTCAATTTTTCATGCAAGATCTGTCAAAAACCTTGTTTTTGAGAGATCTAAGATTCATCCACCATGAGATCTGATACCATATTAATCTTGTATATTGATCTAGGAACAAATCATCAATCTCATCAAATATTAATCAACAAATAACTCATGAAATGGTGTAATCGGTCTACAGGAATAGTAGTTGCTCTGTATTCACATAAAGAATGAATGATTACAATTACAATGTCATGCTAAAGGCATGAATGAATGAGCAATTCAAATCCTCAAGGAGGTCATTCGAATTGAATGAGTGAGTCTAGCTTAACTGACTGTAAGCCATGGTTCACACTCAGTTAACCACTGATCAAAACCCTAATTGACTCACCTAAACCCTAACTGAAGTCAAAATGCAATAAATGACTGAGTATCAATTGAAAGAGATCAGACGCATATCATAGCAAGCCAACCATCAATTGCTAGCACTTCAATGACTTCAATGAACCCCGATGAGGTTAACTGAAGCTGAACTAAACATCAGAATTTGATGGAGGTGCCCCTGTTGACTCCAGTTCATTAATTAATCATTAAATAATCAATTAAATGAATGGAGGCACCTTCACTGAGTTGTTTAACTGATTGTAACCACCAGTTAGCAATTAGGTGCATTAATGTCACTCAGATCACCCCCAGAGTGCACCAGTTAGCCTCCCTGAATGTAGGAGAAGGCTAAGTTAGCCTCCTTAACTGAAGGTAGGCGTGGGCGTGACTGGATGATGTCAATTAATGCTCCATTGATGTCAATTAGTGTCAATTATACTTAGGATAGTGGTTTAACTAGGCCAATTTGACCAAAAAGAGTGTGTATGGTGGTAAATGTCTCCAACAACATCTACTCAAGGCAATATATTAAAACAAAAAAAGAAAAGGAAATTGCATATGAGTTTCTTGCAATTTATCATCAAACAAATGGCCCTTCATGCTCTTTAAATAGAGATCATGGACCAATAAAGTGTTAAGCTATAGATAAATAGTCATTAAGATTGAGATGAAGATGAAACATTGGATCACTTTTTGTCTAAAACATATTGTGATCATCGAATTCCATAAGTACAAATGCATACTAAATAAGCACACTTTACCTGAAGACACATTAGACCAAGTTTATCTTAACTAACTTCTAAGTGTTTAAATATTCTTACAAAAAATATATCATTTTATCACTCTTTAACCAGTACAAAGGAGATATATTAATCCTTTAGAAAATGAAAACACATTGTAAAAAATATTTATTTATGAAATTATCATGACCCATGTTCCATAAACAATTAATTACCCTCCACCATTAAGAATATTGGTCTTTAAAATTTGGCCAAAGCAAAAATGGAATCAGTTGGTTCAATTGGTAGGCCCTTGAAACCCTCTAAACCATTCCATGAAACAGTTCATAGACCAATTCCATAATGAACTAGTGAATGTAATGTCTAAAATCATTTAGGTGTTGTAAATTGGTTTTAGTGTGGTTGCAAGGGATTGTGACCTAAAAAATGAAATTGAAATTTAAAAAGAACTAATTCTAATCATATATGTAGTATTCTCATCAATATTATTTTCATCCAACAGGATCCTAGGCTTCCATCACTTCTCTTATGAAATGGTACCTAATATCAATGTGCTTCTTGCAATTATGAAATGTTGGATTCTTCACCGAGTGAATATCACTTTGACTATCACAATTCAAAGTAATATTCCCCTAGATTATCTTGAATTCATCCATCAACCGCTCTAGACATATTATCTCTTTTCTAGATCCATTTCTACCACATATTCTACGTTAGTCATTGATAAATCCACCAATGGATGCAACATGGATTTCTATCTTAAAATTCCACTAAGAAGAGTGAAAATGTATCATGTTCTAGAATTTCATCCATTTATGTCTCCATCAAAATCAAAATCTACAAAACCTTTAATTTGTAAATCTACAGATATACCGAAAATAGAAACATCTGAAGTGACCCTTACATATCTCAGTATCCACTGCATATCATTCCAATGCTCCTTACTAGGATTTGAAATGAATCGGTTAAAAACTCCCGGTTCTTGAGTAATATTTGATTCGATGTTCACCATGGAGAACATGAGGCTCCCTACTATTGATGAATATGGTACATGAGAAATTATTTTATTCTATGCTAGTGTTCTAGGACATTGTTCAAAATACAACTTGAAGTATGTGGGAATAGGGGTGCCAACTAGTTTTAAAATGTTTTGTTTTGAAGCACTGCAGAATATTTTTTTTGCGTATGATTTTTGAATTAACCATATCTCTCTACCTATTAGAGTCCCCTTATGTATCTTCATCCATATAATTTCATTTGTTTCTCAAAAATATACTTAATTCCAAATATCATAGCCAAGTGAACATTAAGATTAATTATTTTCTTCATGTTAGGGCCTACAACTAGTGTTGATGTATTTGTAACTTTGGAATGTATTCATTTGTATTTCTTATGTGTTGTAACCCGATGTTTATTCTGGGATGTATTTGTGATGTACTTGAGTCATGTCATACCCCAATGTTTATTCCGGGAAGTTTCTATAATGTGAAATTCATGTCAAGTAATTGTGGGTAACCCTCCTATTGGTCAAGGGTTAAAGTCCCCACAGTTCCCACAGTTATAAGGCCCTAGGGTTATTAAACTATCTTATTGAATTCGACCCTAGGTGATTCATTGTAATTTGGGGCAATAGTCCCCACCATTGTGTTACCCTCCTATTGGTCGAAGGAGGCAAAGTCCCCACAAGTGGTGGGGCACTAGGGTTATTAGACACTCCTAGAGATGTCGGGTCGAGTAAGTAATTGTTAAGTGAGGCCGACATGTTGGATTGGGTTCCAAGTGAATGGAAGAATATAAATAGAGAGTGAGTCTCTCTATTTACAACACACACTCACTCATTGGGGCACATGAGTGAGAACGGATAAGCTCTCTCGGTGTGAGAGAGAGAGACTGCTGCTATCAGGAGATCATCTTACTGTTTTGGGGTTTTAACTTTTTGGTGTTGATTCTATCTCTGAGAAAGTTGTGGTGTTTTCTCCTTTATGGTTTCCCTAAGGAAAATTATTTTTGTCTCTTGTCTCTTGTGCTTGTGTTTTATTGATGTGCATGTTATTCTCTCAGTTAAAGATCCTAAGATCATAATGCTAGCTTGAATGATAAAAATCTAACATGGTATCAGAGCTAAACTGAGAAGAAGACATTGTGCAGCTACAGAAACTAGGGCTTCTTACTTTTTTTTTCTTTCTCCATAATCCATCAACAAACGTATGCTAGGATGACTCTCCATTGAAGGGCGCATCTTTCTTTCAAAGCGGAATTCCATTCCGAGCATTTTTCAGTTTTCGGTGTGGAAATTAGGACTTCTTGCAGAAGAGGAATTTTTGAGTGATCCCAGCACATGATTTTTCTCCTCATCAAAATCGAAGTTTAGAGACCTGGATCAAGAAATTTGGTTGGGTGAATCTCTGGGAAAGTCAAACCCTAGTTTGACCCCGATCTTGAAAACCCCTAAATACTAAAACTGCTACGTTTTGGTACATTCGATATATCCTAATATTGATGAAGTTTCAGGAGCTAAAAATTTTAGAGGACAAATCTAAGATCTTTATGTACACTTTTTCCAAAAATTAGCCTCAGATTCACTATATTCTCAGAGATATGATCCCTCCAAGTTAGGGTTCCAGCCTCTTCCATAATTCATCCCTAAACAGGACACCTGGGGATAATTCAAATATATTGGGATACAGAGGTCCAAATGGAATTCCTAAAGATGTTACAGAAAGGGAACAGAATGCAATTTCATTTTTCTAAATATTATACTCAGAAGATGCACCAGTGACACGTGGAATTGTGTACAACTTCGTTGTTCTGAACAGTCCTGTAACAGGCCACCTTGGGAAAAGGATCATAAATCCCAAATGGTGAAACAAATTCTGATGAAACCTATGGTGTTAGATCATGGATATGCGAGGTTACATCAGTGAGAAATTTCAGACACATAGGAGTAGTAATTTCAGATATATCACAAAAATAGTGACAAGCAGGTCTGCAGAAGAAATTGGAAAACTAGGGCTTCCTGTTCCGGGAGCTTCCCTCCACTATTTTCAAAAGATTACATTGGACAACTCCATTTGAAGAGATATATATGTCTATCCAATCAGATATGAAAGATTCCAATTTTTGAAAATTAGGGTTTCTGTGACAAACCCTAGATCAGCCAGCTCCGGAATCAAGACGGAAACCTCAAATCGGTAAGATCTAATCCTTTGCTATTTTCATTGAGGTTCTCATTTCAAAGTGATCTATCACATCAGCTTGATGATAAGCTTGGTGAAGTTGAAAAATTCCAAGCATGGAATTATTTGATCTCTCTGAAGAAAATGAATTGGACACCTACATGAGTAGAGAGGTTCCAGTTCTAGAGGGAGATGAGGCTCAAAGCCTTACTCAAGAAGAACTTGGTCAAGACCAAGAAGATCATTGCTAATTCAGTCACGGATCAACTTGTACCACAAGTGTCTCCCCAAAGACACCGGAGATGTTTGATTCCTTGACCAAGCTATTTGAAGGGAAGAACATACATCAGAAGATGACCTTAAGAAACCAGTTGAAGAATGTGAAGATCCATAATGGAGAGACCATGCAGTCATAAGGGTCTCTCAAATCAAAGAACAACTTGAAGTGGAAGTGAAGAATGCAGAAGTGGTGATAGCCACCTTGAATAGCCTCCCAAGATCATGGGATTCATTCATGCAAGGAATGTGTGCCAGAAGGAAGTGATTACTTTAGCAAACTCTAGGAAGAAGAAGAAGCTTGACTCATAAGAAGAGAAGATAATATGGGAGCAATTGAAGATCAAGATCTCACCATCGAAATAAGATCCCTCAAGTGATGAGGAATATGAAGATATCAAATCTTGAAGAACCTCTTTTCCATCTTATCATTTGGATAAGAAATGATGCTATTATGAATAAATAAGACGATGAAGTTGAAGGCTCAAGAAGGAGTCTACCTACGAAACAAATAAAGATAAGTATTCAATTGACATTTCATTATTTTATTATGTATTTGTTTATATTCAGTTGATGTATTATGCATGATAGGATGTTTGCATTAACGACAGTATACTAATAATATGCATATGATGGGTAAGGAGCTCTTGGTGCTATACAAACTCTCCATTGCTACTTATCTAGAATGAAACCTCTTTGCTGACATATTGGATTAGTGCACAATATCAATGTTGTCTTGGTAGAGATGGAAGGCATCTAGAAAAGTTTCTGTGAGATATGGATGAATGTTGTATTGGCTAAAGTAGTTGCATGATCATATATTTATGCATAAGAATTTGCCAATATGAATATTCCTTATGAAATGTTTCTAACCATACAAATGCATTTGACTTGTAGGAAAAATCACATACATAATCTCCTACAAGCAAAGAAGGATGAGACTTGTTCTGAAGAACAAGTGACGATAGTTCAAGATGAAGAATAATATGATGAATGTAGAGACATCATTGATACAGAACCTTCCAGCTATGAAGAAGTTCAAGAAGAATGATGTCTAGGATGCAGAATCAATACGAGAAGGGAAGTTGGTAGTTCCATCATGTAGTAGATGGAAACATCGTGGGATACAAGGCATAGACTACGAAGAGACATTTGCAGCCACTAGAAGTGAAGTCACATGACATGCATAATCATGTGTGCAAATGAAAGAAGGCCTTGTACGAGTTCAGAAGAGACCCATGGGATAACACATACATGATGAGCTTGATGAATATCTTAACCTTTGCTGCAAGGTTGATAAAGGATGACAAGCTCACAGATGGATGTGAGAAGAACTTTTGAAAAAAAGTTCAAAATAGAGGATCTTGGTATCCAATGATCCTAGATGGATACTACTTGTCACTCCATTACAGAATGTTTTAGTGCATAGAGTACGGAAGACAGAGGGAGTATGATGCTCCGCTTCAGAGGGAGTGACTACAAAAGATACTAAGGTTCGACATGGTATGACAGGATGGATAGATTACTGATGACTCTAGGCTTTACCGAGAGTAAAGAAGATTCCAACCTTTGCTTCAAGGTTGAAGACGGAAGACCAGTGATGCTCCTGTTATGTATCGATGCACTATTTTTCTAGGCATGGAGGTGTGGACAAGGGAAGTATGCAGTAGAGGTCCTGAATAGGTTTAGGATGATGGACTACATGACCACACCTATGGCATCGAACATGAAGCTATTGAGTGATGCTTCATCAAAGACGATTGATGCTATGATGTATCATCAGATGATTGGGTCCTTGATGTACCTGAGACTAGATATTTTCTTTGTTGTGAACACATTGAGACATGTTCACCTGATGGTTGCAAAGAATGCAGGGGTATATTTGATTATGGGCTCAAGTATGATGTGAATCAGAAGATTAACCTAGAGGGTTATGTTGATTCATATTGGGTACGCAGTACCATCGATAGGAAGAACACTTCAGAGTGTTGCTTCAGTATGGGATCAGGTGTGATCTCTTGGTTTAGCAGGAAGAAATCCTGTGTGGCACTGAGTATGGCTGAATTAAAGTATGTCACAGCTTGTTCAGCTAGTTGTGAGGCAATATAGCTGAGGAAGATACTATCTGATTTATTTGATCTCTAGTTGGATGCTACTTGTATACATTGTGACAACCAGAGTTGCGTGAAGTTGTCAGAGAATCCAGTGTTCCATGACAAGTCGAAGCATATCAAGATCAAGTATCACTATATCAAGGATATGGTGCAGAGGGGAGATAGAGGAACAGATAGCTAATGTGTTGATGAAGCCATTGGCCAGAGTGAAGTTCGAGTACTTCAGGGAGAAGCTTGGTGTTCTCCAGATTGAGGTTTCCTCTAAGGGAAAGTGATGAGTCCCAAATCAATTTTGATAAGTAGGTCAGATATAAGGGTTGATCCATTCTGTCATGGTGAGAGGATTTGGTTCCTTCCATGTCAGATATTAGTTTTGACATCCATAGCCATTTTGATGAGTAGGTCAGATATAAGGTCTGAGCCATTCTATCATGGTGAGAGGATTTGGTTCCTTCCATGTTAGATATGAATGCTGAGATACATAGCTATTTTGATGAGTAGGTAAGATATAAGGGCTAAGCCATTCTGTCATGGTGAGAGGATTAAGTTCCTTCCATGTCAGATATGAGTGTTGAATTCCATTCTAAGAATGGAGGTACCTTGTCAGTTACCAGGAATACTCAGCCCAGGACTGAGAGAGTGATTCTGACAAGCAGGTCATATGTAAGGGCTGAGCCATTCTGTCATGGCTAAAGGATTAATTTCCTCCCATGTCAGATATGAGTGCTGGCCATTCTAAAGAGTAGGTCAGATGTAAGGGCAACTTCCACTCTCCATGAGAGTGGAGGCACCTCGTCCGTTACCAGGTAGATCTATCTGGAACTGGGGGCCATTCTGGCGAGGGTGTAGGATTTGGTTCCTACCAGGTCAGATGTGAGTGTAGGCCATTTTGGCAAGGGTGTAGGATTTGGTTCCTACCAGGTCAGATATAAGGGCAACTGCCATTCTCTGGGAGAATGGAGGCACCTGGTTCGTTACCAGGTAGCTCAGTCTGGGACTAGGGGCCATTTAGTGAGGGTGGAGGATTTGGTTCCTTCTAGGTCAGATGTGAGTGCAAGCCTTTCAGACGAGGGTGTAGGATTTGGTTCTTACCGGGTCAGATATAAGCGTTGGAGCCTTTTCACAGATGATAGTGATGTCCTATCATGCTGGTGAATGTGAGTGTTGGGCTTTTGTGATGTTATTGTAGGCTTCTACATGATCAGATGTGAGTGTTGGGTGTGCCTTTCTGATGAGTACGTCAGATGTAAGTGTTGGGTGGGCCATTCTGATGAGTAGGTCAGATACAAGTGCTGAAGAAGACCTACATGATGGCTAGGCCTACAACTAGCATGAAAGAAGGCTGGTTCTGTAGAACTTCCTATGACGAAAAGAATCATGAGATAGCACACATGATGATGACCAGAGATGATCCAGATCGAGCTATGATCTAGATCCAGTTATGATGACTCCGAGAGATCCAGATCGAGTGATGATCCAGATCCAGTAGTGATGATCTAGATCAAGTGATGATCAAGATCCAATGATGATCCAAATCGAGTGATGATCCAGATCCAGTGATGATGATCCAGTGATGTTCTAGATCGAGTATGATCTAGTGACGATGATCCAGATCGAGTGATGATCTAGATCCAAATGAATTTGACTTGAAGATGAAGATGACTTGAAGATGCAGATGGCGAGAATATCTAGAGAAGAAGACCAGTGATGAAAATTGTGTCAAGAGAATACCTTCCTAGTTAAGAGGGAGTGTTGATGTATTTTTAACTTTGGAATGTATTCATCCATATTTCTTATGTATTGTAACCCAATGTTTATTCTGGGATGTATTTGTGATGTACTTGAGTCATGTCATACCCCAATGTTTATTTCAGGAAGTTTCTATAATGTTAAAGTCATCTCAAGTCATTGTGGGTAACCCTCATGTTGGTCAAGGGTTAAATTCCCCATAGTTATGGGGCCATAGGGTTATTAGACTATCTTAGTGAATTCAACCCTAGGTGAGTTATTGTAAGTTGGGGCAATAATCCCCACCATTGTGTTACCCTCCTATTGGTCGGAGGAGGCAAAGTCCCCACAAGTGGTGGGGCACTAGGGTTATTAGACACTCCTAGAGATGTCGGCTCTAGTAAGTAATTGTTAAGTGAGGCTGGCATGTTGGAGTGGGTTCCAAGTGAACGGAAGAATATAAATAGAGAGTGAGTCTCTCTATTTACAACACACACTCACTCATTGGGGCACATGAGTGAGAAAGGAGAAGCTCTCTCAGTGTGAGAGAGAGAGACTGCTGCTATCGGGGGATCATCTTACTATTTTGGGGTTTTACCTTTTTGGTTTTGATTCTATCTTTGAGGAAGTTGCGGGGTTTTCTCCTTTATGGTTTCCCCGAGGAAAATTCTTTGTGTCTCTTGTCTCTTGTGCTTGTGTTTTATTGTTGTGCATGTTATTCTCTTAGTTAAAGATCCTAAGATCATAATGCTAGCTTGAATGATAAAAATCTAACAACTAGCATATCATCAACATACAATATCATGATAATAAATCTACCATCATCAAACATTTTATAATATCACAATGGTCAGCTTCACTTCTACTAAAACCTTGGCTCTTCATGAAGGTGTCAAATTTTATGTACCACATTATTGGCACATGTTTCAATCCATATAGATATTTCTTGAGTCTACAAACCAAATTCTCTTTGTCTCTTTCTTTATATCCATTAGGTTTATCCATATAAATTTCTTCTTTGAGATCACCATATAGGAAATTTGTTTCTACATCCAAGTGCTCCAAATCTAAATCCTATGTTGCTACAAGTGCAAGTAAAACCCTTATAGAGCAAGCTTCATAACTAGAGAGAATATTTCATTAAAATATATACATGACTTCTACACATATCCTTTTTCCACCAAGCAAGCTTTATAATGTTCTAGAAACCCATCATTGTTATTCTTTACTTTATACACACACTTATTTCCAACAACCTTCCTTCTTGGTGGGATATACACAAGTTCCCGTGTTTTATTCTTGTGTAATGATTTCATTTATTCATCCATGGATTTCCTCCTTTATCTTCATTCTCATATTTTCTAGCTTCCTGGAATGAACTAGATTCACCATCATCAATTAAAAAAAAACAAGACTAAAAATTAGGAGAATACCTTTCAAGACATATCTTGGGATGTGTCAATATTATGAGTTGTAGTTGTTAAACATGTTGTTCTTCATGTTGATCATAATGTTATTTTTCATATTCATTTATTTCTACTTCAATTCGTACAATATTAGGTGTTTTTTATACCTCCTTCCTTTGCATGGATTTTTCATTAAAAATACAATCATGTATATAAATTACATTGCGGTCGGTTGGATCCCATGATCTATGTCATTTTATTATCTATCTTTAATGATAAAAACACACTTTCTTGAATTTGATTCAAAATTTGACCTTTTCTCTTTAGACACATAGGAAAATGCATTATGGCCAAAGATATGAAAATGACAATAATCTATTGGATTAGCACACCGGACCTCTTCTGGAATCTACTTATCCAACGCAGTTGTAGGTGATTGTTTAATTAGATACACAATTTTATTTACCCCCTTTTCCTAGAATCCATTATCAAGCCTATATGTAATGAGCATACTTATTGGCATTCCATGATTGTCTGAATCATCCACTTATCCACACTATTTTATTTGGAGTATATAGAGCAGTCCTCTAGTGTTCATACAAAATTTATCAAATTTCTTGGAGAAACATTCTCCTCCATTATCATATTTGAGACACAAAATATGCTTTCCCAGATATTTCTCTCATACCTTGAACTCTTTAAATTTATCAAAGCATTATAACTTATTTTTTATAAATAATCATTTATAAAAGTCAAGAAAATTCTAGCACCAGTAATAGTTTGAGTGGGGTTGGTCCAAATATATCAAAATGAATAAATTGCAAAAGATCAAAGATTTTACCATAGCTTGCATTAAACCAAAATCTCTTCTATTCACCAAAAATGTAGTGCTTACACAAATCTAAATCAAGGCTTAATCCCAAAATCCATACCTTGGACATGTAGATTTATCATTCATTGATGTTGTAGAATTATTACATCTAGAATATTTCCTAATTCCAATGTATTTGCATGATTTGTCACTATATCACCATATAAACAATACAAGATCCCAAAAGAATCTTATGTTGCTACAAAAAGGGATCTTTGTTAATTTTGTTATGATTTTCATCAAAGGTAGTAGAATACCCTAGCTTATCCATCATCTTGATGGAGAGAAAATTATGAAAGTAGTACATGTCATACAACACATAATTTCCTTTCTCTACCATCGTCCATATTGATCTTAATTTTTCCTCTTCCCACAATTTCCAAAAAACATCATCACCAAAGTATACCATCCCACCATTATACGGCTCATATTTGACAAACCAATCTCTATGTGGAAACATGTCGATATATTCAGTTGAGTCGAAACCCCAAGATTATAAAAGAGATATGTTATTATTGAGATCAAAAACCTCACTTGTTGCTATCTCTTATGAATCTATTGTACTAGATTTAGTTGATCGTTGATCTAGATTTTTGTCCTTATTTGTCTTCTTCAAATGCCAACAATCCTTCCTCAAGTTCCCTAGCTTCCCACGATTCCAACACTTCCCTTTTATCTTGTTCCCTTTGGATTTGGATCTAGAGTCCAATATCCCTTGTTGACACATTTATCTAGATCACGCTCTCATAGATGGGGCTTCACCGGTAGAGGGATCCATAAATGGATTTTACCTCAAATCGTTTCTCAATAAAGAAACTACCACATCATCAAATTTAAGAGTTTGTAATGATGAGTTGGTGATGGTCACCACCATATGATCCTAATTATTTGGGAGGGAATTTTGTAAAGTAATATATATGTCCTCATCCTCCACCTTTACATCAACCAAGGGAATTTACTTAATTAGGGTATTAAACTTGTTCAGATGATATTCCACAATTGAACCCTCCATCCTAATATGATAAAGTTGATTTTTCAAGAAAACTTTATTTGTTGTCGATTTAGTCTCATATAGCTTCCTAAGTTTCTCCCAAAGGGATTCCACATTATTTTCTTCAACGACATTGAACAAGATATAGTATTCTAAGTAAAGACGAATTATAGAAACCACCTTCCTAACTAGCATTATCTAGGCATCATCTATCATGCCACTTAGTTTTTTCACTACTCGTCACTACTCGTTGCAAGGATAGGTATTATTTGTTTTGAACCAATAAATATTCCATCTTCATCTTCCATAGAGAGAAATTATTTCCATCAAACTTCTCAATCTTGAACTTGATTAAACATCCTATCATTGTTACAACTCCCACTTGCAGAAAACTCTATGCCTGCCAATTTTTCAAGATCTGATACCAGATGTTATAAAAAATATAAAAGTAGAAGCAAACAACAATAACAATAGAACATGATATTTATGTGGAAACCCTACTATGTGCTAGTAAAACCATGAGGAAATGACAACTTTGATCCATTATTATTACTCAGTAAAAACTCGCAATGCTTATGCAGAAGTTGAAATAGGAATAGGAAGGAAACTTAGCATACATGGTTTATGACGGTTGATCCAAGCTTGATCTTCTCCACTTTCAGTCTCTTCCAAAGATTCCAAGGATTATCAAATTCACCTACAAAGAACAAATTCTTCCAGCAATATCTTGTATATATATATCAATGGTTATGAGATACATTTTCATAATAAAATAATTAAAACAATTCATAATTCATCATATAAAAGAATGCAACAATACAAATATTGGAAGAACTTTCTTTATTAATAAATAGAGAATGGTGAGATTACAACCTAGCTTCTGAAACAAGGACTCCTCTGCAAATCGAGGACACTAAGTTCTGCTACTCCAAGATTTCTGAAGGCATACCACCAGCATAACTTTTCTCTTCTCAGAATGATTGATTAACCCCATCCCATGCCCTCTATTTATACATGGGGAAATTTAGAAGTTTCGAAGGTTAGGATGGTTGAGATAGTTGATATAGTTATGATTAGGGACTCAACTAATCTCGACTAATCATGATTTATATTTTTTAACAGTGAATTAAGGTACACATGAGTATTAGTATAGGAAATATGTGTGTGACACGCTCCTTGCTTTAAGGCCAGTCGTGTGTTCAATGTACACACAGATTGCAATGCAAACACTTGCGTGTGGCACGCGGGTTGCAATGCAAATAATCGTGTGTGCAACCCTAATATCCAAATAAAATATATTGGGATGGTCAGGAGATTATGTATCAATAGTCATGCACAGCCATAGTGTTTTATCTACTTCAATTCTATTTGTCCTTTTGTGTCCCGACATATTGGATGTCAGTACTCAAACGGAGAAGTGTCATTTTGGTTGATAACATATAGGGAAAAATTATTTCTTACAAACTCCTCAATCTTTAACTTGATTAAACATCCCATCATTGTTACAACTCTCACTTGCAGAAAACTCTATGCATGCGAATTTCTCAGGATCTGATACCAGATGTTATAAAAAATATAAAAGTAGAAGAAAACAACAATAACAATAGAACATGATATTTATGTGGAAACCCTACTATGTGCTAGTAAAACCATGAGGAAATGACAACTTTGATCTATTATTATTACTCAGTAAAAACTCATAGTGCTTTCTTATCTTGTAATACAATGTCAGGGCTCACTCGCCTTTTATATATATATAAGGGTTTCAGAAGGAACCTAAATACACTACAAGGGCCTATATTTTTTTTCCTTGGGGGATCTACATCTCCATTTGACCCACATGCACACTTGACGCATGTGAATCTTATGTGTCCCTTGTCATGAAATCTACAAGAATAATATTGGAGATATAGATAGTGACTTCATCTCCTAACAATATGATACAAGACTATGATAATAAAAATATTGTAAAATTATACAAAATCAATGAGATAAAGGTTTTAAGAAATGTCTACCTATAGATAGATTTTTCCACCAATATATGTTCTTAATTGTACCCTTAACATCCAAACACATATATCCCTAACCTTATGACTATAGACACACTTTTACCTCTATCCACTATGATCCTATACACACTCATTGCTCCACAATATGATTTATCCCTACACACTCTTAGAACAATCTAGTGCATTGTAATCCATGACCAATTTGACCTTAAACACACTATGATTACTAACACAATAACCCATTAACATCAAAACACCCTTAACATACATTTACATGCAATTATGTACTTGACCTTGACCTATCTTACAACCCTTCAAACATAAGCTTAACTATCAAACACTTATATGGTGTCATTGTGACCATAGTCATAGTATGACCCCTAACACAATTGTCACATAATAAACACACTATAACCTCTAACCACAATGATCTTACACTATTATGAACCAAATATTTAAGATAGAATAATATAACAAAGTACACACCATGTTTAGAAATATAAACCTGGAGTGCAACACCAAGATATATAAGAGAGATCAGTTACACAATAACTCCTTAATTAATAAGATAACCTCCTCTAAATACCCAAATACATGCATGCATCCAATTCACATCTCCCTTAGAAATGACTACATGTCCTCTATATATAACTATTCACTCATTGTACATGTGGTACCTTCACTATCCCAACCACTATTACATATATATTTAACCCCATATATGCCCCTCTTGGGTTATATCATATACATTTAATTCCTTGTATGCCCCACTTGGCCCATAACATAGTAGCCTCCTTCAAAAATATTTGTCCTCGAAGATTTGCAGATAAGGGATTTACATGTGATGAAACCAAGTAATAGGATTTTCTTATATCCGTGCTCTCTTGTTTCCACTTGTTGGTGCCCAAGTTTTAGCAGTTTGACTGTGTGTTAAGGAAGATAGTTAGAAGCATATTGTGCGACGATGAATTCAATTAGACTACACACCACCAACAATTTTTCATGGGTTGGCATAATCATGTTTTGTAACAGGATGGGTTTTGTCATTGTTCTCGATGTTATTGATGTATTTAGGGATGTGTTTAGTAATATATTTTGTACTGTTGCTAGTATGATGTTTGTATTTATGCATAAGAAATAACCATTAAGATTTTGATATAGCTCTAAAATCCATGGATTGTAGCCAATTTTGAACATTAATATAACACAGTTGTTATCTCATATTTGTCTTACGCAGTTTATTTATGGTTGAATGTATGATGAATGTTAAGTAGTTTAGAAGATGAATGCTAGCTTGTAAATGATGCAAATGCATGGTTAAGTGAACAAATGAATGCACTAATGATTAGAATGAACCCATCCCCTCTTATGCATCCCTTACATTGGTCTATGTAATTTCCTAAGTATGTCTTGGGTGAGACCTTATCCTATGTGCAAAGTATTGAAAATTTTGATGACTGTAGGTTTTTGTTGTTGGTGTAAGTTTAACCTTGGAATTGACAAACCACCAGCCAACAAAATGGTTCCATTGTCGGGACTTATATGGGGATTGTGAACAGGGGATGAACAAATGAGGTGGAATCCCACTAAAGTTTAGAACAAAGAATGGTTGGAAAACAAGGAGGATGATTTTGTGCGAAAGGTGACTAGAGGAATCTGTATTGCACCCAAACACTAGAAAATCCATATGTATTTATTCATATTTGCATGAAATTTTGTTCTGTGAGCTTCATGTTTTGTTATATGAATCGAAAAAGAGGTAGTATGAGACCAATAGAATTTGGAGAGAAGATTGGCTAATAGCATGGACTAGGGAGAAGATAAATGAGCTGAAAAACCTAGATAATAAGTGTTCTAGAGTGATCAAATTTGTTTTCTTGTGCATGAAACAAGGGTATATTGTAGAATTATCTATAGAAATCAGTGAATTGTATAACAACACAAAATTAATATTTGAAGAGGGCCCAAGAAACATATTTTTGGCACATATTACATTGTGGGTAAAGATGTCGTTTACTGAGAAGGGGGTTGTTAACCCAAAAATCCCCCACTAAACTCTCAATGGCCTACACCACCCAAGGACACCATCTCATGACCCTCATATCCCTCCATTAGACCCCCACACCCTCAAAATAGCCTAAGGATGAAGAAAAGGGCTTAAAAACCCCAAAAAAGAGCCCAAAATAGCCTCCTAGGAGCTAAAGCCCTAAAAAAGGGGCTAAAAACCTAAAAGGGGCTAAAGTTAGGGTGGAAGGGGCTAAAATCCCAAAAAAGGGGATAAAGCCCTGACAAAGGGCTTAAAACCCTAAAACCCCTTGGAAAAGCTATAAAAGGAGGGTGGGGGGTCACTCTCAAAACACTTCTCCCTTGCATATTGTTATGCTGCTCATGGATGCCTTGAGACACATTTTCCTCTCAATCCACCCACACTCCCTCTCCTCCATTCCCATTGAGCTATCTCTCCCCATCCAAGAGAGAGGAGTGCTTCCACAAGCTAGGGCATGGTGGCCCATTTCCACTAGAGAAGGTATAACCATGTTTCATGTTTTATTTCTTAGTTGTTTAGTTTGCTTTGATTTCTAACCCCTATTTCATTTCCAGGTTTTGCTTAACATTGTTTTGCAGGTTATTGTAGCTTAGGATTTGTTTTTCAGGTTATTGGAGGTGGAACCCTAACCTCTTGTGGGTAGAGGGGTTCGCCATTGCTCCATTTTCTTCTTTATGTTCTTAGATTAGTTTTAGTTTACTGCCATTTACATTACGTTTTATTTTCTGCATTTACCCACTAGAAGGAACCTACCCTTCTATCCTATAGATAGAACAGATTCATTCCTTCCCTTGTAGTAGGGAGAAATCCTTACTACAGAACTGGCGACCATACCGGGTCGATCCCACAAGATCCCTGGGTTTATTTTTCAAAGTTTTAGTTTTTAGTTCTGTTTTTTTCCCTAGTTTAGTTTTCTGTTAAATCTAGCTTATATTCTTATTTATTTACATTTCTAGTTATTGTTGATCCTCCTCAAGGACAATCCAATATCATTTGGCCATAGTACCAGTTACTGTTGGCCATTCTATGATTTAGAAATCACTCAACTGTGTAAAAATGGCTAAACCGAATTTCTGAAAATTCACCTATGTTCGGGCTCGTTTTCTGCCCAAACAGTTGAGCTATTTGTGAATCTTCCCATGTGTAGGAGTAAAAGGGCCCGTTTCCGAAGTGGTTTTTCAACCGTTTGAGGTAATTCCTCATGGTTTGATAAAAATACACTTCGCAAAAACAGGACTTTTACAGATGACCCATTTTTGGGCTTCACTGTTTGCTTTCATAGGGACTGTTAATGTGGCTCAGCCACCTCTGTCTAGCACACCATTTCAATTTATGTTTCTGTTTATGTTTTCAGAAATTTATTTCATGAACAATGTGTAAATTCCAAGTAAACCTTAATGGCTTAATAAAATGAACCTAGTCTAACTAAAATCAACTTAAAAACATACTATATTGCTTCCCCTTCCTCCTCTACCCAGTCATCACCCTCCAGGGTATTCTAGGATATGATGAAGGGAAAGCTCCTATATATCTAGGCACTCCACTATATTGTTCCAAACCATTAAAACCGAGTGACCTGGAAGGTAGAGGGGGTAGAGAAGGAGGGCTTCTCACGGCCCTAAGCGTCCTCCCTGTTGACCAACCTAGCATTCGGGAGGTGACCTGCGGATCTACAGATGGAATTAGTCCCATTGTGTTGAGAGCCCAGCACCTTCTCTTGGTTGAAGAGGAATATCAGTGTGAGGTAGAAATCTAGTTAGGCCAGTAAACATTTAGGGTTAATCACTGTATTTGTTAACAATTTCTGATTATTTATGCTTGCATGCACAACCACAATGAGATGAACTCTACCATGATGAATTCATAAACCATTTGCAGCAACCAAATACCGAAAAAACAAACACACAAATACACCAAACCAAGTAATTAACCCAACTCAGTTCATGACACTGAGTGAGCCTTAAAATTTACTAATTTACGCTAAGTACAAACAACTCTGCAGCCTTTGAGGACATAAGTCCCTGACTGCTTCAACTGTGGGAAGTACTTGGGCTTTTCCCAAAAACTCATTGTGAGGAGTACCACAGGAACCCCAAAGTAGTTGGTCGCTGAGAGGAATTGCCAAGCAAAATGGGCAATGACCCCTTCTGATTGAGTAGAAACACCTATGAGGAACAAGCCAAGTGCTATCTTCTGGTAGTCTTGGTGGCTGAGTGACCACCTGTAGCCAATAGGAAGCCACTAAAACCGGGGTCCAAATATCATTCACACCAAGTTTCAGACATAAAATCTAACACGATTGATCCTCCACGTTCTTCCTCGTTCCTAAGAGGAAAACCACCACCATTTGGAACACTCAGTCGACACCGTCAAAGCCCTTCTTAGTGATCTCCCTCACCATCAAAGGGCCACACAACCTCTGATTCTGATTCAGATCCATATCAGTTTGAACAAGACCTCCATACTGCACCATCAAGCCCCATGGCTAGTGCAAATCCAAATCCATTTTCTGGCATACCCATAGCAAGTGGACCCATGTCCACATAATAACCTGCCACCCACAACCTGGCAAGTGGCCCAATCATAGTCATGCAGACTATCATTAGTCATTTTCCACCACCTATAGTGACCAGCCAAGCTGGCCCACTGCAGCACACAGGGGCAGTGGCCCTTCCACACACACTGCCCCTCCTACCACACAGGGGGGTAGCGAACTATCCACTTACATTGCCCCTACTTCCATACATGGGGGCAATGTCCCCGCCACTCATATTATCCCACCCACAACACTTGGGGACATTTTCCCATCCATAATGGTTCCACCGCAAGCACCCCCATCTGTGTAGATGCATTATGCACCTGCAAACCCCACCCCCATTGCAGCCCCATCCCACATCAACTTGGGGTCAAATCCGCCCTTAATGGCTTGTCTTAACTTGCCTGATTTGGCTATATTAACGAACGACTTCATCCGCCACCAAGCTTTTTGGCCACCCATGCCAACTAAGCTGCCATCAGACATCCCCAAGTTTGAAGGCAAAGTAGGGTAATGTCCCCAAAACCACATAATGACATTCCATCTATGGTGCTCACCCAACAGCATCATAGATGAATCCATCAAGATGAGGCTATTCCAACACACCCTTATATGTGTTGTTTCCAAATGGTACATTGAGCTGCCACAAGCCAAGTACCCAAACTTCAACTCCCTATCTTTCATGTTCCTACAATACTTCCAATTCCCGTTAGATATGACGAGGGAGTGGAGATCATGTTATCCTGTCGCCAAAGCACTGCCACTCATATAATTGACCATATCCATGAGTGGCGGAGACATCGCAGTCTATGCAAAATCCAACTTGATGACAGGATCTGATTCCTTAAGACCTTGCTCCCACCCATAGCAAAGGACATCGCATACGAACATCCCTAATCTGAAGAAGAGGCCATATTGAAGGCCCAACATTTTGACCTTATCTATGCTCAGTATGGATACTTGTACACTGTCATTCCAAATGCTCCTTGTCCGAGTACCTCCTACCACAATGCACCGGGGGCATCCCACACTGCAGATGGCATCATAGGGTCGGTCTCCCAATAGCCACATCCTCGATCGACACCACATCCCTAGTGTTGCTTACCAGAAAAAATCTTCGGACTACGCAAGAATGATGTCCTAGTCCGAAGCAACAACCTCCTACATAGAACCTGCACCACCGCAACAGGATCAGGCCATGGCTTGGCCAACACAATAGTATGTGGGGAAAATGCCCACATTTGTGGCACCACCACCCCCACAAATCTACTATGCACCGCTAGTGCAACAAGTTCAAGCCCTCACCCCCACTTCACCCGCTCCATTGGGACAAGTGTCCGCACAGCAAAAATGTCCCAACCAGCCTGCCCCCAACAATCAACAAGGGCAAGCTAGGAATAATCATCCCCACAACCAAGGCAATAACCAACTGCAGGGAGGTAGTCAACAACCAAACCCTCCCAACAATGCCACGGCTAACTGGCCAGCCCAAAACCACCCATGACAAAATGCACCAAGACGCAATGCTCCTTTACGCACAAACCAACCATGCACACTCTGTGATGTTTATGGGTATTACACATTCGAGTGTCCCCTCATGGCTCATGCTAAGAAATCCATTCAAAACGAGGCCCAATAGGCCGCCAACGCTACCAATCAAACCCCAACCCAACCCGGCACCACAAGGACCTCCCCCCATGGTGCTTCAAAACCCACTACCATTCCAAGGATTGGTGGAAACCACTCCCCCTCCCTAGGCCAATCCTAACACTCCGAGGGCACCGCCCACAACCGAAACAGGTGTTCACCACCTGCTAGCGATGACAACTAAAGAGTTCAACTTACAAACTAGACGAAATCAGTATGGTACCACCACCAAACCTATTGACTCATCAGCAGCATCCACATCTAAGACAGTCAACCTACCTCTCCAGTTACCCCCGTTGATGCGCCCCCCCATATGCAGAATCACCAATAATGCCACCACTAGAGTTGCAGTCAGCTATAGCATTGTGGATGATTTGGCCCAAATGCCAACCGCCATGTCCGCTCTTGAGGTGCTTAAAACGTGCCCATTGCAGTGGAAATCCTTGCTAGCTGCCTTGGGGGCAGTAGACCCCTCCGACTCCAAGTTTATCACCTCTGACATGAAGAACGGGGAACCACACATGCCATCGACCATCACCTTCCAAATTCCGGTGTCCATCCAAAATTTGGTTGTGCATCGGTGCATAGTGGATGAAGAGGCATCCACATGCATCATGTCTACCTTGGTTTGGTAGAAACTTGGATCACCAATTCTACAAACGTCCTCCACAACTCTACAGGATTACGATGGGCATCCCACTAAATCCCAAGGAATCCTCCCACATGTCCCCATCACGTTAGCTGGGAAGACAGTCCTGATTGACATCGAGGTCGTCAACACTCAACTAGACTACAACCTCCTCCTTGAAAGGAGTTACATGTATGCCATGCAAGCAGTCACATCAACTGTCTTCCATCTCATGATGTTCCCCCACAAAGGCAAGATTGTGACGATTGACCAACTCACTTATCATGATCCCCAAGGGTTAATGGCACTAGCCAACATTATCCCAACCATCACCACCATTGAGCCACAAGGGATGAACACACATGCCAATTTCATCCCTACAATTAACACCATGGTTGAAAACACAGTAGCCTCTCCATTGTTTAATGTGGTCCCTGGGTTGTTTACTGATCCCACCATGACGGCTCCTTTCCCGTTAGTGTCACCACCGCCAACACAAAATGAAACTGCAGAGTTGTGCATGGTCTCATCTAGCACCGTTTCACCCAAATAGCAACAGCAGTCGTAGCCCCAACCACAACCACAACATCGTCCGCAGCCGCACCACCAACAGCAGCCACAACACCTCCCACAATAGTAGCATTACACGCAGCCACAATTACAACCGCATCCCCACATGCAACCAGTCGGGATTTATGTGGGCTCATCCCCAATCCATAGGATTCCCTTCCTCTTTCCCCCACCCAATTTCATGAGCAAGCCGGTCATGGCCACCTTAAGCCTACCCAACTTTACATTGGGAATTTCAATATGGTATCTTGATCCACCAGCTCAACCAGCAATGCCCTAGGTTGTCTTAACCCTGGTGCAACCGATTGCAGTTGAGTCTAACCCTCCACCTGGTCCACACAAGCCAACCACTGCACCTGCACCAGCACAGCCCCAACCCAAAAGAGCCAGGGGCAAGAATACCAAAACCACCACAAAGCCATGACAAGTCCCACCTTGCGCCATCTACGAGAAACAGGGCCATCCAACTCAGAAATACCCTGAAATCCCAATTATCTGTGTGCATCTGGATACCATGGATACGAATGAAAACATCCTCATGGTTGAACTCCCAACTGTGCCAGTAGTCAGGAACAAGGCATTGAGGACAAACCATGCTTGCACCCTTTGCGGCTTGTATGGACATTACTCCCACCATTGCCAAGACCTGCCTGAATTTCAAATGGCTCTCGCTAACCTCCGTCACCATTCCCTTGAGTCTGAGATTACCTTGATCAAACAATTTCACCCACCACCTCCTTTTTTAGACATCATGTCTATTTACATGATGTCCAGTTCCACTGACCCGCTCATCTCCTCCTCCACCGATGGTCCATCAGACCTATCTCTTCATTGCTTCAGCAACGATGAGGAGATACTTGAAGCTCTGACCGCCCCAGAATACCCATGGTATGACATGCACCATCACTCATTCTTCCTCCTAGAATAACTTGTGTCACAGTCTAACCAGTTTTCTATGGAGACCAAATATTTCATCCATGGGAAGGTTGACTGGTTCAAGAAACCAATCCCAGCACCTGATGCCTTCGAAGAAGGGAACATGGAAAACATTTCGCCAACCATTAAAATCAACATCTCAACCAATTCTAAGATCGTTGAACAAAACATGTTGGGGGAATCTTGCTCCCCGAAAGAAGTCGATGCCTACACAGCTCTCTTCCAAGAATTTTGTGACATCTTCGCCTGGTCTTACACCGAGATGCCCAGCCTAGATCCATCCATCGTGGAACACCACATCGACACATGGCCTAATGTAGATCCCGTACACCAAAAGCAATGGACCATCCATCCATCCAAAGTGGGTGCGGTGAAAGCTGAGATAGAGAAGCTGCGCACAGCCAGCTTCATTTATCCCATTGCATACACCACTTGGGTTTCTAATCCTATTCCTGTGAATAAAAAATAGGGTACCACTCACGTTTGCACGGACTTTCGTGACCTCAATGGGGCATGTCCCAAAGACAACTTCCCCGCACCTTTCATCGACCACATCATCGATGCGTGCGATGAACATGAAGCCTTTTCTTTCATGGATGGTTTTTTTGAATACAACCAAATCCAAATCCGGAAAGAATACCATTACAAAATGGCATTTACAACCCCATGGGGCACATTCGCGTATCGAGTCATGCCCTTTGGCCTAAAAAACGCTAGATCCACCTTCCAGCACACCATGACATATTGCATTAGAGGAAATTTCAACTCAAAATGGGCCTCCTAAAAAAAATTAATAAAGTAATAGTTAAAATAATAAAATAATATTTATTAATTTTGGAGGAAGAAAAGAAAAAAACTACTTTTTTGTTTGTATTTTCGACATATCTCCCCATGTTTTTACTCAAATTTCAATCAGGAGAGCTTATTGGATGTGGAATTAAATTCTGCAAATAGTGAGTACCCACTCGGCATAATTTTGACCGACCTTACTACCCCAAAAACAAGAAATACCTAAAAAAACATGATGATGACATAATTTCGCATTCAACGAGCTCTCCCGATCGAAATTTGAGTAAAAACACGGGGAGATATGTCGAAAATACAAACAAAAAAAGTAGTTTTTTTTATGATACCTATCCCCAAATTTATATTAAAAAAGTATTTAAGACCTATATGGTATTTCAAATTTAAATAAATTTCATTGGCTAACACATGATGACATGAAATTTGAGTTAAAGTTAAAAGGTCCATTTTGAGTTGAAATTTCCTCTAATGTTTCCACGACCTAGTCCACATCATCCTGGTCTACCTGGACGATCTTACTGCTCAATCACCAAAACAAGCACAGCATATAGATGACTTGCGGCAAGTATTTTTACGTTGTCACAAGTACAACATCCGCCTGAACCCCCTTAAGTGCATTTTTTGTGTCCCAGCAGGCCGTCTACTCGGGTTCATTGTATCCCACAAAGGATAACGGTATATCCCCTCAAAGTTAAGGTCATCCTTGCTCTTCCTTCCCCAAGAACTTGGCACCAAATCCAAAGCCTACAAGGAAAGTCCAACTTCCTTTGCCACTTTGTGCTAGAGTATGCAACAAAAGCTTACGGATTCATTCGCCTGCTCCGCACAAAAATCCCCTTTGTTTGGGATCAGCAAGCACAAGAATCATTCAATGCACTCAAGCAAGCCCTGGCTTTTGCACCATTACTCTCAGCACCAGATTTCACTCGATACTTCATCCCTTATGTTTTGGCCTTAGAAAACGCCATCTCTGGAGTCTTGGTCCAAGAAGACGATGCTCGCCATGAGCACATAATTTACTACATCATTCAGAAGCTAATAGGACTCCCACTACAATATTCACCTGAGGAGAAATTGGCCCTTGTCAACGTCTTCTCGGCTCACAAATTGCGCCACTACAACATTGCAAACCATACCCATGTAGTGGTTGATTCAAACCCAATGCGGTACCTCTTAAGTCGTCACCTTCTACAAGGTCGAGCAGCTAAGTGGGTAGTCGTCCTCCAAGATTTTGACCTAGAGTTCATGTCTCCAAAAAGCACAAAGGCACTTGCACTGACCACGCTCATGACCGACCTGCCCCCATTAACTACGTCATCACCCACCAAAGATGATCTCCCTGATGATTTCCTATTCGTCATATCCACAAACGACCCATGGTATGGGGACATCCTTCTCTATTTACGAACACAGAATTTCGTAGCGCACTTCAACCGTGAGGATAGGCAACGCATCTGAAATCAATCCATTCACCACTTGTTTATTGGAGATGTTCTATATTGTCGAGGCATTGAAACCATCCTACGTCATTGCCTCACCCATGACGAGGCGGAGACCATCCTCAACGACAGTCATAGTGGAGCCTATGGTGGTCACCTTTCAGGCCTAGCAACCGCCCAAAAGATTCTACGCGTTGGCTATTTCTGGCCCTCCATCTTTGCTGATTGCATAGAGGTAGTCAAAAATTTCCACAGCTGTCAGCTTTTTTCCCCAAAGGCAATAACCCCCCCGCACCATTACACCTTGTAGTCATAGTTGGGCCCTTCTGCAAATGGGCAATCGACTTCATGACCATCAACTCCATTTCAGCTAATGGCCACAAATACATCATCATGGTAGTTGATTACTTCACCAAGTGGGCAGAGTCCATGCCCATATTCGATTGCAAAGCGGAAACTGCGGCGTGTTTCTTCTTCAACCATGTTATTACTCGATTTGGTGTTCCTAAAAAACTAGTTTCAGACCATGGGGCACACTTCCAAGACACTGTATGGGCCAAATTATCAACCATGTTGAAATTCGAACACCAGTACTCACCATCCTACTACCCCCAAGGCAATGGCCAAGTGGAAGCAGTCAACAAGATCATCAAAAAAATGCTCCAAAGGATGGTAGGAAATCATAAAACCAACTGGTATCACATGCTATTCTCTTCCCTATGGGCTTATCACACATCCACAAAAACTGCAATTAGTTTTACTCCTTTCCACCTAGTACATGGCATTGAATCAGTACTCCCTATAGAGTGCTAAATCCCATCCCTCCACCTAGCGGTAGAACTCCTCCAGGATACTTCACCTTTAGAAGAATGGCTCCTCCAACTCGAGCAAACCATAGAAGACCATCAAGATACCCTCCAAGCCATCAAAGCAGCAAAAACATGATCAAATATCCACTATGACTACCACATCCACCCTCGCACCTTCAGCGAAGGCGATATGGTTTTAGTCTATGACCAACCCAACGATAAATTGGGCAAAGGCAAGTTTGAATCAATGTGGTATGGCCCATACGTCATCCGTTGTTGCCTCGAAAAATGGGCATACACCGTCATTGACTCTTATGGACAACTCTTGGAGAACCCCCGCAATGGGCTCTACCTCAAGAAATTTTATGTTAACATCACCAATGAGTTGCTTCATTTTATTTTCTTGTTTTCCAACATTTTTCAACACAAATCAGGGGCAGCACCATCAGCTACTAATCCAAAGTCACCGGGAACCAGTTCAAGACACCTCTCACACCTCCGGGCTCAAATTTCCATTTCTGAGACCATCGTCTCATTTTTAATAAACCAATTTCGGGACCATTTCCCACAAGTCACCTCAATTTACAAGCCATGACATGACTATGCAAGTGTCCACGAACTTGTACTTGCATCACACTTCCCAACTGCTACTCATGCGAGTTTTCGGGCCACCGCCTATTAAGGGTTACCATGTTTTTAGTTTTGTTTTGTATTTTAACACATAGTTTTCTTTTCTATCCACTGCACCTCACGTGGACCTCTGGACCACTGTCCACAAAATGATTTATTTTTCTTGCATGTATTTGGCATAGCAGTTCCCCTGGACTTGCACTCACATCACATGTAGTCAAGTATGTCCACCGCAACACACACACATGCTCTCTTGACCTCTGTCCGAGAGCCACCTCACTTTTCGTACCTCTGCCGCACTGACTCATGAGCCTCTGCCACGATTTATCCCACGCATGTATTGGTATGTTTGAGAGCCTTCTTCTCTGTCCATATTGTGTGGATGACCTTTGGACCTCTGTCCACCATCCCGACATGGGGAACCACTTGTGCCACCGCAATTAGTTGACCACACTAGAGTTTCATTTAAGCTCTTTTCTGACTCTTAAAAACAATGAAAAGATTGTCAAGCACAGGTGCTTCCTTTCTCACTCGCTAAAGTATAGGAAAGGGTGTCTACATCGTCTCGTTTACCTCCTTTTGCGGACCATGTAGACCATCAATTGAAAAGGACTTCCTTGGCACACTCAAGCCAAGACCTTTCCCCTCTGCATACTTTTATGCTTTCTTGGGCAGAGGGACCGCACTTTACAAAAAATCTCACCACAGGTTTTCGTTAAGCTCTTTTCTAGCCTTCTCATCAAGAAAATATTGTCGAGCAAACTTGGTTTCATTCATGCTCGTAAAAGTATCTGAATGACCGTCCAGTCAGTTTAGGTTAACATTTTTTGGTCTGATTGGACTACCAACGGTAAAGAAGTCTCTCATCCCCTACACGATGGGCAAGCTCTCCTATGTATACTTGTATCCTTTTTCGAGCACAGGAGACTACCAACGAAAAAAGAGCCCCCAATAGAGTCTTGTTTGTGCTTTCGAACTCTCTAAAATTGAAAGCACCATCGAGCATTTACTTTCTCGGGCTCACCAAAAATCCATGAGATCGTACCATAACGGTGTCCCTAGACACCACCCCCTAGAAAATAGTTTGGCAGCATTCCCCCTTTGGGTCACCTTTGTTCATAGTACTCTGTAATGTGTCTTCCTTGGATCCCATCAATATCAAAAATGTCCACCTCCTCTAAGTATTTTCTATCTGCAGTGACATTCCCAGTATTGCAGTTATGATCCCATTCCCATGAGTCAGTTTCATTTGCTTCCTAGTCCACCCTGCCGTCATACTCTAAACAAAGGAAGTTTGAGTCTCCCGTATTCCCACTAACCCTGTTCAGTTATTTCCCTCCCCCCCCCATTCAGTGAGTCAATCTGTAGATTGCTTCACACCTTTCGGTTATCTCCCTTGCACTCCTGGTCAAGGAAACACCATTGCCTTGACTAGGGGCAGATCTCCCTCTGTCGACATCAACACACATATTCCAAAGGATAGACTCAGAGGTCCCTATACCTTGGTTTCATTAACATCATTGATGAGTTCCTTGGACCACTTGAGAGGAGTCCTTAGTGCCTCTTGGGATGGTTGTTTCTCACGTGCTCGATTTCAATTCCATCATCATACCGTTGAGATTCGTACAGGGTTTGTTCCACACAGTACTTGGTCGAATACCCCGGAGGTCACCCGACTCTAGCACATTGATGAGTCTACTCGAGGGACCTAAACAAGTTATGTCTCTTGTGATTTCCGGGTTGCGTTGGAGACAGTGTTCAAAAGCCCCAACAGTGCTTCGATATACCTTTATGATTGATGCAGCATACTTGTACCACAAAGACTCCGACTCTCAATCAGCAAGTCCATACAGCTATGTACCATTCTAAATCCAGCAGACTGTTAGTCATGAAGATATAGCATTCCATGAAAATTCCATGGGTCCACTATACTAGATTAGTATTGTATTCAGCCTCACATGGAGGCAACCATTATTGTAACATCAGTTGTATATGATCGGCTCTTGTATTTTTGAGCATAGATCAAATTATTCTTTTGACATTTTCATGAGCATGGGGATGCCTGGCTCATCCATATACATGTCACAAATTTATTGTATCTCACCCCTTGATGGGAACCATATTAATACAAAAACCAAAAGCCACCATGCCCCAGCCCCGGAAGCACCACCTCCACGCAGCAAATCCTATGATGTCCATCGGCCATAGGTTGAGCTCCTTCCCTCACACATTAGAGGGAAATTTGTTAACCCAAAAGTCCCCCACTAAGCTCTCAATGGCCTACACCACCCAAGGACACCATCTCACGACCCTCATATCCCTCCATTAGACCCCCACACCCTCAAAATAGCCTAAGGATGAAGAAAAGGGCTTTAAAACCCCAAAATAGCCTCCTAGGAGCTAAAGCCCTCAAAAAGGGGCTAAAACCCTAAAAGGGGCTAAAGTTAGGGCAGAAGGGGCTAAAAGCCCAAAAAAGGGGCTAAAGCCCTGACCAAGGGCTTAAAACCCTAAAACCCCTTGGAAAAGCTATAAAAGGAGGGTTGGGGGTCACTCTCAAAACACTTATCCCTTGCATATTGTTATGTTTCCCATGGATGCCTTGAGACACATTTGCCTCTCAAGCCACCCACACTACGTCTCCTCCATTCCCATTAAGCCATTGCTCCCCATCCAAGAGAGAGGAGTGCTTCCACAAGCTAGGGCATGGTGGCCCATTTCCACTAGAGAAGGTATAACCATGTTTCATGTTTTATATCTTAGTTGTTTAGTTTGCTTTTATTTCTAACCCTTATTTCATTTACAGGTTTTGCTTAACATTTTTTACATGTTATTGTAGCTTAGGATTTGTTTTGCAGGTTATTGGAGGGAGAACCCTAACCTCTTGTGTGCAGAGGGGTTCACCATTGCTCCATTTTCTTCTTTATGTTCTTAGATTAGTTTTAGTTTACTGCCATTTACATTATGTTTTATTTTCTGCATTTACCCACTAGCAGGAACCTCCCCTTCTATCCTATAGACAGAAGGGATTCATTCATGCCCCTATAGTAGGGAGAAATCCTTACTACAGGGGTAATGAAAATGAACCCCGATAGCATGGCAGCATAAACCGTGCATTGTGGGGGTGGGACATGAAGCAATGGGAGAATAGGTAAAAACAGAAAATAGATCTAGAAGAGCAACGAATCTAGAGGAAGAAAATACATGCAAGAAGGGATGAGATAAAGCAGGTAGTTAGAAGAAAGAAAAGATAAAAGTAGTCGATGGTGTAAAATTCAATGAAGCATAGGATGATCAAACCTTCAGAATTCAAATGAATAATTGTAGAAGAGAGAGAAGAAGAAATTCAATAACTCATATCAATAATTCATGAAGAATAAAAACACTCATGAGACCAATAATTGGAATAATAATCATAATCCATTAATCAGTATTTGAAACAACAAATTCATTTCCTAAAGAAATAACCAGCACAAATAGGCAAGATTACAATATTCCATGTGTAATGAAATATATTTGATAAGATAAGTGGTGATTTACATTTACATTGCAATGGGATATATAATACATTTGACTCCCTTTAGAATATAAGTCATGTCTTTTGACTTTTCATAAATAGTTAATTAATTACTCCTTACTTCTTTTTTTTGGCAAAGTGGTGGAACCCCCCTGACTACCAGGGTTTCCATTGGATGAGTGGCCACGAACCAGGGGCATCTAAGCCTTCAAAATCACCCGGGGATCGCACCCGGCCTGGACCGCACCAACCCTTAACATGGTTGGATTTTTGGTATTCGACGGGATTAGAACCAGTGACCTTCCAGCTTAGGGGGCGTCTTAACCATACCCCGCCACCAACTGTTCTACATATCGTGGATAATTAATTACTTCTTACATAATAATTATTAATTATTAATATTAAATTATATTGATATTAATAATAATTATTAATATTTAATATTATTATTTATGGTATGTTATATAATTTTTTATATAGCATTGTCTTCCCCTTAGAGAAGATTTGTCGTCAGAGCTTAGAGAAGACAACGCTGATGTCTGATTTTTTTCTTGCACCATCATCTCTAGAACCTTTCTTTTAGTATTTGTGACACATGATGAAATGAGACAATAAGAGTTACAAATTACAAGAAGAAATGTTGCATCGTCACCAATGTGGTCCATTTGAGATCTATCTTCATCGGAGCTATTTGGTTGCTTTGTGCATTGGTTCTTCTCGTTTGTTGTGTGGTATGTTGATTTGATGTTCTTGCTTATCTGACAACATAACTCTTCTGTGTGATTTCATTTTGACCCTGTCGTTGGTCAAAATGACATTTATAATTGGGGTTTCGATAAGGAGTTTTTGTTGTTTGTTTTTATATGAGATTTGTTAACCCAAAAAATCCCCTGATTAGCTCTACATGACTTACACCACACAAAGACATCTATTTCACTACCCTCATTGACCCCCACACCCTTGTAAAGGCTTAAAACACCAAAACGGGCTTAAAAACCCATAAAAGAGCCTAAATAGCTCTCAAAGGGGCTAAAACCTCCAAAAAGGGGCTAAAACCCC
The DNA here is from genome assembly GCA_001517045.1 of Pseudotsuga menziesii. Classification (NCBI taxonomy): domain Eukaryota; kingdom Viridiplantae; phylum Streptophyta; class Pinopsida; order Pinales; family Pinaceae; genus Pseudotsuga; species Pseudotsuga menziesii. Next base: position 333,607 of record LPNX010778199.1, on the reverse strand, counting down.
TAAAAGGAGCCTAAAAACCCTAAAGGAGCTAAAGAATGGCTGAAAAGGGCTTAAAGTCCAAAAAAGGGCCTAAATCCTTCACCAAGGGCTTAAAACCCTAAAAAACTATAAATACAAGGGTGGGGGTCACTCTCAAAACACTCCTTATCTACCTACCGTTACTCTACCCGTATGAGTGCCTTGAGGAGCCAACTCACTCAAGCCATTCATCCCTCTCCCTCAATTGCTCCATTAGCCAAAACCCCATTTCATTGAGAGGTAGCTTCCTGCTAAGGCATGGTGGCCCATTTCATAAAAAAAAAAGGTATAACATGAATTTTTTTTATTAGTTTTTGCTTTGTAGGTTGTTTTTACATGCAGATAGTTTATTGCTAATAGTGTGTTGCATGTTCTCCATTGATTGCTTGTGGTTATCTTTTCATTTATGTAACAGGTTTATTGCAGGGTTTTGTATGGTTTGCTAACCCTTTCCTGCAGGTTTCTCTTCCATCCATAGAGACCCTATCCTTCCATCCTATAGATGGAAGGTAGCCATTTCTGCTCGTAGCTAGGGTGAAATCCCTTCTACAGATTGGAAACCATACCAGGTCGATCCCGAAGGATCCCTAGGTTTTTACAATTTATTTTCAGAATTTTGGTTAACCTAGTTTAGATTTCTTTTTATTTCTAGTTTAGATCTATATTTTTGTCATTTACATTTCCATTCAAGCCCTCTTAAGGCCGACCTGAGCCCGTTTGACCACAATACCTGCTACTGTCGGCTGCTCCCATCTCTGCCTTTACAAAATTTCAATTCACGGGCCAAATCACTTATATCGGGCCTAAAAGCGCGACCCTATCGCTCATATCGGGCCTAAAAGCGTGACACAATCACTCATTTGAGCTCGAAAAGAGTGACTTTACTCCCAGGAGCCAGATCGTTTCTGTTTTTTGGTTTTTGAGCGACCCACTTGCTTATTTTAGGAAAAAATCAGTGACCCACTTGCTCATTTAAGCTTGAAAAGAGCAACCTGCAAAAAAAAAAAAAAAAAATCGATTGTTCGGACAATCAGTGCAGCCCTACCACCACTGTCCAGCATCCTATTTCTTTTTGCAAACAATTTTTGTAAGTTGATGATAGATTTCGTTAGTTGATTAATGCATATGAATCTGTTTAAAAGGCCTAGCTAAAGTATTGTAAGTTAGTTTTCACTTTTTTCACTTAAATAATTGAAAATTAACCGCTTGTCGAAACCCTTCCTCCTCTACCCAGTCATCACCCTCCGGGGTATTCTAAGATACAACGAAGGGCCAATATCATATAGTAATAGGCACTTATACTTATTATTTCTTAAGACCATTAAAAACAAGTGAATTTGAAGGTAGAGGGGGTGGAGACCATTGGGGGTTTCATGGCCTTCACGTCCTCCCTATTGACCGACCTTGCACTCGAAGGGTGACTTGAGGATCTACGAGTGGGCTTAGTCCCACTATGTTGAGAGCCCAACACTCTTTCTTGGTCGAAGAGGAATATAGGCATAAGGAAGTCACCTAGCAGGTTTGCAATAATTCAGGTTCATTACTTGCATGTTTAAATCTTTATGTTTCGAAAGTTCATTGGATTGTTCATAACAGGTTACCCATTTTGTAATATCTGCAACAAACTAGAAATGACTGCGAAGTATCCATAAACCATAATTGTACTCACCAAACTAATAATAGCAATTTAAATAAACAACATTCATACATTAAACATGCAAACCACTTAAGCCAACCAAACTCGGTTTATGACACCGAGGGAACCCATTAAAATCTATCAATTTACATTAATTCAAAAGCTTTGCAGTCTTTGAGGACATAAGTCCCTGACTGTCTTAACCATGGTTAGTACTTGGGCTCATTCCTGAAACTCATTGTGAGGATTACCACAAGAACCCCAAAGTAGTTGGCCGCTGAGAGGAATTGCCAAGTGAAACGGGCAACGACTCCCACCAATTGACTAGATCTCCTGTGAAGAAAAAGCCAAGAATTGTCTTTTGGTAGTCTTGGTGGCCAAGTGACCACCTGAAAGCCAATAGGAAGACACTAAAATTGGGGTCCAGGATGTCATTACTATATTACACCATTTGATCTACCAACCCAACATAATTGATCCCCTGCAATCTTCGTCACGCCAAAGAGGCGTTCCACCACAGTTCGGGTCCTTGAACCAACACTGTTGAGACCATTCTCGATGACCCTCTACACCATTGAATGGCCACACAGCCTCTGAATTAGACTCATATTCATATCTATCTAATACAAATCTACATACCGCACCATCTAGCCCCATGGCTGGTGCAAACCCAGATCCACTTTCCGGAATGGTTGTTACAGTTGATTTTACCACACATGGTAGATAAAACCTTTATGGCCTTCCCTGTCCCTCTGCAGACTCTTTAGACCCCATGGACCATTTTTGTACCTTTTATGTTTCCAATATCATCCCTAAAAGCATGCATTATTTTCTATACATGACTTTTAAACCTATTCTCGCGTATATACGCAGATTTGACCCTTAAACCCACATACATCGGGATGTGTGCAAAAGGCCAAATAGTTTTGGAGTTTTCGTTGATGTGGATCTGAGTCACTTGTCTCTTGGCCTTCCATATGCCTTGAGATCACTTGGATTTGACCTTCCATTACCCCATTAAATCACTATATAAGGAACCCTTTGGATACATTGAAAGGAGAGGAATTGAAGAGCAAGAAAACTATAGTCCATTATTGCCAGAGCTCATACTTGAGCCTACATCCCTTTGTCCCTTGGAGCACTTTGTGTTCTACCCAACCTTGCCTTTTCTTGTGAGTTTTCTATCGAGAGATGGAGGATTGAAGTGGTGGAGGCCCAGGTGGAGGACTCAGTTTCTCCGATTCGCAGACGTGCCAACAGAGGTTGTCACTATTGTAATCTCTGATTTATATTAATAGAAATATATATTTTTGTCCAATAATGTGTATTTAAATGAGTATTGAATCCATGGATGCTTTTAAATTCTTCTATGTTGTTGATTATATATGTTAGAGTAGGTCTAACAAAACTATCTATAGTATGCTTATCTTGTTTGTTGAATGTTGAGAGAGAAAATTATCAATACAAGCAAGAGTGGAAAAGCTCAACGGGGATCTACATCAACTGTCCGGAATAAGGTATGTATCGAGATCCTTTAGTGTTAGATGTTTGGTTTCTCTTGCATATAGGAAAGGATTGATTTATGCAGTTACTTTTTCTATTGTGGTACCCCAAGTTATAGGAAGTTTTCTCCGTAATAGAATTGGCAACCATACTGGGGAGTTCCTAGTCATTTCCTTTGGGGGTTTTTATCGACATTCAATGTTCTTGAATTGCTCTGATTTCTCTATTTCTAAGTCAGGTCTCGAGGCATGTTTTCTTGGTAGTGTCTAATAGGAGTAAATTTTGTCTCAGCTTGTCTATTTACCTTCTTTTTTATCTCTTTTCTTCCTGTACATGAATTTTTGCTTCACAGTCGTGTGTAAATGTGGTTTTTACTGGGATTTCCGCGTATATACGTGGGTTTTGTGCACACAGTCGTGTATGCCCTGATTTTTTCCTTTTAGGGGAATATTAAGTGTTGTTGGGTGAGTTTTGATGATTGCTGAGTCTCCTTGGATGCTTCTAGAGTCTGTATACACCTATGTTTCTGACCAGAGACGCTTTTTAGGTTGAATTTTTTTTTAAGAATGTTCTTGTCCTTGCATTTTCTATGTTTTTTTTTGAGATTAGTGCGTTAGGTCTCTTTTGCCTTAGTGCTTTGCATGGGTGCTGTTTGATAGTGCTTGTAGAGTCTTGGGATGGTAGAGTCATTCTTTTACTTTATTATCTCATTTTAATTCAAAAAATTACAAAAATATTTTCTTCTTTGCATCATTATGCATCATTTCATCTTGCATTTTGCATGGTACTTGCATTAGGTTTGCTTGGAAAAGTATTAGTCATATTTTCATATAGGAATGACTGCATTTTTCATTTGAAGGATAATTTTTCATTTCATGTAGTAGCATACCCCATTTTTCATCTAACACAGTGCATTCGCATTGATTGTTAGGTGTGCATTTTACTTCTTGTTGCGTCATAACACCATTAGTTGCACAATCATTTACCCTTTTGAGTAATAAGACAATTAAAATTGACGCATAATAAAATGAATTACACTCTTTTCTTTTATAGGGTGCACAAACAAGATTAGGTTTTAGGGTCTTGGAATAGTTCGTTGTGAGTAAATTCTCCAAGACCACTAAACAAAAACATGTATGTGTTTGTCAAGGTGAGAGTGTGAAATTCCTTGGTATAATTAGTGTTTCTCAGGATCCTCCTCTTGCAAGGGAGTTAAGCACAAGGCAGTGTGAGCAGTTATTTATTGGAATGACCCCTAGTCATAACTAAGTAGCACCGGATATATTTCCAGGATTTTATTCATATCTGGGGGCTCTTTCAGGAGTTTTGAGATTTGCTACCCTACCCATACAGTCAATCCTGCCTACGACTGTCTTCCTGAGCATTGATTATATTGAGGTGACCTTAGTTTCCTTACCTAGGTTATCGAGGGGGTTCTTTGCAAAGGTTATTCTGTAGGTGTCTCGGCTAGGTTGGGTTCAGACAGAACAATCACTATATGTGTTGAAGCTGAGGGCCACAATAATTGGTTACGAACCTCAGCTTGTTGTGTATGGGAGTCTCAAGCCTCTCCTAGGTGAGACATACCTGCTTCATTTGAAAGCTCACATATCCTACCCTTTCTTGCTTGTGATTTGGATTTACATTATATAGGTGTATGCTCTGTGCATGCTAGTTTTCCTAGGGTTTGCGTAATTAATAGAGTCTTTTTCATTTTTTGAGTCATTGTGGATTCGGGTGCAGCACTCCACTGTTCTCGTCATTTAGCAGGACTTCTGCCTTCCACATCTCCCCTTCCTTTGGGAAAGAGAAATAGACAGTCCGGGTGGACTACTTCTCACATTGATTCACAAATGATGGGATATCACGAGGATGAGATTCCTGAGATGTATTCTCCACCTCAAGAGGTTGGGGAGGAAGATCCTACTCCTGTATATGATCCTTCACCAGATATACCTTCACATTCCGGTTATGATCCCTCATTTATAGGTCGTTGGTATTGGTTTCTAGGCAAGGAGACTCACCATGAACCCACAATGACTAGTCAAGTTAGTTATGGCATGCCTGATATCCTTGCACATGATCCAGCACATCATGCCGAGTCAGAGATTGAACCTAGCACAATTCCTGGGGGCACTCCTTTTCCTTTATGTGCGGAGAGATTTGGGAGCACTAATCACATTGCACCTTCCATCCTAGCAGTGGAAGCTACCTAACATGCCCATCCCAGACCTAATTTTAGTAGTCATATACAGATACCAAAGCTGATATGAGTGACCATAGGGAATACCACTTACATCCCTTCACATGTCCCTTTGTCCTTGATTCCTGCTCCTTCGAATGCATTTTTGACAACCCTTCCTCCCCCGCATTCTCTTGGTCCTTCAAGTCAAAATGTTGCTACTAGTCAGGTTCATACTGCGACTTCTTGCACAGTAGTATCTCAGAGTCAAGTATCTCATGTTGTCTAGGGACATCATATTCTTGTTTCGAGATCATCTTACGGTCCATCGCAAGGATTTCCCCATATCCCTACTTATGGAGATTCTCATGGGATATCCCATGGGACATCTTATGGAACTTCTCATGGACAAGCCTATGGACCGCAATATGGATAGAGCTATCAACCTTATGGGTATGGGTATCAACAACCCGCTTACTCCTCTAATTATGGCTTTGTAGAACTGCATAGTCAAGGTACACCACATCATAATGCTTCCATGCCACCCTATATGGGTCAAACGGGAGGAGGATATTATGGCCAAGGCCATGGTATTTACAATAGTCATCCTTATATGAACCAAAACTATCAGGGAGCGTGGCATAGACTGGCTCAACCCAGGCTCCCTTTCCTCACAACATTAAATTTACCTGACTTATAGAGACTAATGAACAATCTTGTATCTCATGACCCGGCTTGGCCGGATATCCCTACTAAGATTCCCTCAGACATTCCCAAATTTGAGGGCAAACCAGGAGAAGATCCTAGTGAACATGTCACTACCTTTCACCTTTGGTGCTCTTCCAACTCCTTACATGATGATTCAATTTTTTTAAGGCTATTTCAACGCACCCTCACCAGGCCTACAATGAAATGGTACATAGAGTTACCGAGGGGGGCATTCATTTTGTTCAATGACCTTGCTATGACTTTCCTTAATCACTTCTATCTACCAGTGCATTACGACGTTGGTACAGAACTATTGTCTACATTTCAGCAGGACAAAGACACACATATCTCAAACCATATCCAAGAGTGGCATAGACGAAAGAGGTTGATTAAACTTTTTCATAATGCCGGAGTTTCTCCTTGAGTGGTTCCTTAAATAGTTGCTACCTTACATCGCGAAGGATGTTTCTACATCCGAAGTTCAGAATGAGGAACAAGCAATTTGTAGGGCACGAGAATTGGATTTGATTTATGCTCAATCCAGACTATTATATGAGAACATACCTAATGCTCCGCGTTCTATTTTCAATCCCAAGATCAAGCCTAGACCACATGCTGATGGAATTGTGGGTTGTACAAGTGCCAAACCTATGGATTCGGTTGCAAAACAAGTGATTCAATTGTGTTTCAATCAATCCACTCTGGGACAAGCCATGGCTTTGTCTCAACCCACCCAAATGGCGAGTGTACTTTTCGTGCAATCGTCGAACCAGAAGGGAAACCAACATCCCGGAAGGAATAAGAAAAAGGGTAAAAAAATTCGTAAGGGTGGGAACAAGAACGAAAAATGCCAATTTTAATGACAATAACGACCGTAATGCTGGGGGGGACAAGTAGTCTAAATTTAAGGTTAAGTTTCCTTGCAAATTGTGTAAGGATGACCACCTCATTCACTTGTGCCCTCGTATGGAAGATGCCTCGAGGTTCATAGCACAGGGCCTAGCTGTGCTGACCAATCCTTTACCCCATAATCAAAATATGAACTCAAGGACCCATGATCCTCATTCTACTTCGAGTGGAGATCAAAATCCACTGAAAACCAGTACTGGTCATGGGTGTATCAACATGGTGCATTCCACTAAGGTTGTGACTCGTGCAAAAGACTATGGTTTGTCACAACTAGACCTTGGGAAGGAACCTCCTTCTATTGAGAGCCCTTTACGTATTGAAAACCCTACGGATAAAATTGATATTGCGCCTCGCATTCCTAAGGGAGTCCTAAAGCATTCGGGGCACAATCCTAATGCCTGAGCCGCTCAGAACTATTATGTTGTCGAGGATTTGGGCCAAACTCCTTGTGCAATGTCTGCACGTGAAGTTCTTCAGAGTTGTCCTTCGCAAAGGAAAGCTTTACTTTCTACTCTTGGGGTGAAGGATGATAACTCTTCTTCCATCATCAAATTTGAAACCATGGGACTACAGCCTCGCTTGCCTTACTACGTGTCTCTCTTGATTCATGTAGAATGTCTTAACATGATCGTCAAATCCACTGTGATTGACAAAGGCGTTGCTGCTTCCGTGATGTCTTTGTCTTATTGGAAGGGTTTGGTTTCTCCTGAGTTGTCTAAATATGCTACCATGTTGACTTCCTTTTATGGTATATCGTTTCAGCTGCACAGAATTCTTCCTTCTCTTAAGGTCCGTTGGGAGGGAATACCGTCGTGATCGAGGTTGAGGTGGTTTATGCGCCCCTTGATTACAATATTTTACTGGGTCGAAATTGGATGTATAGTGTGCAAGCCATAGCCTCTTCTCTATTTTGAGTTGTATGCTTTCCATTTAATGGGAATATTGTTATGATTGGTCAGACATCATTCAAAAATCCGAGTGTTACTGCATCATCAGGTGCTTCTATCCCGATTATCAATCATTCTCAGCCGGCAACTGGGAGTGTAGGTGTTGGCATGTATCCATCCCTTATGGGGACCTTTAGTTGTCCTACACCTATCCTTATGATTGGATCTAGTTTTGATGGGGCTTCGTCTTCATTAAATTCGATGTATTTTCACACGACCCATATGGAAGATCCTTGGATTCTTCCTACACTGAGTCTTTCGAACGGACCTATCTAAATGGATGTGTCGTTGCTTGCAGCAATGATTGCATATCAAGTGAATCTTTATTGTGTTGCAGAGCCTAGTCCTTCATCTTTGCGAATAGAGGAGGAGGACCCGTATGTCCTTCCTGCATGGGAAGTTGAGTCCTCTCATGCACATGATTTCCTTGATAGTGTTTTTCCGTCAGATGAAGGTATTATTGAGCCCATGTATGGGGTTGAGCCACCTTGGGAAGATTTACTTCATAGATCTTATTTTCTTCCCGAGCTTTATCGTTTGGAGCGTGAGTACTTTAGGGAGATTCTTAGCGAGAAGATTGGTAGACCCGTGGTTCCATTAAGCTCTCCTAGTCAGATGGCTGATGGGAACATGGCGAATATATCACCTACTATTCCTATCAATATCTCTCATGATCTTGGAAAGATTGATAATGTCTATATTGGGGAAGAATGTTCTCATGCTGAGATTCAGGAGTATACCGAGTTGTTCAAATAATTTCTTGACGTCTTTGCTTGGTCATACAAGGAAATGCCAGGTATCAACCCTCGTATTGTCAAACATGAAATTAAGACCTATCCAAATGTGAAGCCTGTTCGACAACGTTTTCGTGTAGTGAATCCTAGAAAAGCACGCGCGATTAAGGCTGAGATAGAAAAGATTTTAAAAGTTGGTTTTATCTATCCCATTCCCTTGACGGAGTGGGTTTTAAACCCCATTCCCATTGATAAGAAGTAGGGAATGATCTGTATATGCACTGATTTCCACGATTTAAACCGTGCTTTTCCTAAGGACAATTTTCCCACACCATTTATTGATCAAATTTTGGATGAGTGTGCGAGAAGTGAGGTATTTTCCTTTATGGACAGATTTTCCAGATATAATCAGATTCATATCAAACTCGAGAATCAACACAAAACTACATTTATTTGTCCTTGGGGTACGTTTTCATATCGAAAAATTCCTTTCGGTCTTAAAAACGTCGAAGCCACATTTCAGTGCGCTATGACCTTGATTTTTCACGATCTCAAATCGATTATTGAAGTATTTTTGGATGACCTTGCTACTCATTCTCAGTTGAGATTATGTCATCCATACCATTTGAGATTATTATTTGAAAGATGACGCCACTACCAGGTTAGGTTAAATCCACATAAGTGCATATTTTGTGTGAAGTCTGATTGCTTACTAGGGTTCATTTTTTCTAAGGAGGGTATAATATTCGATCCCTTAAAGGTTGAGGCAATACTTGAATTGTCTCCCCTGAGAAATATTAGACATCTTCAATGTTTGCAAGGCATGGAAAACTTCTTACGGAGATTCATGGTTAACTTTGCTGATTTGACTAAAGGATTTATGTGTCTTTTAAAGAAGGACCCTACTTTTTGCTGGGATGAGCGAGCCCATGAGTCCTTTGATGCTCTTAAGTGAGCCTTAGCATCGGCCCCCATGCTTAGTCCACCCGACTATATCCATGTCTTTTTTATTTATGTGGCTGCATCCATGGAGATGATTGGTATGGTTTTGGTTTAGGAGGATGAGGAGCTCCATGAGCATGTCATATATTATTTGAGCTAGAACCTTATAGATGTGGAAATCCATTATTCCCATGTGGAGAAACTTGCCTTAGCTACCGTTCATTTGGTTCATAGATTGAGACACTACATTCTTCTTCGCCAGACCTTGGTGGTAGCTCATGTCAATCCATTTTAGTTCATCCTCACTAGAAGGATGATCGAAGGAAAGTATAATAAATGGATTGTTATTTTTCAAGAATTCGATCTCGAGTTTGTTTCGGCAAAATCGAAGAAATCGTTAATTTTTGCGGAGCTCATTTCTGATTTCCCAAGTGAAGACGAGGAGGTTTATGAGGATACGTTTGTTGATGAACATATTTTCCTGATCTCAACTTTGGATCCATGGTATGGGGATATTATCATATATTTACAAATGTTGAAAGTCCCTACTCACCTTTCATGGGATGAGCGGCGATGATTACGTCACGTATCTAAGAACTACCTTATAGTGGATAATACTCTGTACTGTCATGGGGCAGATTCCATTTTACGTCATTGTTTAACCCATGAAGAGGCTGAGGTTGTGCTGAATGATTACCACGGAGGGGCGTGTGGTGGTCATTTATCTGGGCTTTCTACATCCCAAAAAATATTGAGAGTAGGATATTTTTGGCCGTCGATATTTAAAGATTGTGTTAATGCAGTCAAGAAGTGTCATTCTTGCTAGGTGTTTGCACACAATATGTGTTCACATATTTCCCCATTACATCCGATTATCACTGTCGGTCCCTTCACTAAGTGGGGGCTTGACTTCATGGATTGCAACCCAGCTTCGGCTGGGGGACATCATCATATTATAGTGGTTGTTGATTACTTCACAAAATGGGTTGAGGCTATGCCCACGATTAAATCTGATGGTGAGATAGCCGCGCATTTCGTATTCAACCAAATTATTACTCAGTTCGGTATTCTGAAAGAGCTTTTCACTGACCATGGTAGGAACTTTTATAATTGAATGATGGAAGAGTTGGCCTCGAAGTTAGGGTATAAGCAGGAGCACTCCTCTTCTTATTACCCTCAGGCGAATGGACAGGTTGAAGCAGTGAACAAATCACTTAAATTCATTCTCCAACAAACTATTACACAAAGCAAAATAAATTGGCATATCATGTTATATCCTGATTTGTGGGCCTATAGGACCGCAGTTAAGACTGCCACCAGTTTTTCTCCATATCATCTTGTACATGGAGTGGAGTCTGTCTTGCCGGTTGAATGCGAAATCCCTTCATTAAAGTTAGCCATAGAGCTTTTACTAGACACTTCTGCATTGGAGGAGCATTTGGTCCACTTAGAGCAGCTTGATGAGCAGTGGTGAGATGCCTTAGTGGCTCTAGAAGTAAATAAGCATTGCGTTAAGGTCTAATATGATAATTCTATCCATTCGAGGAGGTTTAGTGAAGGATATTTGGTCCTTTTGTGGGACCAAGCTAAAGAACCCTTGGAGGCAGGGAAGTTTAATCCCATGTGGCATGGTCCTTATGTGGTCAAATGTGTGTTAGAGAAGGGCGCCTATGAGTTGGTAGATTATGAAGGGAAATCCTTGGCGGAGCCTAGAAATGGGCTCTATCTTAAAAAATACTATGCATGATCTTCAGCCAGGGTTGATTATTGTATATTATTGTATAGTTTTCCATAGTTAGTTTTTATTATGGTGATCGGATTTGTTGATTAGCGTTTGTTTATTATGGCAGATGTCAATGGAGTCTTCCGTTTACATACGATTTACTGATGGTGCTAGCCGTCACACTCAACAATCATCCTCTGCTCCTTGGGTGATTTATACTCCTACGGGTCAGGTATTGTCTTCATGAGGCGTATGTTTACGACCTTCTTCAAACAATGTTGTTGAGTATAGTGTCATTATCGAGCTATTATGGGATTCCATTTCACATGGTGTTCTCTCTCTTGAGGTACGTATTGGTTCGCAGTTAGTAGTGTCACAGCTTAATGGCTTGTATCATATTAGGGATCCGACATTATTACGAAGATTCTTACGTGTGAGATTGTNTAAGCACATCACAAACATACATTTTTACACACATGTAAATAAATAAAATCGATCATCATAAAAAAAATTCATTAAACATCCAAAATGTGACGTCATAATGCATAAGTGTCATAATACAAAATTGGGGCTTCCGAGCCAACAAAATATAATACACAGTAGTACAAAAATGAATCACTCTCAGGTATCTAGGATTGTGGTGGAGGAGGAGGGGGGTTATGATTATGGTAGCACACCATGGCTCTAGCTAGTCATCGAAATAATCAAACCCATGCTTGTGGTACTCCAACCACCTGACGCTGCATGGCCTCAAGCAAGTCCTCGACTTGGGTACCCGATGTGTCAGTCACACAAAGTTTGTGTGGATGCTTTGGAGCATCGGATCTGTATCCACACCCATGATATCATCTCCTCTTCCCCTCTATCTATGATGATGGAAGTCATCAGGCTACCATGGTCCAACACCTGCATACATATGATAGAGTGTCACTATGTGTCGTCACACCAAAACATGTCTTTTGAATCTATATATCAAAAAACACAAAAAAAATTAAACAATTCAAAAACTTTTAAAAGAGGGTTTGGGATTCATTACCAATATCACCATATGTTGGTCCTGGTGGTAGGGGCATGTCGAGACCTCCCCGAAAATCTATCCTTGCATAGGGGTAATCATCGATGGCAATAATTTGCCACTGCCACCATGGAAATAAATCAGCTAGGTAGGGGTTAGACACCCTACCTCTGCCCAGTCTGTGCATAGCATCTTTCCAATGTCATTGGGATAGATCTAAAACCCCGTGAGGAGGAACATCAGCTCTAGGGCTTAGCCCCAGAACAGGCTCGAAGAAGAACGTGCTCAGTATACTGCCGAAACCAAAGTTTCATACCCTTCCCATCTTGCAGTCACTGATTTGTTGCTTCATGTTACTCAACATTGCAATGCTCCAATCATAAACTGTAGATCTCATGCACTCCAATGCATAGAACATCAATAGTCGCGAGGCCTGGTGGAGTGATTCTAGACCAGCTATCTTGTCGAGTGCCACTAGTATGGCCTTTAGTCCTAGCACCTGGATGGAGTTTGTCAGGATTTGACTCCCAACCTTTTTTTTGTCTAGAAAATAGTATACTGCAATATACTCATCAAGGGTAAGGCCACTTCCGGGCCCACGAGAGCGTAGGTTCACCACCTCTCCCCGTCGGGACAATCCAATAATGAAATATATGGCCTCCACCTCTATATTTAGGGACATCCCGTCGATATGGAAAGACTATGAGTGTGGATCCCAATAGTCTACTAGCATCTGTAGCAGTCTTGGTTTGGCCCTCAAGATACTAAGACACCAAAACTTGTATAGCCCACATGCACATAGAGCTTTTTGAGCCATCAAATCACTCCAGACAGCCTCTTCTACATCTCCATGTTCCCTCTCCCTCCATTCTAGAACCATCCTACACATTAAAAATAATTTTTTATCATTAGATACCTTAAAAAACCATGTGCGCAGTCGTATACGCGATTGTTTGCAAAACAGCTGCATATGTGACTGTTTGCAAAATAGCCATGTATGTACACGGGTTTAGGCATTTTTTCCGCGTATATTCAGCCCTATACGTGGAAAAAACCTCGATTTCTGCATGGGCTGAGAAGACCAATTTAGACTGGCCTAAAAGTAAAAAATTGACCATGGAAATTGAAAAAATTTACATGAAAATGGAAGAGGAGGACATGAAAAGTTACCTGGAACAAACGGTGTCGAATTTCGTCAGACAAAGCTCTCGGAATTCGTGTTTGAAGTTCTGAGCTCAAATGGGTAAAAATTTCAAATGATATGTAATTTTTGAATTTTTTACTATTTATAGAAAAAATTTGAAATTTTTGAAAATTTTTACCCCCTTTCTATAGTAGTGGACCATTTCTTACCATTTTTTACCATTTTGGACTAATCTGATGATGTAGGACTCCATTTTGAGCATCTTTTCGACCATTATTTTGATATGTTTGTGCCGCTCTCAGTTATTGTGTCTAAATTGGCATATAGGTTAGATTTCATATCCGTGTTCATTTTGCATGACCTTATGATCATTTCATTATATCCTTAGGTATGAACCCATTGTATCTTGTCATGGAACCTTCTTGTTGTTTTACAAGTGACATGATGTGAATGGTAGAGCTTAACCATACATGGGTGCCCTAGTTAGCTCCTTTGTTGCATTTGGTGCCCATGCTGACATTTTTCCCTTCGGAGTGTGGGAGTCATTTGTATAGTATCCCCATGTCTTTACGCAAGATCCCCATACCCCTCTTGATCTTTTTTGATGGCCTTTGTCCCCGGGACTCCCTTATGTCAAGTTGTAATTGCATTATCATGAGTTTTTCCTGCCTCATTAAGCCTAATTCCGGCTTCCCTGACTTTGATTATCACCCATATAGCCTAATATTGTCTCATGTCTAGCCACACAGAGCCATTTTATATATCCTTTGCAGCTTGATTCCCCATTTTTACCAGGAGAGGACTTTCTCCTGAGTGTCGTTATCCTACACATGTGTCCTTGCATTGAGCATAGGTATGTTCCACTGCTTTGAACTAGTTTGTTTTCCCATTGACACTCATCTCCTCCTAGTCTATAACTATAAAGCACTTTTATTCTTTTTCAAGCTTTTCAAAATATTTGAAAAAGTTCAAAAAAAAATAAAAAAAACAAAAATCTGGACAAGAAAAGATGTTATCTTTGGCAGCAGTCAAGTCATGTCACTTTCAAACAAAGCACTGTATATCACATCCATTGGTTGGGTTAATAGTTTGACTTTAGGATTTTTACTCGTTTCTCTGAGTTTATCTCCACCGATTGGTTAAGCTTCCAGTCCCTATGGAGCCTCTTTCGATGCCCTCTTGTGTCGCAGACATGTCCCAGTTTTGTATATCGAGTCTATGCTGCCCACATTCAGTCATCATTCACCTTTATGCTCTTGTTTGAAGGAAGTTGAAACCTGAGTCAGCCATTCCTCAGTTCTCTTGACTTTGCATGTCAACCATTCCCAGTACTGATACTGGTTCATGCAATTTATGATTGAGTCCTTCCACATTATACAGCCTTGCTGGGTAACTCGTGTTGGATGATGAGGGATTCATTAATGCCCTCCTTCCAGTGGATTTCATCCCATCAACTTTAGATAATTTATTCTGGGATAGGAATCTAGAGTCATTTTTTAGTGCCTTAAGACTTGCAGTCATCAGTGGCAGGTTCTCTCACCATCAACAGTTTTGGGAATACATCAATGTCCCCTAATTGATGGATCCTTTCAAGTGTTCGACCTCAACACATTTATTCACACTTGTTAGTTTGCACTCTAGTACCTTGATTCCCATTTTCATTATCGGTGGGTGATCTCGCGTCTGTTAATAGCATACATCAATGACCGATAATCAGATGATGGACTACTATGTTCAACCTAAACACCTCTATTCACATAGTAGGACATGTACTCATAGCAGATTATGTAGAAGACCTTCCATATTGGTGGTATTTCATATATGCTACCTCCTTGATCGTGCCAGTGTTCATGAGATTTCAGCTCTCGTGACTTGATTCTAGTATATGTTAGATGTTTCTAGCCATTATGGAGATCTTGATCCATTGTATATCTTCAGCTTTCATGGATATCATGATCCTTTATATATATTCATCATGGAGATTCTGATCTATCTATATTGTATGTGGAAATTACCACACATGTCATATTTTGTATCATGCCTATTTCATGGCCATTGTACTCTTATGTATCTGGGACTGCTATATCTACTTGTAGTTATGTGTAGAGTTTGATTATTGTATTGTAATATTGGATGGCTGGTTCTTCATCACTCCACTTATAGGACGGACTTATAATGTATTTAGGCCATCGTATGACCCCTCTGACCTCACACATTAGGGGCCATCTGTTACAGCTGATTTTACCACACATGGTAGATCACACCTTTATGGCCTTCCCTGTCCCTCTATAGACTCTTTAGATCCCATGGGCCATTTTTGTACCTTTTATGTTTCCAAGATCATCCCTAAAAACATGAATTATTTTCTATACGCAACTTTTAAACATATTCTCGCATATATACACGAATTTGACCCTTAAACCCGCGTACATCGGGATGTGTGCAAAAGGCCAAATAGTTTTGGAGTTTTCCTTGATGTGGATCCAAGTCAATTGTCTCTTGGCCTTCCATATGCCTTGATATCGCTTGAATTTGACCTTCCATTACCCCATTGAAGCACTATATAAGGAACCCTTTGGATACATTGAAAGGAGACGAATTGAAGAGAAAGAAAACTATAGTCCATTGTTGCCAGAGCTTATACTTGAGTCTACATCCCTTTGTCCCTTGGAGCACTTTGTGTTCTTCCCAAGCTTGTCTTTTCTTATGATCTTGCTATCGAGAGATGGAGGATTGAAGTGGTGGAGGCCCAGGTGGAGGACTCAGTTTCTCTGATTAGCGGACGTGCCCACAAAGGTTGTCACTATTTTAATCTCTAATTTATATTAATAGAAATATCTTTTACTATCCAATAATGTGTATTTAAATGAGTATTGAATCCATGGATGATTTTAAATGCTTATATGTTATTGATTGTATATTATAGATTAGATCTAACACAACTATCTATAGCATGCTTGTCGTGTTTGCTTAATGTTGAGAGAGAAAATTATCAATACAAGCGATAGTGGAAAAGCTCAACGGGGATCTACGTCAACCGTCTGGAATAAGGTATGTATCGAGATCCTTTACTGTTAGATGTTTGGTTTCTCTTTCATATAGGAAAGGATTGAATTTTGTGGTTACTCTGTTTATTGTGTTACCCCAAGACATAGGAATTTTTCTCTGTAACAATGGTCATTGGAAGTGGACCCATGTCCATGCCTCAAGTTACCACCAGCATTTTTGTAGGTGGTCCTAGTACTACCATGCATACCGTCCTAACTCAAATGCCTCCACCTATACTTACCAGTGAAACTGCCCCAACTTTCATATTTAGGGGTTGTGGCCCATCCACTCACACTGTCTCACCTGTCATACCTGGGGGTGGTGGCCCTTCCACTCACACTGTCCCGCTTACCATACCCGAGGGCAGTGGCCTGTCCACAACGGTGCCACAAATACCCCCAGTCATGAAGGGACATCATGTTCTCATGAAACCCACTACCATTGCAGGTCCTTCACATATCAACCTCAGTTCAAACCTCCTTTTCATGGCACGCATCAACTTGCTTGACTTGGATAGGTTAACTAATGACCCTAATTGTCATCAATCCTTTTGGCCTCCCATGCCAACCAAGATCCCCTCAGACATCCCCAAGTTTTAAGGGAAGGCATGGGAATGCCCCCAAAACCATATAATGACATTTCACCTATGGTGCTCATCAAACAGCATCGTATATGACTCAGTTAGGCTTAGGCTATTCCAATGCACCCTCATAGGTGATGCAACCAAATGGTACATTGAGCTACCTTAATCCAAATACATGGATTTTAACTCCTTGGATTTCATGTTCCTGCAGTATTTCCAAATCCCTGTCAAATATGATGAAGGGGTGGAGATCTTGCTATCTTTCCACTAGAATACTGCGACCCACATAACCAACCACATCCATGAGTGGTGGTGATGTCGTAGTTTGTGCAAGATTCATCTTGATGACAGGATCAACCTGGATTGGTTCCTAAAAACTTTGCTACCACTCATAGAAAAGGACGTCGCATCCGAACATCCCCAATCTGAAGAGGAAGCCATCTTAAAATCCTAGTAGTTTGATTTGATTTATGCTCAGTCTAGATGCTTGTATACCATTATTCCAAACGCTCCCCATGCAAGAACTTCCTATCGTGATACGTCGAGGGCATTCCATGCTGTAGACAGAATCATAGGCTATGTTTCCCATCAACTGCAACACCATGTGACAACACCTATGATGCCACCACACTCAAGCAACACCCCTAGTATTTCCCACCCAAACCAACCTCCCGACTACTCAAGGTTCATGCCTCATTCCAAAGCCACAACCTCCTACGCACAACCCGTACAGACTGCAACTTGTTCAGCACAACAATATTCGAGATAGATGGACAAATTCATAGCCCCACCAGGTTCTCTAACCTACTATGCACCCCCCATGCAAGCCACTCTGGCCCCTACCCCATCTTCGCCAATGACCATGGGACAATTTTTTGTGCTGCAAACTATTCCCAACCCACCCGCCCCCAATAACCAACAAAGGCAAGATAAGAAAAACCGCGTCAAGAACCGAGGTAACAACCAACCACAAGGAGGTGGCCAATAGCCTAACCCTCCTACCAACAATAGTGCTAACCTACCAACCCAAAACCCACAACATCCTAATCAACCAGGACAAAATGCTCTGTTACTGACCAACCTTCTGTGCAAACTATGAAATTTTACGGTCATTATACTCATGAATTCCTGCATATGGACAGTGTCAAGCAGCTTCTACAAAATGAAGCTCAACGAGACACCAATGCAGTAGCACAGGCTCAACCCAACCCTATACCACCTCGCCCTCCACCCATGGTGCTCTAGAATCCATTACCACTCTAAGGATTGGTAGCAATCGCACCTATTCTACCACCTACTCTCATCGTGACCCTGCCTATAGAGATAGGTTTTCATCACCTGCTAGCCATGACAGCTAAAGAGGTCAATAGACAGACTCGATGCAATCAGTATAGGTTTGCTACTAAAACCGTTGACCCATTAGTGGCATCCACGTCCAATGCCACCAACATTCCTCTCCATTTGTCTACACCTCCCTTTGATGGGATGACCCGAGCACCATGATCCCCCATGTGGTGGATTGTCAACAATGCCATAGCTAGAGATGCAGTGAACTATAGCATCGTTGATGACTTGGCCCAGTCATCTATAGCGGTGTCGCTCTTGAGGTGCTCAAAATGTGCCCGTCGTAGCATAAAGCGTTGTTATCTGCACTAGGTGTGGCGGACACCTCTGATTCCAGATTGATAACATTCTATTTGGATCAAGGAGAACCCAGAATGCCATCTACCATTGCCTTCGAAATTCAGGTCTCAATACATAATTTGGTGGTCCATCGATACATCATCAACAAAGGGGAATCCACCTATGTTATGTCAACACCTGTCTGGCAGAAACTCGGTTCCCCTACCCTTCAAGTGTCCACTACTACACTCTATGCTTACGATGGCCATCCCACCAGAGCCCAAGGCATCCTTTTGCACATCCCCATAACTTTCACATCCATCCATATGCACAGTCCTAATTGACATAGAGGTGGTCAATGCACATTTGCACTATAACCTGCTCTTGGGACGACACTGCATGTATGCCATGAGAGCCATGGCATCCACCGTGTTTCTCCTTATGATGTTCCCTCATGAAGAGAATATTGTGATGGTGGATCAACTGACTTACCATGATTCACAGGGGCCAATGGCACCATCCAATGTTATCCCTATTGTCGAGAGCACAGCCGCCCCACCATTATTGAACATAGGCCTTGGTTTGTTCATCGACACCTCTATGACGGCTCCCTTCCCCTTCGTGTCACCTTCACCAACACCAAGTGATATTGCATATTTTTGCATGCTATCTCTAGCACCGGTACACCCAAACCCCACCTGCATTTGCAGCACCAACTATAGCTGCAGCACCAACTGCAGCTACAGCTCCATCCGCAGTTGTAGCTCCATCCGCAGTCGCAGTTCCATCCATAGCCGTAGCTCCATCTACAGTTGAAACCCTAGCCACAGCTGCAACCTCAATCGCAACCTCAACCTCAGTTACCAGGGAAACAGTGGGGTTCATTCCCACTCAACACAATCCTTTTCCTTTTTATTTTCCTACCATCCAGGATCTTGAGTAAGTCTATCTTGGCAACCCGCAATTTATAGTATTTCACACTAGGACTTCTTGTGTGGTACCTTGAACCACCTACGCTACCTCTGAGGCCCCAAGATGTGTTGACTCCTATCCATCCAATTGAGATGATGTTGCACCTACCTCCAGGTCCATCAAAGACTCATCCTGTCTCCAGGCCTTCCCCTCTTCCTCCAACAGAGACTGGGGGAAAGGCCACCAAAAACACAACCAATACCATTTACATGATCTCTAGCACCAGTTTCCCTTCCATCTTGTTGGCTATGGAAGATCCACCTGATCTATCTCAACACCACTTACGTGATGACAGAGAGATCTGTAAGATAGCCTTCGGTTTTACCCCATTCCCTTTAAACCATAGTGTGGAATTGATTTTTGCCATAAAATACCAGATTCCATCACCCTGCCTTGCCAACGAACTTCGTCTCGATAAGGGGGCATACCTCTTCACTGACTCAAATGGTCAACTCTTGAAGAAGCCACTCAATGGGATCCACCTCAAGAGATTCTATGCCTGATATAACCACTATGAGTCCCTTATAGCATAGTTTTTTCTTTTTGTTTTACATCATTTTTTACCATGAATCGGTGATCCCCTCTGGTAGTAGTTCCATGTCTAGTCATAGTAAGTCCATTGTAGAACTTCATTGCATCATTTGCATGTGAGCAGGTTGATATGATCCCTGCCCTTGCACTGCCGGTAGCCCACTAGAGGGTGTGGTCCCACACCTGCACATGCACACAGTATGTCACACATGTGATCTAGATACCACCATGATAGCATACCATTAGGTCCCTAGACCTATCCTAGAGGTTGAGGCCTCTCTGTATCTCCCTAGTTTTCCATGCTCACATATGGATCATCCTCTACAAGAATAGGAAGCTACCACCATTGTGTGAAAAGCTCTTGGGTCAAGAAATAACCTTCTAGACTACCTCCCTCTCTACTGATTCTCAGGTCCATTTCCTAGAGTCACATCGATTTACAAACCACCACGTGAATCAAACATTGTATGTTGAGCTAGCACCGTACCCATAGGCCCCCATTTGGTCTAGGTTTTCCCTATGCATCACTGCACTAGGGGCAGCATCATTAGCTGCTAGACCGAGTCATCCGGAGTCTGTTGGAGATACCCCTCACACCTCCACGTTCGGTTTTCCATCCTCTGTCTTTTGATGAGACCATTGTCTCATGTTCAATACTTGATTCTCCCAACCTTTTTCTCAGAGGTCACCTTGATTTGCGTACCTCTTCCACATTTATCTACGTGCCTCTACCGCATCAATTTGCATGACTTAGACACAAACCTCCCAGTGCATGTATTGGTATGTTCAAGAGCCAACCGCTCCATCCATGCACTAGTGTCCCACCAGGGGGCACTAGTGGTGCCCTCGGCTTGGTTGACCATAATAGAGTTTCTGTTGAGCTCTTTTCTGACTCCTAAATGAATGAAAAGATTGTCGAGCGCCTCTGCTTCCTTACCCGCTCATTAAAGTATAGAAAAGGATGTCTACATCATCTCATTTATATCCTTTTGTGGACTATGTAGACTACCATATGAAAAGGACAACCTTGGCACACTCAAGCTAATAACGTTTCCCTCTGCATCTTTTTATTCTTTCTCAAGCATTAGGACCGAACTCTATGAAAAATCTCATCATGGGTTGTCTTTAAGCTCTTTTCCAACCTTCTGATAAAGAAAAGATCACCGAGAAAACTTGGTTTCATTCATGCTCGTAAAAGTATTTGAATGACTGTCCAATTAGTACAGGTTTAACCTTTTCCAACCTAATTAGACTACCAATGGTAAAGAAGTCTCTCATCCCCTAAAGGATGGGTGAGCTCACCTATGTACACATTTATTCTTTTTCGGGAACAAGAGACTACCAACAAAAAGATCCCCCAGTGGAGTCTTATTATGCTTTTAGACTCTCTAAAATTGAAAGCACCATCGAGCATTTACTTTCTTGGGCTCGCTAAAAATCGACGAGATCGTACCACAACAGTGTCTTTAGGCACCACCCCACATGTTACAGTTTGGCAGCATTCATACTTTGGGTCACCTTTGTTCAGAGTATTATGTGATGAATCTTCCTTGGATCCCATGAATACCAAAAGTATCTACCTCCCCCAATCATTTCCCATCTATAGTTACATTCCTGGTATAAAAGCTATGATCCCCCTCCCTTGAGTCAGTTTCATTTGCTGCCAGGTCAGCCCTGTCGTCATACTCTGAACAAAGGAAGTTTGAGTCCCCCATGATTCCCTACCCCTAATACCTATTTTAGTGTGTCAGTCCCCATATTTTCTCACACCTTTTCTCATCCCCCTCACGTTTCTGGTCAAGGAAACACCATTTCCTTGGTCAGTTGCAGGTCTCCCTCTGTCGACGACAACACATATATTCCAGAGGTCCCTGTATCCTGTTTTCATTAACCTTATTGATGAGTTCCTTGGATCACTTGAGAGGAGTCCTTACTACCTCTCTGGATGGTTCTGTCTCACATGCTCGACTCCAGCTATATCATCGCATCATTGAGATTCGTATAGGGTATTGGTCCGTGCAGCATTTGGTCGAAGACCCCAGATGTCACCTGACTCTAGCACATTGATGAGTCCATTAAGGGACCCTAACAAGTTCATGTCCCTTGTGATATCTAGGTTGCATTGGAGACAGTGTTTAGAAGCCCCAGAATAGTGCTTCGGTATAGACTCATGATTGATGCAGCACATTGTACCACAGAGACTCTGAATGTCTGTTAGTAAGTCCCTATAGCTATGTACCATTTCAGATCCAGCAGACCATTAGTCATGAAGATATAGCATTCCATGAGAATGCCATGGGTCCAATGTAGTATTTCTTCATATCAGTATTGTATTCATCCTCTTATTGAGTAAACCACTATGTAACAACAGTAGTACATGATTAGCTCTTGAATTTTAGAGCTTATATCACATTATTATTTTGACATCATTACGAGCATGGGGATTCCCGCCTCATCCATATACATGCTGCACATTATTTTTATCTCACCCATTGATGGGAACCATATTAATACAAAAACCAAAAGCCACCATGTCCCAGCCCAGGAAGCACCACCTCTCCCTAGAAAATCCTATGATGTCCATTGGCCATACGATGAGCTCCTACCCTCACACATCATGGGGCAATATTTTAACCCAAAAAATCCCCCGATTAGCTCTACATGACCTACACCACACAAATACATCTATTTCACTACCCTCATTGACCCCCACACCCTTGTAAAGGCTCAAAAACACCAAAAGGGGCTTAAAACCCCATATAAGAGCCTAAATAGCTCTCAAAGGGGCTAAAACCTCCAAAAGGGGGCTATAAATACATTCATCCCATTCATCCCTCTCCCTATTTCAGTGTGTCAGTCCCCATATTTTCTCACATAGCCATTCATCCCTCTCCCTCAATAGCTCCATTATCCAAACCCCATTTCATTGAGAGGTAGCTTCCTGCTAGGGCATGGTGGCCCATTTCATCAAAACAAGAAGGTATACCATGAATTTTTGTTGTTAGTTTTTTCTTTGTAGGTTGCTTTTACAGGCAGATAGTTTATTGCTAGTAGTGTGCTGCAGGTTCTCCATTGATTGCTTGTGGTTATCTTTTCATTTCTGTAACAGGTTTATTGCAGGGTTTTGTATGGTTCACTAACCCTTTCCTACAGGTTCCTCTTCCATCCACAGAGACCCTATCTTTCCATCCTATAGATGGAAGGTAGTTGTTTCTACTAATATCTAGGGTGAAATCCCTAATACATGATTGACTTCCTTTTGAGCTTTGACGAAGACCGAGTTTGTGTTTATTTCTTTTTCCTCAGCTTGAATTTGTTTTTCAAAAAGTCTGGATGCTTCCTTCTAGATTTGTGCTACTTTTTTCTCCAGTAGCTTGTTATTACTTTGAATCTTCTCGACCCTCTCATCGTGAGACTTGTTGTCTTCTCTTAACTTCTCTATTTTTTCCTCTAGTTCGTGATTAATATTTCTTAGGTGCTGGTTTTCTTCCTCTTTTTCTAATATTCTTCCTTCGAGGTCTTCATTGAAATTTTTTGTCTTCCGACTATGTTTCAGCCTCTTTATTTTCGTAAGTAATGTTTTGTTATGAATTTTTTGTCGAAATACTTCTTTGGCGTTGCTTGCTAAATTGTCATTGATTTTCTAATTTCCAGTTGGTGTGCCATTTTATTGTCGCAATAATTTTGTTTCAATTCTTTCATATGTTGGTGATGCCGACATATCTCTGATTCTTAACTAACTTTCTTTCGCTGGCCTTGCGTCAACTCATTATATTTATCCATGATGATCATGTTTAAACATTTTATTTCTTCTTCTAATTCATTAGTGCTTTTGCAAGGTTTTTCTTCGTCGTTTTTAGATATTTTGATTTTGTCTTCAAGGTCTTGATTGAATTTATTTAAATGTGGTATTTTTTTATCTTTATCTGATAGCATTTTCTTTAGTTCTTCATTATCTTTTTGTGACCAATGGTTTTTCTTATCCCATATTTTGATTATGATTTCCTGCCTTGAAATCTTGGATTGTAGATGATGATAGTTTTCTTTATAATGCTCCAACTCACTTAGTATTGTTTGTAATCGTAACTATATATTTGATTCTGTAATCACCATAATTCGATGTCTAGATGATAACTTGGCATTCCTTTGACTTTGTATTTTTTTGACGATAGAGAGTCTTTGACTTTTTTTTAACGATAGCTTGGTCTACCTTGGCCTGATTTCTTCTTTGATTTTTTTTCTTCTTTCCTTTGATAATGGGTAAACTCAACGTTAATAATGCCTATTTTGATCTCGTATGTAATCTCTTAAATATTTGACTTGACTTTTATGTTGTTATTATTAATTAACAATAATAATAATTTGAAAATAATGTTTTTGAGTCTTTTGGGATAATAATAATATAATAATATTATTATTGAAAAAAGTGAATTGGTAAAAGATTTGGGATTTTAAAAATATCATAATATCTGTTATTATTTGAGATAAAAATAATATTATATATAATTGATTTGAATTGGGTAATTAGGTTTTTAAACCCTAATGGTCAAACATGAGCAAGGATAGCCACAAAGGATGTGGGATGACGAAGGGAGTCCTACAAGGGAGGCAGAATGGTGATGGTGGCATTTGATTGGGGTGAGACAAATGGAGCAGAAGGCAAGAACAGAAGCAAGTTGGACGAGGGAGGGGGATGAAATGTGTGCATTAGATGAGCACGAAGAATGGATTTGAAGTGTAAGACACACAGGGAAAAGAGAATTAAATCGAGGGGAATATAAGGGGGTTTCCGAGAGTGGAGATTGGTATGGAAGGGTGTGATGAGGGACACGAGTGCAGCTCATAGCACTGTGGAGAAATGTGAAAGGAAAGGAAGGATGGGAGGTAAATGTGGAAAGGAGGTAGGAGGGTGCAGTGAGATGAATGGTGTAGGATGTGGGAAATATAGAGGGGCATGAGTGACGTTGACTGGAAGCAGGTGCAGGCTCGAGCAGAAGCAGTCTTAGGAGCATGGGTAATGAAGTGCATACATGATGTAGCCACGGAGGGTGGTGATGTGTAGGATGTGGCTGAAAGGGAAGAGTGTGGAATGAATCAAAGATGAAGCAGCAGATTGTCGACATGATAAGGAAACATGGTAGAGTGGAGTCATGGAGGGGGAGCGCAGGTGAAGTAGCATGTAGGAGCGTGGGTGATTGGCATGATGGTAGATGCAACAAGTTGAGGGAACGCAGTGGGAAGGTTGTGTGGGAAGGATTGCATCGAAATATGTAGCAGCCGAGGTGCACAGAAGTTGTGGACAAGGATGTGGGTGGTAACGTAGACCATGAGCAAATGGAGGGAAAATAGCGGGTAGCGTGAGCTGAATACTGACGAGGGAGTAGTAGAGGAGCAACGACTAGATGGAGAGGGAGTTGATGGAAGCTTCGGTGTTGGGGAGTGAAACAACAAGTGGATATTTGGGGGTGGAATAGAAATGAGGATGTGAGAGAGTGCATGAGGGATGTTGGTGTAGAGGTCACATAGGTGGAGAGGGCGTGCAGGTGCATAAGTGGGCGTAGGGTGAGTGACAAGTGTTGGCGTGTAGAGAATGAAAATGGGTGAATGGGTTCGGTGGAGTGGTAGGTTGAACAACGTGGAGATATTCCTGGGATGATGTAAATGAAGGCTGAGAGGAATATTGTGATGGTGATGGTGTAGTAGGGATTTCTCCTTACTACAGGGGCAGGAATGGGTCCCTTCTGTCTATAGGACAAAAGGGTAGGTTCCTGCATGTGAAAATGCTGAAAAGAAAGCAGAAATAAAAATAGATAGAAATGAAATAAAGAACAGAAAGAAGAGAAATGATGGAGAACCGCTCTGCAAACAATGGGTTAGGGTTCCATTTCCAATAACTTACAAACAACTGTTAGAAACTAGAAACCTGCAAAAGCATGTTATAAACAAACCTGCAAACAAAAATGAGTTAGAAAAAACTATAAAACACTAAAGCAAATGCAAGAAACAACATTGGTATACCTTCTCTTTGATGGAATTGGGCCACCATGCCCTGGCTTGAAGAAGCACCTCTCTCTTGGATGGGAGAGCTATGGCTCAATGGAGATGGAGGAGAGGGAGTGTGGGTGGCTTGAGAGACAAAGGGTCTCAAGGCATCCACAGGAAGCATAATAGTATGCAAGGGAGAAGTGTTTTGGGAGTGACCCCCACCCTCCTTTTATAGATTTTTTGGGTTTTTTAGGGTTTTAAGCCCTTAGTTCGGGCTTTATCCCCTTTCACCCTAATTTTAGCTCCTTTTAGGGTTTTAGCCCCTTTTGGGGGGCTTTAGCTCCTAGGAGAGTATTTTAGGCTCCTCTTTGGGGTTTTTAAGCCCTTTTCTTCCTCCTTAAGCCTTTTTGAGGGTGTGGGGGTCTAATGGAGGGTCGTGACATGGTGTCCTTGGGTGGTGTAGGTCATGGAGAGCTAAGTGAGGGATTTTTTGGGTTAACAGATTACCCCTTGATGTGTGAGGGTAGGAGCTCATCGTATGGCCGGCGGACATCATAGGATTTGCTGCAGAGAGGTGGTGCTTCCAGGGGCTGGGGCATGGTAGCTTTTGGTTTTTGTATTAATATGGTTCCCGTCAATGGGTGTGATACAAATAATGTGTGACATGTATATGAATGAGGCGGGCATCCCCATGCTCGTGACAATGTCAAAATAATAATTTGATCTATGCTCTAAAATACAAGAGTCGATCATATACAACTGATGATACAATGATGGTTGCCTCAATGTGAGGCTGTATACAACGCTGATCTGGTACATTGGACCCATGGTATTCTCATGGAATGCTATATCTTCATGACTGACGGTGTGCTAGATATAGAATAGTACATAGCTATATGGACTCGCTGATTGAGAGTTAGAGTCTCTGTGGTACAAATATGTTGCATCAATTGTAAAGGTATATCGAAGCACTGCTAGGGCTTCTGAACACTGTCTCCAACGCAACCCAGAAATCACAAGGGACATAACCTGGTTAGTTCCCTTGAATAGACTCATCAATGTGCTAGAGTAAGTTGACATCTTGGGTCTTCGACCAAGTATTGTGCGGACCAAACCTTGTACGAATCTCAACGGTGCGATGATGTAGTTGGATTCAAGCATGTGAGAAACAACCATCCCGAGAGTCACTAAGGACTCCTCTCAAGTGGTCCAAGGAACTCATAAATAATGTTAATGAAACCAAGGTATAGGGACCTCTAGGACTATCCTTTGGAATATGTGTGTTGTTGTCAATAGAGGGAGACCTGCCCCTAGTTAATACAATGATGTTTTCTTGACCAGAAGTGTGAGGGAGATAACTAAAAGGTGTGAGAAAATCTACGGATTGACCCACTGAATGCGGGGGGGGGAGGAGGGAAAGAATTGAATAGGGGTAGGGGGATTGTGGTAGACTCAAACTTCCTTTGTTCAGAGTATGATGGTAGGGCAGACCAGGTAGCAAATGAAACTTGACTCATGGGAATGGGATCATAGCTGTAATATCGGGAATGTCACTGCAGATGGGAAATACTTGGAGGAGGTGGACATTTTTTATATTGATGGGATCCAAGGAAGACACATTGTAGAGTACTCTGAACAAAGGCGACACAAAGGGGGAATTCTACCAAACTATTTTCTATGGGGTGGTTTCTAGGGACACCATTATGGTACGATCTCATGGATTTTTGGTGAGCCCGAGAAGGTAAATGCTCGATGGTACTTTCAATTTTAGAGAGTCTGAAAGCATGAAGAAGACTCCAGTGGGGGATCTTTTTTGTTGGTATTCTCCTGTGCCTGAAAAAGGATAAAAGTATACATCGGAGAGCTCACCCATCTTGTAGGGGATGAGAGACTTATTTACCATTGGTAGTCCAATTAGGCCAAAAAAGGTTAAACCTATACTGACTGGACGGTCATTCAGATACTTTTACGAGCATGAATGAAACCAAGTTTGCTTGGCAATATTTTCTTGATAAGAAGGGTGGAAAAGAGCTCAACGACAACCCATGGTGGGATTTTTCGTAAAGTGCAACCCCTCTGCCTGAGAAAGCATAAAAGTGTGTAGGGGGGAACGGTCCTGGCTTGAATATGCCAAGGGAGTCCTTTTTAATTGATGGTCTACATGGTCCACAAAAGGAGGTAAACGAGACAATGTAGACACCCTTTCCTATACTTTAGCAAGCAGGAAAGGAAGCAGTTGCACTCGGCTAGCTTTTCATTATATTTAGGAGTCAGAAAAGAGATTAAATGAAAATCCAGTGCGTTCAACCAATTTCGGTGGCACAGGCAGTGCCCCATGTCGGGACGGTGGAAAGAGGTCCAAAGGTCATCCAGGTAGTATGGATGGAGAAGAAGGCTCTCAAACATACCAATACATGCGTGGGATAGATCACGGTAGAGGATCATGAGTCGGTGCAGAAGAGGCATGCAAACCAAGGTGGATCTTGAACAGAGGTCAGGAGAGTGTGTGTGTGTGTGTTGCGGTGGATGGACTTGACTACATGCGATGTGAGTGCAAGTATGGGGCACTTATATGACAAATACGTGTAAGAAAAATAAATCATTTTGTGGAAAATGGTCCAGAAGTCTGTGTAAGGTGTGGTGGATGGAAGAGACAACTATGTGTTAAAATACAAAATAAAAGTAAAAATGGCATTGCTTAACGGGAGGTGGCCCGAAAAATCACATGAGTAGTAGTAGGGGAGTGTGATATAAGCACAAGTCTGTAGACGCTTGCATCATCATGTCATGGCTCATAGATTGAGGTGACTTGTGGGAAATGGTCCCAAAATTAATTTATTAAACATGAGATGATGGTCTCATAAAGAGATAGAGGGCGGGATTTTGAAACCGGTGGCACAAACGGTGTCTCAAACGGAGTCCATATGGTCCTATTATGTCAATCGAAAGAAATTAGGTCAAATGGGGCCTATATAAGGGTGGGGTCCACTTGATGAGGTGTTATTGTCACTATTCATTATGGAGTTGGAGAGGTGGGCCCTAAATCTTCATTTGTTGATTTCTCTTAATTTTATCGATGGTTTCAAGTGCCACGACTTGCAGGTAAGAGCTTTGGCTGAATCTCATATTTTTGGTGGTTTATTTTCTGGATTTGGTCACTCGGAGGACCTCCATGAGTAGTTTGGGGTTTCATGGAGCCAAGTCGCACTTTTTGATGGATGAAACCTTTGGTCTCCACAGAAAACTGGTCATACTATGACACAAGTTCTTCGGGGAGGAAGAGTGAGCGATGGTGCATGTCGTCCCATGGGTATTCCAGGGCGGTCAGAGCTTCAAGTATCTCCTCATCGTTGCTGAAGCAACGAAGAGACAGGTCTGATGGACCATCGTTGGAGGTGGAGATAAGTGGTTCAGTTGAAATGGAAATCATGTAGATGGACATGGTGTCTGAAGAAGGTAGTGCGGGGTGCACTTCTTCGATCAAGGTGATTTCAGACTCAAGGGAATGTTGACAAAGGTTAGCTAGAGCCATTCGAAATTTGGGCAAGTATTGGAAATAGTGAGATTAATGTCCATACAAACCGCAAAGGGTGCAAGCATGGTTTGTTCTCAATGCCTTGTTCCTGACTATTGGTGCGGTTGAGAGTTCAACCACGGGGATTTTTTTGTTTGTATCCATGGCATCCAAATGCGCACGAATCATGGGGATTTTAGGTCAATTCTGAGTTGGATGGCCATGTTGCTCACAGATGGTGCAAGGCGGTACTTGTCATGGTTCCATAGTGGCTTTGGCATTCTTTCCCTGGCCCTTTTCGGGTGGGGCAGTGTGGGTGCAGGTGCAGTGGTTGGATTTTGTGGACCGAGTGGAGGGTGAGACTCGACCACGATGGGTTGCATTGGGGTTAAAAAAACCTGGGGCATTACTGGTTGAGCTGGTGGATCAAGATACCATACCAGAATTCCCAATGTAAAGTTGGGTAGGCTTAAGGTGGCCATTACCGGCTTGCTCATGACACCAGGTGGGGGAAAGAGGAAGGGAATTGTATGGACTGGAGATGAGCCCAGGTAACTCCCTGCTGGTTCCATGTGGGGATGCGGTTGTGGTTGTGGCTACGTGTAATGCTATTACTGCGAGTGATGTTGTAGTTGTTGTTGGTGTTGCGGCTGCAGACGATGTTGTGGTTGTGGTTGGGGCCGCGACTGCGATGGTTGTTTGGGTGCAGTGGTGCTAGATGATACCATGCACAAGTCCACAGTCTCATTTTTTGTTGGAGGCGATGACACGAAGGGGAAAGGAGTCGTCATGGTGGGATCGGAAAACAACCCAGGGCCCACATTCAACAATGGGGAGGCTGGTGTGTTGTCAACCATGGTGTTGATTGCGGGGATGAAATTGGTGTGTGTAGTCATCCCGTGTGGCTCAATGGTGGTGATGGTAGGCAGGTGTCGTTAACCCTTACGAATCGTGATAAGTGAGTTGATCAACCATCACAATCTTCCCTTCGTGAGGGAACATCATGAGATGAAAGACAGTTGATGTGATCAATCTCATGGTATACATATAACTTCTTCTGAGGAGAAGGTTATAGTCCAGTTGAGCATTGACGACTTCTATGTCGATCAACACTGTCTTCCCGGATAATGTGATGGGGACATGGGGGAGGATTCCTTGGGCTTTAGTGGGATGTCCATTATAATCCCACAGAGTTATGGAGGATGGTTGCAGAATTGGTGATCCGAGTTTCTTCCAAACCAGGATGGACATAACGCACCGTTGCACAACCAGGTTCCGGATAGACACTGGAATTTGGAAGGAGATGGTGGATGGTATGCGTGGTTCTCCATTCTCCATGTCAAATGTGATCAAATTAGATTCGTAGGGGTCTATGGCCCCAAGGGTAGCTAGTAACGCTTTTCGCTACATTGGGCACATTTTGAGTACCTCCAGAGCGGACATGGTCATTGGTGTTTGGGCCAAATCATCCACAATGCTACAGCTGATAGCAGCTCTAGCTATGGCATTTTTGGCCACTTGGAATATGGGGGAGCTGGGGAAAGGGGGTAATTGAAGAGGTGCATTGACTGACTTGGACGTAGATGTCGCTAATGTGTCAGCGGGTTTGGTGGTGGTACTGTACTGATTCCATCTAGTTTGTATGTTGACCTCTTCAGTTGTCATGGATAGCAGGTGGTGAACACTTGTTTCTGCCATGGGAGGTGCCCCCAAAGAATTGGGATTGGCTTGGGGAGGGGGAGTGGTTTCCACCAATCCTTGGACTGGTAGTGCGTTTTGAAGAACCATAGGAGGAGGTCCTTGTGGTGTTGGGTTTGGTTGGGCTTGATTTGTAGCGTTGGTGGCCTATTGAACTTCATTCTGAATGGCCTGCTTAGTGAGACCCATGAGGGGACACTCGAATGTGTAGTGCCCATAAACATCACAGAGTGTGCATGGTTGGTTTGTGCACAACGGGGTGTTGCATCTTGGGGCATTCTGTCATGGGGAGTTTTGGGCGGGTCGGTTTGTTGCGACATTGTTGGGAGGGTTTAGTTGTTGACTGCCTCCCTATGGTTGGTTGTTGCCTTGGTTCTGGGGTCAATTATTTCTAGCTTGCCCTTGTTGATTGTTGGGGGCAGGCTGGTTGGGATGGTTTTGTTGTGAGAACACTTGTCCCAACAGAGCGGGTGGAGTGGGGGAGGGGGCTTGAACTGGTTGCACTAGTAGTGCATAGTATATTTGTGGGGGTGGTGGTGCCACAAATGTGGGAATTTTCCCCACATACTGTTGTGTTGGCCAAGCCATGGTCTGAGCCTACTGTGGTGACACAGGCTGTGCGTAGGAAGTTGTTGCTCTGGACTGGGACATCATTCTGGCATAGTCCAGAGTTTGGTTCTAGTAAGCAACACTAGCAGTATTGCTTGGTTGTGGTGGAGCTGCAGGTGGTGTCAGTTGATGTTGTGGTTGTTGCGAAACAAATCCTATGATGCCATCTGTAGCATGGGATGCCCCCGGTGCGTCGCGGTAAGAGGTGCCTACGCGAGGAGCATCTGGGATGATGGTATATAGGTATCTGGATTGAGCATAGATGAGGTCAAACTGTTGAGCTTTTAGTATGGCCTCTTCTTCGGATTGGGGATGTTCATATTCGATGTCCTTTGCTATGGGTGGGATCAAGGTCTTGAGGAACCAATCCAAGAAGATATTGTCGTCAAGTTGGATTTTACATAAGCTACGGCGTTGCCGCCACTCATGGATGTGGTCTGTTATATGAGTGGTGGTGTTCTGACGGCAGGATAGCAGGATCTCAGCCCCTCATCATATCTGATGGGGATTTGGAAATACTGTAGGAACATGAAAGCTAGGGAGTTGAAATCAGGGTACTTGGCTTATGGCAGCTCAATGTACCATTTGGCTGCAGCACCTGTAAGGGTGCGTTAGAATAGCCTCGGCCTGATGGAATCATCTACGATGTTGTTTGACGAGCACCATAGATGAAATGTCATTATGTGGTTTTGGGGACATTCCCCTGCTTTGCCTTCAAACTTGGGAATGTTTGATGGCAGCTTGGTTGGCATGGGAGGCCAAAAATCTTGGTGGCGGATGGGTTCGTTTGTTAACCGAGCCAAATCAGGCAGGTTAAGATGAGCCATGAATGGTAGATTTGACCCCAGGTTGATGTGGGATGGAGCTTCGATGGTGGTGGGGTTTGCAGGTGCATAATGTATCTGCACAACTGGGGGTGCTTGTGGTGGCACCATTGTGGATGGGCCAATGCCCCCAAGTGTTGTGGGGGGGACAGTATGGGTGGCGGAGACATTTCCTCCATGTATGATATTAGGTTCAACATAAGTGGAAGGTCTGCTTCCCCCTTGTGTGGCAGGAGGGGCAGTGTATGTGGAGGGGCCACTGCCCCTGTGTGTTGCAGATGGGCCAGGTTGGCTGGTCACTATGGGTGGTGGCAACTTACTGATGACAGTTTGCATAACTATGCTTGGGCCACCTGCAGGGTTGTTAGTGATAGGTTGGGGTGTGGACATGGGTCCACTTGCTATGGTTATGCCAGAAAATGGATCCAGATTTGCACCAGCCATGGGCCTTGATGGTGTTGTGTGGAGGTCTAGTTCAGACTAATATGGGTCTGAATCTGAATCAGAGGCTATGTGGCCTTTTGATGGTGTGTGAGGTTGTCAAGAATAGGCACGAGGATGTCAGTTCAATGTTCTGAATGGTGGTGGTTCGCCTCTTAGGCGTGAGGAAGAGCGTGGGGGATCAATTGTATTAGATATTTATCAAACTGGTGGGAATGACATTTGGACCCCGGTTTCAATGGCTTCCTATTGGCTATAGGTGGTCACTCGGCCACCAAGATTACCAGAAGACAGCTCTTGGCTTTTTCCTCACAGGCATTTCTACTCAATCAGTGGGGGTAATTACTCATTTTTCTTAGCAATTCCTCTCAGCGGCCAGCTACTTTGGGGTTCCTGTGGTACTCCTCACAGTGAGTTTCTGGGTAGAGCCCAAGCACTTCCCACGGTTGAAGCAGTCAAGGACTTATGTCCTCAAAGACTGCAAATTGTTTGAACTTAGTGTAAATTGATAAATTTTAAGGCTCTCTCAGCATCATGAACTGAGTTGGGTTGATTACTTGGTATGCTGTATTTGTTTTTATGTATTTCTAGTATCAAGTGGCTGCAAATGGTTTATGAATTCATCATATTGTGGCAAAGTTCATATCATTGTTGTGCATGCAATTAATAATCAGAAATTTGTAAACAAATATAGTTTTTAACCCTACATGTTTATGGCCTAACTAGATGAATACCTCACACTGATATTCCCTCTTCAACCAAGAGAAGGTGTTGGGCTCTCAACACAATGGGACTAAGCCCATTTGTAGATCCACAGGTCACCTCCCAGATGCAAGGTTGGTCAATAGGGAGGACACTTAGCGCCATGAGAAGCCCTCCTTCTCTACCCCCTCTACCTTCTAGGTCATCCGGTTTTAATGGTTTAGAACAATATTCAATGAAGGGCCTAGGACTATAGGAGAAAATGACATTGATTCCCTAGCAGTAAATTTGAAAAAGACTTGAGGTGCTTCATTTTTCACATCAAAACTGATGAGATCAGTCACAAGCATAACTTAGAGGCCTTTAAAATCTAATTTTGAACCAAATAAGGTGAGAACATCCCCAAGAATTTGCAACAAAATTCCCAAGTGCACCACTGACATGGAAAATGCGCAATTTTCTCCTTTAGCAAAACTCTTAGCATTGGTGCAACTGATCAAGAAGGAATTCACTGGAAGCCCTATATCTTTGAGGATGAATGGATCACTCCCAAAATATAATATTTCTTTTATAACATCCAAAATATCACTTCTTTTCACATCAACAACATGAGTGGAGAGAGAGGGATCGAATTTCTCTTCAGCTCCTTGAGTAGTCACTAGCAAACTTTGCACAAAATTTAGGATAGAAGAATCATTGGAGAATGACTAAGTGGGATGGAAGAAGAGTTTTTCTTAAGCAATGGAGGTTCAAATATCCTCTTTTGGAGTACTTGCATGAAAAAATGAGACATCAAATCTCTAAAATTTTGATAGCAGTAGTAGAAGGAGTCTCATCAAGGAAACTTTCACAAATTCGAATTGAATGAGTTGAAGATTATGTTATTGGAGGATATTGGAGGATATTGCAAGGAGATGTTGGATGTGCCAACCCAATTATCTGTGTTAATATCTTCAGTCTGCCAGCCAAATTCTCTATCCAATCTGGACCATATTTCACTTGGGAATTCAACAACATAAATAAGATAGCGCATCCTTGGAGGAATGGCTAGACACGTTGATCCATATGCTCTATCACATTTATTGAACCAAATAGACTTCTCATCATCTAAATATAGCATTGGCATAGCTCCAATAGACACATCAAAGAGCTCATGGCTCTTGAGATATGCAACCATCTTCAATTTCCACTCAGTATAATTGAATGGTGATAGAGGAGGAACTTATATCAAATCCATATTGAAGTTGTATAATAGAGGTTTTTGCAATTTTCTTCTTCAAATTCAAGAACAACTTTGAATCCAATAATTTTTGCACATAAATCAAATCATGTATGTAAGCTTAAATAAAAACTCAAAAAAGTGATTAATGTCATGTTGTCAATTCAATCACAACTTCTTCTACAATCAACGGAATCAAATTTCTTCGAAGAACCATTTCAGATATCGAAGAGATATTTCAAATCATATAAGGAACTTAACCTATATTGACCTATGGAGTGAGAAATATTAAGCCGAAATAGAGGGTACATATGGACGTGACATGTTTCAAACCTCTAATATTCAACTGAACATATCTCTCAAACCAGAGACTCAAATTGAATTCTGCAAAAAACCCATTTCATATTATGGAAAGACCTTTAAAAAAACCTATGATAGTCCCTCTAGGATGATCTGTAGAGTTCATGGTACCTATTCAAAGTTTTATTATATTTTCAAATTTTTTTGTTGAAATTGTACCTGCAAAACTGATTCAATTTGAATCAAATTAGACCAGACACTCTCCACTTTGACATGTGCGCTTTCTTTGGGTGATTCACACTTGGATAGACTTCTCTGGACTAAATCCAGAGGAATCCAGGTAATAATTCCATGATTTATGTGGAACCCATTGAATTTTGGTGCATCAATGGAAGCTTCTGGGATTTGTCATTTGCCTTGATACCAACTTTGATACCATGTAAAATTCAATGAAGCATAGGATAATCAAACCTGCAGAATTCAAATAAAGAATTGCAGAAGAGAGAGAAGAAGCAATTCAGTAACTCAGATCAATAATTCATGAATAATTAAAACACTCATGAGACCAATAATTGGAATAATAATCATATTCCATTTATCAGTATTAATCCACACATATTCAGTAAATAAGATGTAATACAATAGTAGTATATATAAGACAATTTTAATGCCTAAAGAGGCAGTTGAATCTACCAATCTAGACTGACTCAAGAGGTAACTCACTGTAGAAAAATCACCACTAGATCTCACTAATGCAACTCTGGATCATTAAAGGAGCTTACAACTAGTTAACTGAAGAGGGTAGGTGAATAAAGGCACCCTACTTTCCTTGAATCATGGAAACTAGCTCTAGGGACACCGGGAGTGATCTAACTGATGGAGATCGAAGAAAAACTAGACATAACTGAATACCTACTGGAGTCAACTACTGGGCACTACTAGTGGCATTCTGAGTGGGTTGCTAAATTATAGGGATTGATCCTTGGAGCACCAAAATTCATGCATATAGGTGTAGTAAGTGGTAGATGTCCACTAGATGTGTCCCCCTTGCACTGGTGAAGTGATGGATTCCTCCTAATCTAGGGAAATAAGCAAATAGACTTATGTGATCAAATGGTGGATTAATAATAATCTAAACAGATGGGAAATGTAGCATAGATCAGAGAAGAAAGGAGAATGCCAGAGACGGGATTTCCCAATGAGAGTGTGTAGAAGGGTCCACTACACCATAAGGATGTACACAGTCTAGGAAAGAAGAGTGCTCAGAATATGAGAGACTCCTTAAGAGGCATGGAATAGAATAAAGTGAGAGTTATGATGAGAATAGTGGTATAAAACCCCCAAGGAAGAGAAAAGGAAATATGTCATATGATGTGGAAGAGGAGGAAGTTCAAACTAATGGATGCATGTATATGGATGGAGAAGAGATTGTACAGACAGATTTGATATCTCCTGGATTCAATATTGTAAAAAACAATGCATCCCAAATGAGCACACGCTTCATCCTATGAGCATATTATGAATCGAAATAGCCTCACAACTCTCCAAAATCATTTCCATGTAGTTGATCTCTCCTTAACTAAGTTCCACTGACATATTTTTCCTACTAAACCATGAAATCATTGTTGATCCTAAGTTGAAGCATCACAGAGAGGTCCTTTTCCTGTGCACTGGACTCCTTTTCCAGTACGAGTTTGTGTATCCCTATAACTAGATGCCACCGCTCCTAACATAACTCATTCCATACTCCATAGTACCTCGTACATTCCTAAGATCATGCTTTTCTACCACCCAATCTACTCTCCTCAGCTCAACCATAAACTAGCTCAAGATATTCATAGAAAATCATATATATGGTCTAGTTTTGATCAGACACGTCAACAAACCAATCAAATGCTTGTACAATGTATGATCCACCAACTCTAAATCAGAAACATCAATCTTATTTAGATTGGTGATCATAGGTGTTGGCATAGGATTGCAATCCTACATCCTGAATATCATCATAATATCGACTGCATAGTTTCCTTAGCCCAGGAAAACATCACATGTATGCGTCCACACCTCCAATCCTAAAAAGTAGTACATAATGGCGATGTCCTTCATCTCAAACTCCAAATACACATCTCTCCTACACATCTCAATGAGTTTCTATCACCCTGTAAGGAACAGGTCATCCACATAAAGCACTAAGATGATCGGATCGTCCAACAAGTGTAAAATACAAATAGGTATCTGCCTCACTCTTGATGAATCCCATATCCAACAGATGCCCATCAATCCTTAATTACCATGATATTGGTTCTTGCGTCTATATAATGCCTCATTCAACCTACACACATGAGAATCTCTCCCATGTACATCAAATCCCTAAGGTTGCTCGTTGTACACCTCTTCCTCATTCACTCCATTGAGGAAGGCCATCTTCAAATTCATCTAATATATCCTCCACCCCATATCTGAAGCAATAGATATAATAGCCTTGATATAAGTATACATGGATGTTGGATCGAATTTCTTCACATAGTGTACTCCTTCCTTCTGGGAGAATCCTCTAGCCATGAACCTTGCCTTGTACTTCTCCATGCTACCATCTACAACATGATTTATCTTAAGGATCCATTTAAAACTAATGAAATATTTCCCTTATGGCCTCGTAATAATGTCTCGCACATCATTCTTCATGATGGATGCATACTTCTCCATCATGGAATCCCTCTAAACTTGATGGTGTGCTTCCTCATCAACACGAGTAGGCTCGGAATTAATGATGGCACTCATGATTTCCATGTATTAGAGGAAATTCAGTTGAAAAATGGTCCTTTGAAACGTAATTCAAATTTCATGTCATCATGTATTAACCAATAAAAATGTTTTAAAAATTAAAAGAGGTGCATATGAGAGGGAATTTTTTATTATATAATTTGCAGATAGGTGGAATTTTTTAATGATATAATTTTCCTACTCGCTGCCCAAGCTACCCAAAATTGTCTTGGATATTGGAAATGAAATTAATATGGTAACCTATTTTAGGTAATACATGACCCATATATAATATATTAAAGTATTATTAATTAATATTATAATTAATATAGCCCAAAGGGGTTGGATCCATTGGTGAAGAGTGAGGAGTTTTTCACTAGTGGGAAAGGTTCAATTCCAATGAGAATCGAACTTGGAGCCATGGGGGCACCTTGACGTAGTGGTCAAATGTGTGGTTCCACCCAGAGAGATTTTATTAAATGATCTCATGACCTGTGGACACATAAATGGATCAAATTACACCCCCTTTTCCTCCTAATTAAAAATCCCACAGGGAATAGAATAGACAGTGAATGGGTGTATTGTTAAGGCACTCCTTACATAAGTTCATTGGTTTGAAACTCAGTGGGTACTAACTTACAAAAAACACTTATTATAACTAATATATAATAATATTATATTATAGTTAATATATTATAATATTAATATACGTTGTCAAAAGTTGGGTTCAATAATGTTTAACTGCTATCATAACCAATATACCCATCCATATTTTAAGTAATAAGTGACCCATATATAATATATAATAGTAATTATAATTAATATTATAACTAATATATTATACTAATATATAATATATAATTAATATATAATAGTAACTAATATACCCATCCATATTTTAGGTAACATGTGACCCATATATAATATATATAATAGTAATAGTAATTAATATTATAACTAATATATAATACTATTATTAAAATCAATATTATAATAATACTATACACCGTGAAAAGTTAGCTCCCATAACTTGTAATTAATATGATAGCTAATTTATAATATATAATAGTAATTAATATATAATACCCCACGATGGGTGTCAATATCCTCAGGCCACTGGGAGGGGAAATGAGAGAATAGTGGAGGGTTTAATCATGATGATTATAGTTGTCTTAGTCACAATCCGTCAATAAATGAATAACCATCTTGTCTTCATGATTAAGCTTGGGGTAAGGTACGTTTTTTTTGGTAGTTCTTCATCTAGCTCTAGAGGTGGTCATTCAATCTACGTGTAAGCATTCATGGCTCACCATTCTTGTCCTTACCACTTCCTTGAGGGGGATTGTGTCATGATGAAGTTTTTATTTGATACGCATTGGTGTAATCTCCCTTGTTACATGCATTCTAGAAGTTGTTTTTTTTATAGAATTATTTGCTCTAATTATATTTTGAGTGTGGTTTTGTTCCTTCCCTAGTTCGATTGGTGGTGACTCTTAGTGTGGAATTATCTAGATCCTTTGATCTTCATGGCTCGCACTAATGTCACTCCAAGGAAGACAACTTCTTTTCCTAGGAGGATGCATATTCCTTATACCCTCAAGGACATGCAAAATGATTAGGGATTCTTTGAGTTAAAAATGAAGGTTGGTACCAAGGATCAGATTTCCACATTGGAAAATTGATTGAGAAGCAAGAGACAAAGGCCAAATCCTGAACATATAGTTGTTGATATTGGGGGTATGGTGGAGAAGAATGGCTCAACATGCACTCATGTGAGAAAGTACACACACACACTTGGTATGGTTTGGGGCATGAATGCCCTGTTTGGCTTGTAATTAGAAGAATGTGTGGAGGTAATTCTCACAAAATATCCTCAGAGCATTTCTCTTCCTACCTGACTAGGAAATTTAGAAACGAATTTGTAAAGGGTTGTTCACAACCAACTTGTATATGATGATAGGATCAACACCAAGCTAAATGTCTTGGAAAAAGAGCTTAGTAGGAAGAATTTTGGTTGCACAATGCTCTCTTCCTTTCCCTCGTAGCTCATCTTTCAATGTTTCCCTTCTGCCTACCAGAACAATGCTACTCATCCTGTGAATAAGGAGAATCCAAGTGCTTCTCACTAGACTTTGGACCTTGTTATTATCTCTAATGATGAATATTTATGACAGTGTTTATGCTATATTAGCAATATAAATTGTTTTAATTATTGGCAGACAATTTATGGTCGCTCTGTTTATAACCCCCTCGCCTATGGGGGGTCATTGTGATAGTTTTACATATATTGTTATGTATCATACTTTTAGATTTTGTTGTGTCTCAAACTAAGGTAAACAATCGAAACATTGTCATGTGGACCTAAGAAATAATTTGGTTGATATATATGTTACTCTATACTTATTTTTCTTAGTTTAATTTAATTTTCAAACTTTACAAAAAAAACTAATATCTAATAATATTATATTATAATTAATATATTATAATAATATTACACATTGTGAAAATTTGGGTCCAATAACTTTTATGATGGCATTGTATATTTAATTTTATTTCTTTATTTTAGGTGAAAACACTACATCGAACTTCTTCCATAAGAAAATTTGATAAAAGTGAAATAATCTAAAAAAATTGTCTTCATGGAGTTATTTTATCAATGTATTAGTTTTTCCTTATGAGGACCATTTTAAGTGGAAATTTCCTCTAATTAGTAACTCATAAATTGTCTCGATGGTTTTCTCTACCTGAAAGAACTCCTAAGAGACTCCATATGGTCCTAAGCATCTCTCAATGTATTCTCTATCCATCTCAACCCTATCCTTACAGAAGTAGTAGGAGCATGTAATTCCTCCTCTTGATCTAAAGACTAAGTCCATGTTGTTAACTGAAAAAATCCATCACTAAGCTCTACGTGACCTACACCACCCAAGGACATCCATGTACGACCCTCATTTGACCCCATTTGACCCCCACACCCTCAAGAAGGCTTAAGAATATGAAAAAGGGCTTAAAAACCCCTAAAAAGAGCCAAAATAGCTCTCATAGGGGCTAAATCCTCCAAAAAGGGGCTAAAACCTCTCAAAGGAGTTAAAACCCCCAAAAGAGCTAAAGATTGAGCGAAGGGGGCTAAAATCCCAAAAAAGGGTCTAAACCACCAACCTGGGGCTTAAAACCCTAAAAATATTGAGAAAAAAATATAAATAGAGGGGTGGGGGTCACTCTCAAATCACTCCTTCACTCCCTATCATTATGCTGCCCATGTGAGTGCCTTGAGACCATTTGTGTCACATGCCCCAATTTTGCAAGAAAACAATTTTATATTATTTGAGGAACAATATGTTAAATTTTATGCTAAGTTGTAATTGATGACCCAGTTGGCTTTAAGATATTTAATGTAAACTCTGAATATTTTATTTATAAATAAATAAATGAGGAGACAATAGCTTAGGAGAGATGTTAAAAGAGTGTTTACTGGTCAAATTGGTGGAGGAGACTGGGTGGAGACCAAACTCACATGTGGCAGCATCCTCAAACCACTTCCAACTATTGCAGGTGGAAACCTCCCTACATTTGTGGTCATGATTCCCCAAGAAAGTGGAATCAGATCAGGTGGCTCAATTAATGAAAACTAACCCAAAAGACCTAGGCATCTTTATAAAAATTCCCATTGAAGAGAGCTGAGGCTACTCATTCTAGAGAAGTGGTCATTCAAGGTGAATGAATTTACTTCAGAGAAATTCAATGGAAGGGAAATTGGAATGTGTTTGAGGGGATAACTGTTGATTGATCTTGTTGCAGCTTTTAAGCTGAAGATCATACTGCTGAGAGCAGATTGTTGTTACTGAGTTATTGAACTAGTTAGGTGACAGATGGATTCTGCAATTGCATACTCCACCCAGTTCTTAGCCAAGAAGACCAGGAACAGGCTTGGGGGTCCTGAGGAAGCGTTGTTTTAGCACTCTCTAGGAGATTGGCAGGGAGGAATGGCCTCCTAAAGCTGTTGTCACCTTGTCCTCAATAGGTTCTATGTTATTTTATTTTACTATCTTAGTTTAGATGTTACATGAATATAATTAGTTCTAAGTTTGTAAATTGTTGAGTTAGTATTCTTATTAGACTGTTAATAGAAATGAAAATGATTTAGGCAAATAATGAAATAGAACGAATTTAAAATTCTAACCTATGTTTTTCCACACCTAGTTACAGGCTGTACTCTATCACAGTTAGTTTGATTAAGGTAAATGAAATCATCCTTGTAATGGAATGAGAATAGTAAATGTGAATTCTGCATCTGTATGTAAGTGAAAATAGACTATATTTCAATGTTTAGAGAGCAATGAGAAAGAAGTATTGTATTTTGTTTATATTTATTGTTTTAATTTAGTTTATGTAGATGAAAACACAGGTGAAAGAAATAGTATTATACACTAGTACCACAGTATTAGTATACACTTAAGAAATATAAGTCTATAGGAAATAATAACTATTATTCCAGAAAATATGTATACAAGTTAATAACTAAACAATTCTGGAAAATATTAACTTAATCTTAAACTATTATTATTAAAAACCATATTAGGGTTTCTCTTATAAACCCTTATTTATGTAAAATAAACAGAGTTCAGAGTTAATAATCTTTTATCTACAGAGCTCTAAATAATTATAAATTACAAAGAAAAAAATAAATGTATTTATAAGTAATAAACAAATAACTAAGACTTATATACATTCATGCTTTTAAAAAAATAAAAATAAAAACTAGACAGGT
The DNA here is from genome assembly GCA_001517045.1 of Pseudotsuga menziesii. Lineage (NCBI taxonomy): Eukaryota > Viridiplantae > Streptophyta > Pinopsida > Pinales > Pinaceae > Pseudotsuga > Pseudotsuga menziesii. The sequence goes on along the minus strand of LPNX010778199.1, from coordinate 290,566 downwards.
CATTACCTATGAAAAAACTAAGGGATGAAACCCTTTCAACTAAACTATTCAAGTACAAGTTAATCTATATCCAGTTACATTGTTAACTAAGATTTGAAAATAACAAGGAAACTATAAACTATGCATTAGACTGATTATAGTTTTATCTTTAAAACTTTAAAATGTATTTACAAACCTTTTTAAATTAAATACTTCATTAACAAGTTAATGAACAACAATACACCTGTAATAGTGAAACTAAAGCAAACAAGAAATAGTGCTCAAGTAATAATTTATTTAAGAATACATTTACATAAGGGTTTCTTTTCCATTAAACCCTAACTATTATATTTTGGACTGATAGTATAAAATTATACATTTTACGTTATGATTGTTCTACAGTCTTCACATTAACACTATTTACTTATAAATGTATCGTTAACAGTAAATTACTTCACTGACAGTTGAAGAATAAAAACATATTTTACAGTATTATCATTTAAAATATAAATTAGAATAAAACAGAGTAATCGAAACAGAAGTCAATTTAAAACCATGAGTATAGGAAAAACCCTTTTATCTTAAAACCAGAGTATGATATTATCAAGCCGTAAGGCTGTAATCAGTTTTACAAACCAAAGAAACTAGTTACAAGTCACAGCTTAAGAGCCGGAGCTACCCAGCAACACAGAAGAGTTTTTAAAAACAAAACTAAGTATTAACAAATACTAAGCATCTAAACATTGGAGGAACCGAAGCTATGCTTCCCTTCAAACTGTAACTCCTTCCAATAACCTTTGCAAGCAAGGAGATGCCATGACAAACTGGGACTTACCCATTATGGCCACAAAGTCAACCAACACTGGAGAGGTTTCCTTCAAGCCCGAATTCAAACTATAATCTGCAAGAACAAGACCGAATGCATTAGTTATAAGTTGTATTCATTATGCTAAAAAGAGTAACTAGAAATTAATAATAAGAGCAGGGTAAGACTATTACCTATAAGTAAGAAGTCTGGAGCCGAGGAGGAGACTGAACCAGTTTGAGGAACTGCACCTTGAAGAAATGAAACCCTCATGCCAAACCTGTGACAGAGGCAGCGAGGTTCTTATTCGAGTTTTCACTAACGATGGAGCAAGCCACGAGAAGAGACAAGGGTAACGCTATGCCTAGTTCTCTAACTACTGACAGAGTTAAGAAAACCACCCTCACGGTGTTCATTAACTTCCATAAAGAAACCAAGTTACAAACTATGAATCCCTTAACTCTTGCACAAACGATACAGCACTATACCATACACAATGAAGCTGTCAAACGATGAACCAGCGAGCCTCTCATGGCCGCAAAGAAACCCAAACAGCGCAGAGCCAAACCCTCAAAGGATAATGAAGAGGATAGGGTTTCTATGTGAGTTTTTAAATCAACCAATGCATGGTGGAGACACATCCACATGCCCATCGAAAATTTTATTCAGAAGTGGGTCGATCCGTATAGTCAACCTGCACTATCAGGTGAACACATATTATTGCCAATCATTTATACCTTATAACTAATGATAATGTTTTGTATTAAAGGTATTTTATCATTGTCATGTAGTATAACGTTGCAATCGACCTTTCGGTAAAATCATACATTCTATACAGCTAATAGTAAGGTTTTGTATTAAATCAATTCTTATCACTTGCTTTCCGATAACACTACAATCAATCAATTTTGAAATTATATATATATCGTTATCATTTGCATTTGATAACTTTGAGATCAATCATTTGTAAAATTATATATGTGTGATCAATAATGGAGTCTATACCATTGACCTTTAGTCGGTAGCACTTCTAAGTGCTCTTCATACACACTTTCTTTTCAACAACTTAAGCATTGTTTGGGAGCTAGCTTTATGTAAGAACTAAACTAATGAAGTCATTATCTTTAGTTCAACTTCATGTAAGTAAATGTTAGGTAGTATTTCTACACTAGTATAACTCTTACAAATGCATAAAGTCGACAGTGTTATGGTTGGAAGAATTCTTGGAAGTTAGTGTTCTTTTGGTTTCTATAAAGAACCAAACTCATAATAAATAAAACCAATATTTATACTACACCTTGGTAATTACAAGGTAGTAAGACTACCTAAAGTAAAATAAAAATTTACTTAGTAATATTAGTAACGATATGGTAATGTAATATTACAACAACACATGTGACTTGGTGATAAACTAGAAAACCGAAATTTATAGCTTGATGACTAGTAGTGCAAGTAGACAATTATAACTGTTTACAAGGAACAGGTTGATATTTATCACTGCTTAAAGAGAGTTATAGGTAATCTATTTGTAAACTTTTTCTTTGAAGATATTAGAATTATATTCATGTGTATAAAGCAGCACATTGAATATTAGACATAGCAATAGCAGTAATTTCATGCTTCAGTAAAAGTGTTTTTATATTAAATTATGAGCCCTATGCTCATCAGTAGAACTTGTGAGTAACTTGGCATATAACATTAAAAATGAAAACTTAAGTAGAATTCATGCTGGTAAAATACATTAGTATGTTAAAGATATTGGTCTCTATGACTAACTTAAAATACTATCATAGATTCAAAAACAACAAAGAAAGTTACTTTACCTCATCATAGCCTTGATCTCTATTAACCATTTTATGCTCTAGAATTTTTAATATGCTAAAGAAGTAATTATTGACTTAACACAAAAACAAACTCCTACTTGTTCAAAATTTACTTGTTGAACCTGTAAGAACCAGAAATCCAGCTGAGTTAGCAATTGCTAAGTAAGCCCCAGTTTAGAACATAGCTTCTGGGCCTACTTGATAAAAGAAAATCATCAGTACAGCTAGAAGTAACTGAATGCAGATCATAAACATAACATATCAAAATTAAAGTGGTATTAGTTTTTGTGTGTTTGAATTTAATCACTACATATTGTTAACTGTTTCATTTTCCGCTAGCCGCTAGTAGTTATTAAACTGCAACTTTAGACATTTATGTTACATTAAAAATTTTAAATTTTTGTGAAAATTTGGGGTTATGACAATTTTCCTCTCAAGCCATTCACCCTCCCTCTCCTCCATTCCTCCATTGAGCCATAGCTCCCCATTCCTAAGAGAGGTGCTCTCCCAAGCTAGGGCATGGTGGCCCATTCCAACCAGAAGGTATACTTGTTTTGTTTTTTTGTGTCATGTGTATTTTAGTTGTTTAACATATTTCTCTTGCAAGTTTCTTGCTCATGTTTTGTTTCAAGTTCCCATTGATGCCTTGTAGCTAGTTCTTTGTTTTCTAATAGTTGTATGCAGGGTCTTGGAGCTTAACCCTAACCTTGTGTGCAGAGGGGTTCCATTTTATTTTCTGTCTATTTTTCTTGCACCACCACCAGGAACCCTATCCTTCCATCCTATAGACGGAAGGTAGTTGTTCCTACTCTATAGCAAGGGAGAAATACCTACTACAAATCTAGCGACCATACCAGGTCGATCCCACAGGATCCCTGGGTTTTATTTTTGCAGTTTATTTTTATTTTCCCTAGTTTAAATTTCTTTCAAATCTAGCTTAGATCTCTGTTTTTCTGCATTCTTGGTTACTGTCGATCCTCCTCAAGGCCAATTCGAGCCCATTTGGCCATAGTACAGGTTACTGTCGACCAGATCTGGCTCAGTATCAAAAAAGTTTACCTTTCGGAGCAGGTCGCTCTTATCGGGCTGAAAGGTCTGACCAGGTCGCTCATTTAGGCCCGAAAGGTGTGACCAAGTCACTCATTCTACCCCAAAAGGTGTGACCCCATCCCAGAAGCCAGCTCGCTAATGTCTGTAGTTTCTGAGTGACCCCCTGGCCTGTTTTGGGGAAAATTTGGTGACCCCCTCACCACATCTGCCTCAAAAAGAGCGATCTATCTCTTAGATTCTAATTTTTTTAAATTAAGGACTATCACTGTGGCTCAGCTGCCTTTGTCTATCAAATCTATTTCTATTTCTTTTCAGTATTTGTTCATTTTATTACAGCATGTGTAAATCAATGGTAAATGAAATGGTTAATGGATTAATGAATCTGATCAAAGCTTGATTAAAAAATTACTGTAATTAAAATCAACATCTTGCCTAGCCCTTCGTCCTCTACCTAGTCATCACCCTTCAAGGTATTCTGGGATAAGATGAAGGGTGAAGCTCGTATAGTAATAGGCACTTCACTTGGCATTTTTCAAAACCACTAAAAACGGGTGACTTGGAAGGTAGAGGGGGTAGTAGTCCCAGGGGGATTCACGGCACTCAACGTCCTCCCTGTTGACCGACCTTGCATCCGGAGGGTGACCTATGGATCTATGGATGGGCTTAGTCCCATTGTGTTGAGATCCCAGCACCCTTTCCTGGTTGAAGAGAAATACAGGTGCAAGGCAGTCACCTAGTCAGGCTATCATAGTTCAGATTCACAAATGGTACATGTTTAAATTTATGATTATCATTTACTGCTTTCATCAACAATGTTATGAACTCTGCAGAATATTCATAAACCATTTAAGCAGCCACTAAGTATAACAGAAAGACAAAATACATACACACAAACCATACCATATAAAACAACCAAACTCGGTTCATGATGCTTAGTGAGCCATTAAAATTTATAATTTACACTAAGACAAACATCTGCAGTATTTGAGGACATAAGTCCCTGACTTCCTTAACCATGGGAAGTACTTGGGCTCAGCCCAAAAACTCATTGTGAGGAGTACCACAGGCACCCCAAAGTAGTTGGCCGCTGAGAGGAATTGCCAAGCAAAATGGGAAACGACCCCCACCGATTGACTAGCACTCCCGTGAGGAAAAATCCAAGCATTGTCTTTTGGCAGTAATGGTGGCTAAGTGACCACCTGAAGCCAATAGGAAGCCATTAAAACCAGGGTCCAAAAATCATTACCATATTTCACCACTTGACATACAAATCAGACACAATTGATCCCCCACGTTCTTCCTCATGCCTGAGAGACGATCCACCACAGTTCGGGTCCTTGAACCAACACCATCAAGACCATTCTCAATGACCCTCTACACCATCAAAGGGCCACACAACCTCTGATTCAGACTTAGAATCATACCAATCTGATCTAGACCTACATACTGCACCATCTATCCCCATGGCTGGTGCAAACCCAGATCCATTTTTCGGCTTATTAATTGGCATTGGACCCATCTCCACACCCCACACCACCACAAACACCTTTGCTGGTGGCCCCAATATGGTCATGCAAACCGTCATAAGCCAGCTACCACCACCCATATTGACCAGTCAAGTTGTCCCACCTATAACACATGGGGGAAGTGTGCCTTCCACTCACACCGTCCCATTTGGCATACATGGGGGCAGTGTGCCTTCCACCCACACTGTCCCACTTGGCATATATGGGGGCAATGGCCCTTCTACCTACACTGCCCCTCCTATCACACATGGGGGAAGTGAACCCTCCACTCACATAGTTCCTTTTACCACACTTGGGGGCAGTGGCCCGTCCACAACGGTGCCACAAGTACCCCTAGCTATGCAGGTGCATCATGTCCCTACAAACCCCACCACCATCGCTGCCCCATATCACATCAAACTTAGGTCAAAATTATCTGACTTGGCTCAGTTAACAAATGACCCTATCCACCATCAAATTTTTTGGCCTCCCATGCCAACCAAACCTCCCTCAGACATTCCCAAGTTTGAAGGGAAGGCATAAGAGTGCCCCCAAAACCACATCATGACGTTTAACCTATGGTTCTCATCAAATAGAATTGTAGATGATTCTATCATGATCATACTGTTCCAACACACCCTCACAGGTGTTGCATTCAAGTGGTACATTGATCTACCACAAGCCAGGTACCCGGATTTTAACTCCTTGGATTTCAAGTTCCTGCAATATTTTCAACTCCCCATTAGATATGACAAAGGGGTGGAGATCTTGCTATCTTACCACCAGAATACTGTGACCCACATAACCTACCACATCCATGAGTGGCGGCAACGTTGTATTTTGTGCAAGATTCAGCTTGATGATAGGATCTTCCTGGATTGGTTCCTAAAAACTTTACTACCACCTATAGAAAAGGACGTCGCATCCGAACGTCCCCAATCTGAAGAGGAGGCCATATTGAAAGCCCAGCAGTTTTATCTTATCTATGCATAATCTGAATACCTTTACACTGTCATTCTAGATGCTCCCCATGCAGGCACCTCTTACCAAGATGTACTGGAGGAATCCCATGCTGCAGATGGCATCATAGGTTCCATCTCTCACCAACCACAGCACCATTCGACACCACCTACAATACCACCACAACCAAGAAACACCCCTAGTGTTGTGTACCAAAACCAAACTCCGAACTATGAAAGAATGATGTCCCAGCCCGAAGCCACAACTTCTTATGCACAACCTGCACCACCATAGCAGGCCCAAGCATTAGCTTGGCCGACACAGCAATAGGCAAGACAAATTCCCACATTTATGGCACCGACACCCACCCAAGTCTACTATGCACCGCTAGTGCAAGATGTTTAAGCCCCCGCCCCTAGTCCACCTGCTCCATTGGGACAGGTGTTTGCACAGCAAAACTGTCCCAACCAGCCAGCCCCCAATAACCAACAAGATCAAGACATGAATAACCGACCTCGGAACCAAGGCAACAATCAATTGCAGCAGTCAACAACCAAATCCTCCCAACAATGTCACAGTGAACCGGCCAGCCCAAAATCCTCAACGATCAAATGCACTAAGACGCAATGCCCCGTTGTGTACAAACCAACTGTGAACACTATGCGAGCTCTACGGGAACTACACATACGAGTGTCCCTTCATGGGTCACACTAAGCATGCCATTAGGAATGAGGTTCAACATGCCACCAATACAACAGACCAAGCCCAACCCCACCCAGCACCACCAGGACCTCCTCCTATGGTGCTCCAAAACCCATTACCAGTCCAAGGATTGGTGGCAACTGCACCCCCTTCCCAACCCAATCCCAATGCCCCAGGGGCACCTCCAATGGTAGAAACAGGTTTCCACCACCTGCTAGCTATGACAACTGAAGAGGTCAATTTACAGACCAGAAGAAATCAGTACGGAACCAACACCAAACCTTTTGACACATCAATGGCATCTACGTCCAAAATAGCCAATGCACCTCTTCAATTACGCCCTTTCCCTCGCCCCCCCACACGGCAGGTTTCCAACAATGCCACATCTAGAGCTGCTATCAGCTACAACATCATGGATGATTTGGCCCAAACACCTACCGCCATGTCTTCTCTTGAGGTACTCAAAACTTTCCCAACGCAGCGAAAATCCTTACTAGCCACCCTTGGTGCTGTGGACCCCTTTGAATCCAAGTTGATCACATTCAACATGGAGAATGGAGAATCACAGATTCCATCAACCATTGCCTTCCAAATCCTGGTGTCTATCTAGAATTTGGTCATCCACTGGTGCATAGTGGATGCAGAGGAATCCACGTGCGTTATGTCTACCCTAGTCTGGCAGAAACTTGGATCCCCAATTCTACAACCATCATCTACTACTCTGCGGGCTTATGATGGCCATCCCACTAAAGCCCAAGGAATCCTCCCCCACGTCCCCATCACATTAGCTGGGAAAACAATACTGATTGGCATAGAGGTTGTCAATTTTTAGTTGGACTATAACCTTCTCCTCAGAAGAAGTTATATGTACGCCATGAGAGCTGTAGCATCAACTATTTTTCATCTCATGATGTTCCCCCATGAAGGGAAAATCGTGACGGTTGACCAAGTGACTTATCATCTGGGAAAATCATGACAGTTGACCAACCAATGGGCTAACAGCACCCACCAACGTTATCCCTATGATCAACACCATTGATCCACAAGGGCTAACCGCACCCACCAATGTTATCCCTACGGTCAACACCATGGTTGACAACATACCGGCCTCCCCATTGTTGAATGTGGGCCCTGGGTTATTTTTTGATACCACCATGATGGATTATTTCCCCTTAGTGTCACCACCAATGACACCAAATGAGACTACGGATTTGTGCATGCTCTCATCCAGCACTATTTCACCCAAACATCAACCGCAGTTGCAGCCCCAACCGCAACCACAACACCATCCGTAGCCGCAACACCATCAGTAGCCATAGCATCATCAGCAGCTGCAGCATTATGCGTAGCCGCAACCACAACCTCATCCCCACATACAACCATCAGGGAGTTATCTGGTCTCCTCCCCAGTCCACACAATTCCCTTCCTCTTTTCCCCGCCTGGTGTCATGAGCAAGCTAGTAATGGCTACCTTAAACTTACCCAATTTTACATTGGGAATTCCCATGTGGTACCTAGATCCACCGACTCAACCACCAATTCCCCAGGTATTCTTAACCCCCATGCAACCCATTGCAGTCAAATCTCATCCTCCACCCGGCCCATAAATACCAACCACAACACCCGCACCCGCACCGCCCCACCCAAAAAGGGCCAGGGGAAAAAACGTGAAAGCTACCACTGAACCTCGACAAATCCTACCTTGTGCCATCTGCGAAGAACAGGGCCATCCAACTCAAAAATGCCCCGAGATTCCCATAATCCATGCAGATTTGGATGCCATGGATACAACAAAAAACCTCCCCATGGTTGAACTTCCAAGCGGTCTAATAGTGAGAAACAAGTCATTAAGAACAAACCATGCTTGCGCCCTCTGTGGTTTGTATGGACACTATTCTCACCACTGCCAATACTTTGCCAAGTTTTGAATGGATCTAGCCAACCTTTGACAACATGCCCTAGAATCTGAGATCACTCTGATCGAAGAGGTCTTTCCCCCACCTCCTTCTTTAGACACCATGTCCATCTACATGATGTCTAGCTCCATAGACCCCCTTATACCCACCATCACCAACGGTCCATCAGACCTATCTCTTCATTGCTTCCACAATGATGAGGAGATACTTGAAGCCTTAACCACCCCGGAATACCCATGGGATTACATGCACCATCCACAGCCGTAGCTCCATCCGCAGCCGCAACCTCAACCTCAGTTACCAAGGAAACAGTGGGGTTCATTCCCACTCAACACGATCCTTTTCCTTTTTATTTTCCTTTTCCTTTTCCTTTTCCTACCATCCGGGATCGTGAGTAATTTTATCTTGGAAACCTGTAATCTATAGGATTTCACACTGGGATTTCCTGTGTGGTACCTTGAACCACCTACCCTACCTCTGAGGCCCCAAGATGTGTTGAATCTTGTCCATCCAATTGAGATGATGTTGCACCTACCTCTGGGTCCATCAAAGACTCCTCCCATCTCCAGGCCTGCCCCTCTTCCTCCAACAGAGACTGGGGGAAAGGCCACAAAAACCACAACCAATACCATTTACATTATCGCTAGCACTAGTCACCCTTCCATCTCATCGCTTGTGGAAGATCCACCAGATCTATCATGGCACCACTTACGCAATGACAAAGAGATCTGTAAGACCGCCTCCAATTTTACCCCATTCGGTTTAAACCATAGTGTGGAATCGGTTCTTCCCCAAAAATACTAGATTCTATCACTCTGGCTTACCACATACCTTTGTCTTTGCAAGGGGACATACCTCTTCGCTGACTCAGATGGTCACCTCTTGAAGAATCCATGTAACGGGCCCTACCTCAAGAGAGTTTATGCCTAATACCACCACTATGAGTCCCTTATAGTGTAATTTTTTCCTTTTTTGTTTTGCAACATTTTTTTTACCACAAATCAAAGACCCCCATTCAGGGGCAGCACCATTAGCTACTAATTTCAGAATCACCCGGAACCTATTTGAGACACCTCTCACACCTCCGAGCCCAAATTTCCATTTTCTATCTTTTAATGAGACCATCATCTCATCTTTAAAAAGTAATTTTCGGGGCCACTTCCCGAAAGTTACCTCAGTTTATGTACCACATTGTGATGTAAGTGTCTCCCAACCTGTACTTGCATCACACTTTCCTACCGCCACTCATGCAAGTTCTCGGGCCACCACCCATAAGGCACATCATTTTGATTTTTAACACATAGCTGTCTACTCCTTCCACCGCACCTTATGCGGATCTCTGGACCATCGTCTGAAGGACGGATCATTTCCTTTGCATGCATTTGGCACATAACTACCTTCGGACTTGCACTCACATCACATGTAGTCAATTCCATCCACCACAACTCACACACAGCTCTCCTGACCTCTATTCTAGAGCCACCTCAGTTTGCGTTCCTCTACTGCACTGACTCGCGTGCCTCTGCTGTGATCTATCCCATGCATGTATTGGTATGTCTAAGAGCCACCTGCTCCATCCATACTGCACAGATGACCTTTGGACCACTGTCCATTGTCCCGACATGGGCCACCGCCTGTGCCACTGCAATCGATTGACCATACTAGAGTTTCTTTTAAGATCTTTTCTGACTCCTAAAAGAATGAAAAGATGGTCGAGCGCAACTGATTCCTGTTACCACCTAAGTTGTACTTAGTGGTTTTTTATCAAGTGATCCTAGTGAACTGGACACGGATAACATGTTCGGACTTCAGAGAACCTTCAGTCTTGCTTCTGGGAAGCTTTGTTGTACTATATGACATGTTCATACCCCATGGGGGAATTGTAATAAATGTTCTAACATGATAGTGTCTGTAAAAGACTCAGTCTCTTAGACTTTATTTGTCAATCCGATCAGCCCAGGGTGTTTTTCCCCTTTGTTATTGTTGGTTGTTGAATAAACGATTGATAATTTCTAAGTTTTTCACTCCATACCTCCAAAGTTGGGGTGGTCAACTCAGCATTTAGGCCTATTGAGGTTATTAGAGTCTATGTGTCAATGTATAAGCATGCTAGACATCATGGTCGAGTCATATGAACATGTCTAAGTCCCCCTAGGTTTTTTCAATTTTTCATTTTTTTAGTTTTTTTGTGTGTTTTATTAAAAATCTAATTTTTCCAAAACTTAGGCTATTTTTTAATAGTTTAATTGGAAAATTTGATTTTGTAATAAAAGTGGGCCAAATAATCAGTTTCAGTCATGTAGGTGCTCATTTTCAAGCTAAGAGCACCATGTAAACCCATGGACCCACTATTTCCTAGTTTTGAGTGATTTTCCATCACTCGGGTCAGAAAGCCCCAAAAATCAATTATTGATTATTTTAATTAATAAATTGATGAATAATGGAGCAAATCCAAAATCATAAATCAGTGGATTCTTAGCCGATTTGATTGAAATCAGTCAGATCTGAAGCAAATTGACTGGATCTGACAAATCCTTGACTGAAGGAGGTGATCAAATCAGATCCAGAGTTGATCTTCAGCATCCTTTATGGGGAATTTCGCCCTCCCTCTCTCCTCAACATGTTTTTTCTCATCTGTATGAGTTTCGGTGGATTCTTCACTCAACGGGTTGAGGTGTCAGTCAGATCATCTCTCCGATTGACAATTGCACTCAGTGAGACTCAGATTTGGCTCAGTTAGACATAGATCAGGCATTGATGGACTCTCCATCAGCATATTTGGTCTATCTCCTTGGGATTTGTACCCCCCTTGGGCTAGATGTCTTTTATTTTGTATATATCTAGGCACATGTTGGAGCAAGGCCCTGCAGCTACAGGAAAAGATGCTATATCGGGACAAGAAAGTCAAAGGAAACAGTACCTGAGCGGCCGAGAAGAGAGAGCTCAACCACTGCACTTAAGGCGGCGGTGAATATAGGAGGGCTCAGCTACCCTCATAAAGGAAAAGGAGAAACAGGCCGAGTTATTCAAGACAAAGGACGGAAGGGGAGCGATCGAGGAAGCGACACCCATACCCACGATCAGCGCTGGGAAGCGTGGAAGACTGCAGAGAGCTGCAGTGTGACCAGTAAGCGGCAGTCCATAGTACAGATACACCGACTGTCACAGTTAGGGTTTTTTGGGTTACTGTTGGGATAGGCCCATAGTTTTGTATCAGGGTGAGACCTTCGGGCCACCTATTTAGGCATGTATGTTGTATTGTAAAAGGTTAGACAATGGGATATTAGACGGTAGAGAGAAAGATAGCTAGTTGTTTAGTCATCTGTATTGTAAGATATTGAGAAAGGGTCGAGCTCTGGTTCTGTTATTAAGTCTGTATTATCTTACTAGAACCAGTAGCTGGCTCCTTGAGCATGAATGTAACAATCTGCAGGGATTAAGAGAGAGAGAGAGGAAATATTGTAAGCAGAAAGAAATATAGTAAGAGAAGAGATCTAAGAGAAGGGATCCCGGCTGAGTGCATGGAGTTTCCCAGAAGATATCGAGCTGCATAATAGGTTGCAGCGGAACTATGTTTATCCTCTCAAGATATAATATAAAAACTAGTTCCTGTGGATGTAGCTTCCCCCCCTTGGAAGTGAACCACGTAAAATCCGTGTGTTATGCGACTGTTTCATGTGATTGTGTTTACTTATTTGCTATCTATTACCTATTACATGAGCTTTGATTAACAATTAATGAATGTATGTATGCTATACTTCAGTTTACAGTAACGTAGAAGGTTAAATGTGAGTTGGATGTGTTAAGTATTCTGCTTATGAGTTTATCAGTGCTTGATTCAGACCATAATAGTTACTATGTTAAGTGATTCTTGTATATTTAGTTCAGCAAGTTGAGCGCAATAGATGTTAAGCATAATAGACTGAAGAAGCATAAGAGAGGTTGTTTAACACCCTTGCGAAAGTTAACTGAACTATTATAAGAGAAAGAAAGTTGTTGGACCTTGAGAGTTGGAGAGTCCTATTGAGTCTTACTATAGAAGCTATCGCAGCTCAGAAAGGCGATATCGCACTGTCGGAGGAGCCGCGGTATGGGATATCACAGGTAAGGAGTCAAGTAGAAGAGAAAGTTTGCGCATCGTCCTAGAAGCCGTGATGTGATAAGAGTCAGTTTCATAGAAGAGCTAGCTGGGAGAGATAAACAGTGCTTATAGAGAGACTCAACTGGTTAAGTAGAGTAAGGAGAACGTAGGATACTCCATAACCTGGTTGAGGACAACTGAGTCTTCAGCCAACCCATCCAAGATCACTTCCGGTGAGACTTCAGGCCGTTCCGCGGTCTGTCGCCGAAAGGGCCAGCTAGGGGTTTTGTTGGCACATTACAGTAAACCCGGGTCTGCCCAAGTAGACCAACAAATGGTTCTGTTGGAACAGGGACCCGCAGCTACAGGAAAAGCTGCTATATCGGGACAAGAAATTCAAAGGAAACAGTACCTGAGCGACCGAGAAGAGAGAGCTCAACCACTGCACTTAAGGCAGCGGCGAAGACAAGAGGGATCAGCTACCCTCATAAAGGAAAAGGAGCAATGGGCCAAGGTATTGAAGACAAAGGACAGAAGGGGAGCAATAAAGGTAGCAGTGCCCATACCCACGATCAGCGTCGGGAAGCGTGGAAGACTGCAGAGAGCTGCATTGTGACCAGTAAGTGGCAGTCCACAGTACAGATACACCGACTGTCACATTTAGGGTTTTTTGGGTTACTTTTGGGATAGGACCACAGTTTTGTATCAGGTTGAGACCTTCGGGCCACCTATTTAAGCATGTATTTTGTATTGTAAAAGGTTAGACAGTGGGATAGTAGACAGTAGAGAGAAAGATAACTAGTTGTTTAGTCATCTGTATTGTAAGATATTGAGAAAGGGTTGAGCTCTGGTTCTGTTATTAAGTCTGTATTATCTTACTACAACCAGTAGCTGGCTCCTTGAGTATGAATGTAACAATACACAAGGATTGAGAGAGAGAGAGAGGAAATATTGTAAGGAGAAAGCAATATAGGAAGAGAAGATATCTAAGAGAAGGGCTCTCAGCTGAGTGCGTGGAGTTTCCCAGAAGATCTCAAGTTGCATAATAGGTTGCAGCGGAATTGTGTTTATCCTCTCAAGATATAATATAAAAACTAGTCCCTGTGGACGTAGCTTCCCCCCCTTGGAAGTGAACCACGTAAAATCCGTGTGTTGTGCGACTGTTTCATGTGATTGTGTTTACTTATTTGCTATATGTTACCTATTACATGAGCTTTGATTAATAGTTAATGAATGTATGTATGCTATCCTTCAGTTTACAGTAATGTAGAAGGTTAAATGTGAGTTGGATGTGTTAAGTATTATGCTTATGAGTTTATCAGTGCTTGATTCAGACCATAACAATTACTGTGTTAAGTGATTCCTGTATATTTAGTTAAGCAAGTTAAGCGCAATAGATGTTAAGCATAATAGACTAAAGAAGCGTAAGAGAGGTTGTTTAACACCCTTGCGAAGGTTAACTGAGCTATTATAAGAGAAAGAAAGCTGTTGGACCTTGAGAGTTGGAGAGTCCTATTGAGTCTTACTATAGAAGCTATCGCAGCTCAGAAAGGCGATATCACATTGTCAGAGGAGCCACGGTGTGGGATATCGCAGGTAAGGAGTCAAGTAGAAGAGAAAGTTTGTGCATCGTCCTAGAAGCCATGATGCGATAAGAGTAAGTTTCATAGCAGAGCCAGCTGGGAGAGAGAAACAGCACTTATAGAGAGACTCAACTGGTTAAGTAGAGTAAGGAGAACTTAGGATACTCCAGAACCTGGTTGAGGACACCTGAGCCTTCAGCCAACCCATCCAAGATCACTTCGAGTGAGACTTCATGTCGTTATGTGGTCTGTCGTCGAAAGGGCCAGTGAGCTAGGGGTTTTGTTGGTACATTACAGTAAACCCGGGTCTGCCCAAGTAGACCAACAAATGGTTCCATTGCCGGTTTTGAACAAATTGAAGAGCTAATGTTCTATTGGAATCCTACTAAAGAAGAACTTAACCACTGGGTTGAGTCCAAGGAGAGAGAATTTGCTGAAAAAGAAAACAAGAGTCCTAGACTGAGTATAGAGGACTGGTTACAAAAACATATCTTCACAGACCTGCATGCGATATTTTTTGTGACCTATGCAAATGAGTTGTACGATTGGTTATCAAAGTTGACTGATAAGCACATATTCAAAAAGAAAAGGAACATTGTTTGGACACCAGAGCTGATTCACACCGTGAAGAGCGTTGATAATCCCATTTCATGGGTAGTGGACTTATAGCTTGCGAGTTTGCTAGAAGGTTTCATTATAGAGTTTGCAGTTGATCAAAGAAAGAGTTTCAGCGAAGCAGAGAGGTACTTCTTCAAAGGATATCGCGGTGAGTACTTGAACTCTTTAAATTTGTCCCTTAAGATGTTATTACATGAAAAAGGAGTATTGGATATATTATCGGATAAATAAATTAAGTGTAATGTCACAAGAGTTTGAGAGTGATTTTGAAGAAATTGGTTGTACCCGCAGCGGTAAGAAATATAAAGTAGATTTCAGATCTTCCTTCTTTGAAGACAGTTCAGACAATACTAGAGAATAGAGTCAAAATAATAGAGAAAGAACAGTAGGAGGTATCTCTTACCACCCTTATACCCCACAGAAAGCAACTGGGACTCAGAATAATCCCACAGGAACTTGATCTAATAGTTCACACGCAGTACATATTACAGTTACACCGCTAAGTGGTAGTAACACAGCAAATCAGAATCCACCACATAGAAACAGAATGGGGGATGATATGAAATTACCTACCTTTAGGGGTACAGGGGTAGAAGACCCAGAATAGCATTGGTTCCTATGTGAATCCATATGGACCATTACACAGATCCAAGATGATAATACTAAGCTTGTCTAGTTGGCCACTACACTTAGAGAAAGAGCTTTAACATGGTATATGAAGTATACATCAGCACAGCCCAGAACACTCGTACAGGTCAGGACCACCATGATTAAGGAATTTAAGAAACCTAAGTCTGAGTCACAATGTATTATAGAACTTAAAGACATCAAACAGTTACCCACAGAGATAGTATGGGATTTTGATCAGAAATTTAAAGCTCTTATAGACCAAGTTAGCTTTTAGTTTGCACCGGAGCAACATAAATAATGGTTCATCGCAGCACTGCTCCCTCACATCAGACTTCCACTAATGCAGCAGAGACTCCATACACAAGATGAAGCATTGGAGATGGAAATGAAACTAGAGGCTTCACCTCTAGCTGAGACTAGTACAGGTATGACAAACTTATAGAATCAGTTAGCCAACCTCACTTTACAGCTACACGAGATTAAGAAAGGAAAAGAGGTTGCACAAGAATTATGGTGTACAAAGTGTAAAGGGCAGGGCCATACTAAAGATAACTGTCCAGTATTTGTTGAGTATCTAGCAAGTGGGGCTCCTAACCCCTTAGTACAGACTCAAGGGCCATGGTGTGAAATCTGTAAAACAAGAGGACATAGACCACAGGAATGCCCTTTACTTTAGAAGTATGTACAAACTCCTAAGAACTTATACTGTAACTTCTATAAGTTAGTAGGACATGATGAAAATAATTGCAGAGCTTATGATCTCATGATAGAGAGAAAACATGACTTCTACAGAGTCCAGTCAAAGACACCAGGTCCAGCAGCAGGACTACAGCATGAACATGCTCATGATGGTCGTGGTGGAGGATTCAGAGGATGAGGCCATGGTGGAGGCTTTGGCTGTGGCCGTGGACCGATTATTTGTTACAACTGTGGAGCCATAGGACATTACGCATACTATAGAAGAATTTCCTATCTTGATAGCCAATATTAGGGACCCGAAGCCAGTAGTAAACTAGAATATTCAGCTTATTGCTGCTGAGCAGAAAGAACTAGAACCAAGAGTCAATATTGTGACTCGCAGCGGTGCTTCTACTAGTAGGACATCGCAGGATGCCAAAAAGAATATAGGTTCAGAGTGGGTGCGTAAAACCACTAATAAATCAACACCACTCGACCTGTAGAAGAACAAAGAAATGTTTCAGGAAGCTAAAACTTTCTTTACTAAACCTACACCATCAAGATCGTAGGTATTGCCTTGTAGGGGCATACCGTAGCAGCAACATTGTGGCGTTAGTCCTGTGCAGACATCACAGGCTACCATATCGAGCAGGTGCGAAGAAGATGAGTTGACAGGAAGTGTCCAATTCTTCCTGCAGAGATGCTTGAAAATCGTACGAAATAAGAAAGCTATCGGAGAGCTTCAACGCATCATAGACCAGTATTAGTAGCCTTCTTCCATGAACAGTGTGCAGCATTATGTTCATAATATTATGGGCCATACAAGAACAGGAAGAGAAATGAGACTCATAGTGCAAACTGGAGAATTTGAAATGGATGAGGTAATCCTAGATTTAGGATCAGAGGTAAATGTTCTGACTAAGCAGACATGGGAACAGATGGGTAGCCCTAATTTAGCCAGATCACCTATCCATCTACGACTAGCCAATCAGCAAGGGGTATCGCCACTGGGTCGATTACCGCAAGTACTAGTTGATATTGATGGAGTTCGCAGCTTTGCAGACTTTGAAGTCATAGAAATCATTGGTGCGATAGAAGACCATATCCATCTTTACTAGGTATCGATTGGGCAATTGATAACATGGCTGTTATCGATTTAAAGAAAAGAAAAATGACCTTTGAGGATAATCAGATTTGAGTCATCGCACCATTGGATCCTTTCCAAGGTCCTCGTTACATTGAACCTATCAGAGAAGAGGAAGAGGCGCATAATATGGAAAGCCTCTATTAGATGACTGCTAACCAGAGTGATTATATCAACCCCGCCGCAGAAGGAAATAATAGTTGGAGATGCGACAGCTCATGCGCATCAGATTCAGATGTTGGCTTAGAAAATTGGTAGAATAGACTTTACGAAGTCTCAACTCGCAGATGTGCGTTTATGACTAAGTCACTACGATGGATTGGCGTAGAGGTTAAGGATACTCTGTCCTTTCATGGATTAGAGGATGTTAATGACTTTTTATAACAGTTTGAGCAGGAAATTCCTCATGAGTAGAGGATGGCAGCTATTGACCTTGCAGTCAAAGCCACACCTACAAGATGGTGGCATACACATAAAGAACATATCGCATCATGGGATGATCTTAAGAGACTAATGGTGATCATATTCTCTAATAACAAGGAGCCTTTACAGCAAAAATATACAGGAGAAAGTGACCCCAGTTCACATATTAAGATTTGTGAACAGAGTTGGTTGGACATTCCAGAGGATGAATGGGTTCACCTATTCATTCACACTTTAGACACAGTTCCAAGGAACTGGTACACTGAGACAGAGTTGCACAGAGGAACTATTACATGGCCAGTTATGATAGACAACTTTCTACTCACTTTCACTTTTGAATCTGAGTATCCAAGCATTGATCAGGCTCTAGATATTATAAAGACTAAGATATTTGATGACTGTACCCTACCAGTGTATGCTCAGCCTGATTGGGCCATTCAGTTAGAACATTCACTAGAGTGTTACAAATTCACAGAAGAGCCAGGTGATGAGGATGAGAATCCTCGTAGTATCAACATTCCAGAGTCTGAAGGGACTCATGAAGTTGATGGACCAAAGCTAGAGTTTCCAGCTGTCACAGAACCTATCAAGATTAAAAAAATCAATATTGGCACAGAAACAGAACCAAAGTTTGCCTCTATTGGATACTATTGGGATGATGAAATAGTAGGACACATCGCAGATCTGTTACATGAATATCAGGACCTATTTCCCACTAAGTTCACAGAGATGAAGGGAATAGTAGGAGATTTGGGAGTCATGTGCATACCTTTGAAAGAGGATGCTAGGCTAGTTAAGCAGTGTCCATACAGATTGAATCCTTGTTATAAAGAAAAAGTTAAAGATGAGATTGATAAGATGCTAATAGCAGGCATCATCGAGCCAGCAGAAGAGAGTGAATGGGTTAGTCCCATGGTTGTGCAGGAAAAGAAAACTAAAGGAGAAATCAAGATTTGTGTCGATTTGCGCAAACTCAACGACGCATCACTTCATGACCCATTTCTGACACCTTTCACTGATGAAGTTTTAGACAATGTGGGAGGACAGGAGATCTACTCATTCACTAACGAATTTCAGGCTATCACCAGATAAGAATCCATCCAGAGGATCGACATAATACCACCTTTGCGACAGAATGGGGCTCATTCCAGTATACGGTAATTCCCTTTGGTCTTAAAAATGCACCAGCTATCTTTTCTAGAGTAGTAGTTGCTGTATTTAAGGAATACATCCATAAATTCTTAGAAGTCTATTTCGATGATTGGACTGTATTTGGATTAATCGAAAAACATATAGGATATTTAAGGCTCATGTTAGAGAAATGTAGGCAATATTAGATTTCTCTTAACTTGAATAAATGTATATTATGTGCACCATTTGGTATTTTGTTGGGTCATATTGTTTGCAGACAAGGCTTGATGGTAGATCCTGCAAAGATTGCCATCATTGTAAATCTTCCAGCACCCAACTCAATCAAGCAGTTGAGAACAGTGCTTGGTCATACCGGGTATTATAGAAAATTCATCAAAGGCTATGCAAAGATCACAGCACCTATGGAAAAGTTGTTAAAGAAAGACGTGAAATTCCTATGGAATGAGGAATGCCATCAAAGTTTAGACACCCTTAAAGAGAAGATGGTCACCGCACCCATCTTAGTATTTCCAGATTTGGACAATCTCTATTTCATGTACATGTGGATGCATCTAGCATCACACTGGGGATTGTCTTAACACAGCCAGGAGAAACAGGTATCGATCACCCTATTGCGTACTCCAGCAGAAAGTTATCTATCATAGAAAAGAACTACACCACTACATAAAGAGAAGGATTAGCTATGGTGTATGCTCTACAGAAGTTCAGGCACTACCTGTTGGGTGCCCCATTAAAGATGTTCACTGACCATTCCGCTTTAAATTATTTGGTCAATAAACCAGTATTAGGAGGAAGGATATATACATGGTTACTCTTATTTCAGGAGTATGATTTTGAAATTATTGTAAAACCAGGAAAATTAAATGTCGGACCTGATCATCTATCGCGAATAGACTCAGGGGAAGAACCAAGTAATTTAGAGGATAATTTTCCAGATGCGCAATTGTTTTCTATCCAGATCGTAGATGAGCATTACGAAGATATTATCCACTTTCTCACTACAGGGTGGGCACCAGTTGAGTTTACTAAACAACAAAAGAAACAGTTAGTTGTGAAAGCAGCAGATTTCACTTTGATCGCAGGACATTTATATAAGTTAGGTCCAGGTGAAGTCCTACGCAGATGTGTGATGCCGCATGAGAAAGAGGCCATTATCAGAGAAGCACATTCAGGTACCGCAGGAGGTCATTTCACAGGAAAGCCAACTGCGCAGAAAATTCTAGCTGCAGGATTATGGTGGCCTACTTTGCACAAAGACACTAAGGAGTTTTGCAGATGCTGCAATATCTACCATAGGGTAGGAAAACCTGCGTAGAGAGATGAAATGTCGTTGTGACCATAGATTACACTGCAGGCATTTGACAAATGGGCTATAGATTTTGTGGGTCCTATCAACCCACTAGGAAAACGATCTGGTGTGAGATACATCATCACAGGAACAGAATACCTCACCAGATGGGTAAAGGCCAAAGCAGTAAGGAATTGTGATGCTGCTACAGCTGCACAATTCATTTTTGAAAACATCATTAGTAGATTTGGATGTCCAACAATTTTGATGAGTGATCAAGGCGCACATTTTTTGAATCACACTATTAAGGCCTTGATGGAGGAATTTCAGATACAACACCATAAGAGCACTCCCTACCACCCACAAGCTAATGGTACAGTGGAGGATTTTAACAAGATTATAGAAAATGCTCTTACTAAGATCTGTAACAGCCAAAGAAATGATTGGGACCTCAGGGTTAATGTTGTATTATGGGCTTATAGAACCACATGCAAGAAACTTATGGGATACACACCTTTCAGCTTGGTGTATGGACAAGAGGCTGTTATTCCTATGGAATATATTATTCCCAGTTTAATAATTGCTCAAATTACCGAGATGGCTGATACAGATACGATGAATGACAAATTAGCACAGCTGCTTTCCTTAGAAGAAGACAGATTCGTCGCAGGATTTCATCAAAAAGTACAGAAGGCACGAGAAAAAGCTTGGCACGACAGGCACATCACGAGCAATATTTTTCAGATAGGAGACCCAGTGCTCCTTTATGACAACAATTTTGTTAAGTTTCTAGGGAAGCTCAAGACACATTGGTTGGGGCCATATCAGATTCAGCAAGTTACAGACGGAGGTGTCGTTCAACTCAGAAAACTGAATGGGGAGCTTGTTCCTACTTTGATTAATGGTAGCAGGCTTAAGCTTTATAGTGATAGCCACTCCACCTCCCAATATTAATGTAGGGAACTGGATGTGCAGATGTCCAGTGTAGTTGCAAGGAGACATCGTACCTATAAGTAGTCTACACTTTAAAAAAAAAAAAAAAAAAATTATTAATATTTTTTTTTTTTTAGTATGAGGAATCGCAGCAGGAAAGTTTATTTTGCGCAAGTTTTCAACGTTGCGAAGTTTCAACAACTTGGCGTAAAACATTTTTGGTTCAGGATGATGCGGTGTGACATCGTAACAATATGATGTTCCCCGTGCCACGAAGACAAAGTTGGAAAGGGACAAAGGACCAGTCACGTCGCCTTCTGCCAAGCAGTTAATCCAGATACGACAGCTATCCCTTGCCCTAGATTTGGAAACAGTACAGTGATTTTCCCATATTTGGTAAATCTTGGTCAAGACCGGCGCCTATACACAATTTTCAAAGGAAATTTGATTGGATTTTCAGTAATTAATGAGGATCAAAACGACGGGTGTTGTCTTGTCCATGCAACAAATGCTGTCGACGGGTCCAGCCTAAGTGACCGTTGCTTCAGAGATTATCGCCTTTATTATAAGTACATAGATCATTCACAAAGAAGGGTTACTTTTGCGATTTCTAAGAGTATAGAGAAATTTGTAGGATTCTTTCCTGAGCATAGATACTTCAGTTACAGAGTGCTAGTTTCCCCAATTTCGTAGCCATTGCCAGTCCAGAGTATTGCACCAGGTGGTGTATGTCCGAGAAGGAAGCTGTAGAAGACATTGTGCGATGATTCCAGCGTGGTGGCCTCGATCATTTTATGAAGACGCCACCCAGAGTTGTGAAATTAGGTGCATCATAGGTCAGATAGATGCCAAGGATGAGGAGTCAAGCTCAGATAGTAGAAGAGTCCATCCCAGAGCAGAGAAGAAGAAAGACGAGAAGATCACTGAAGATAAGAAAATAGAGAAGAAGAAAAGTGAGACTAAGAAAGAGAAGGGCTCCCAGCTGTGTGCGTGGAGTTTCCCAGAAGATCTCACAGAAAGAAAAAAGGACCAAGAAACAGGCATCCGAGGCTCAAAAAAACAAAAGGAAATGGGAAAGGAACGAAGCAGAGATGTTGAAAATGAGAGAGATACAGAAAATGTCGAAGAAGGTAGTTACATTAAATCTAGAAAAGGACATATCTCCTCATAGAATTTTTACTAAGGTGCATATATCCAAGTAAAGTCAGATTAGCGGAATGAAGATCAACTTAGATGTATGCTGAAAGACATATACTTTCCATATATTTAGAATGATGATGGCTTTGATGAGTCTATTCGGACAAGCGCTCCAGTAGAATTTGAGGTGAATGGTACAGACTTGACCAAGATAGCAAGAGATGAGATCGTTGCAACAAAATTTTGCAGCCTATAAATGGTCCGCCATTTATTCTGGAGTTCACTTAAGGAAAGTGTTGATACTATTTTAGAGAAAGCAGCACAAGACTGTGTCAAAGCTATGGACAAAGAAGTCACAGGACTCAGAGAAAGATTTGCAAGGACTTCGCAGGAAGCCAAGGAGAAGCTACAGTACAAAAATCCAGCTGTTAGTGGCTTGGGGGCGAGCCACAAGTAAGTGTTAGGGGACTGTTGGAGTAGGGCCCTGCAGCTATAGGAAAAGCTGCTATATCGAGACAAGAAAGTCAAAGGAAATAGTACCTGAGCGGCCGAGAAGAGAGAGCTCAACCACTGCACTTAAGGCAGCGGCGACGACAGGAGGGATCAGCTACCCTCATAAAGGAAAAGGAGAAATGGGCCGAGGTATTGAAGACAAAGGAAAGAAGGGGAGCGATCGAGGAAGTGGCGCCCATACCCACGATCAGCGTCGGGAAGCGTGGAAGACTGCAGAGAGATGCAGTGTGACCAGTAAGAGGCAGTCCATAGTACAGATACACCGACTGTCACAGTTAGGGTTGTTTGGGTTATTGTTGGGATAGGCCCACAGTTTTGTATCAGGGTGAGACCTTCGGGCCACCTATTTAAGCATGTATTTTGTATTGTAAAAGGTTAGATGGTGGGATAGTAGACAGTAGAGAGAAATAAAGCTAGTTGTTTAGTCATCTGTATTGTAAGATATTGAGAAAGGGTCGAGCTCTGGTTCTTTTATTAAGTCTGTATTATCTTACTACAACCAGTAGATCGCTCCTTGAGCATGAATGTAACAATCTGCAAGGATTGAGAGAGAGAGAGAGGAAATATTGTAAGGAGAAAGCAATATAGTAAGAGAAGAGATCTAAGAGAAGGGCTCCTGACTGAGTGCGTGGAGTTTCCTAGAAGATCTCGAGCTGCATAATAGGTTGCAATGGAACTATGTTTATCCTCTCAAGATATAATATAAAAACCAGTTCCTGTGGACGTAGCTTCCCCCCCTTGGAAGTGACCCACGTAAAATCCATGTGTTGTAAGACTGTTTCATGTGATTGTGTTTACTTATTTTCTATCTGTTACTTGTTACATGAGCTTTGATTAACATTTAATGAATGTATGTATGCTATCCTTCAGTTTACAGTAATGTAGAAGGTTAAATGTGAGTTGGATGTGTTAAGTATTATGCTTATGATTTTATCAGTGCTTGATTCATACCATAACAGTTACTGTGTTAAGTGATTCCTGTATATTTAGTTCAGCAAGTTGAATGCAATAGATGTTAAGCATAATAGACAGAAGAAGCGTAAGAGAGGTTGTTTAACACCCTTGCGAAGGTTAAATGAGATATTATAAGAGAAAGAAAGTCGTTGGACCTTGAGAGTTGGAGAATCCTATTGAGTCTTACTATAGAAGCTATCGCAGCTCAGAAAGGCGATATCGCACTGTCGAAGGAGCCGCGATGTGGGATATCGCAGGTAAGGAGTCAAGTAGAAGAGAAAGTTTGCGCATCATCCTAGAAGCCACGATGTGATAAGAGTCAGTTTCATAGCAGAGCCAGCTGGGAGAGAGAAACAGCGCTTGTAGAGAGACTCAACTGGTTAAGTAGAGTAAGGAGAACGTAGGATACTCCAGAACCTGGTTGAGGACACCTGAGTCTTCAGCCAATCCATCCAAGATCACTTCGGGTGAGACTTCAGGCCTTTTCGTGGTCTGTCGCTGAAAGGGACAGTGAGCTAGGGTTTTGTTGGTACATTATAGTAAACTTGGGTCTGCCCAAGTAGACCAACAACACAGCCTCCTCTTCCAAGGAGTCAGAACTGGGATTGAGGTGCTGCTGCTATTGTACTGTTGTATTGTTCATTTGAAATAAAGAGAAGCTTTGGAGGCAAGACGGTGTTGTGCCATTGTATGTGTGGATAATGATTGCCATTGTTTTACTGAGGTAACCTGTATCTGTGTTCATGATTTGCTAATTGCTTGTAGATCCATTGTTAAGATTGATAATAAGCTTATTATAATCTTGGTAGCAAAGGTGCTTTTTAGTAAGTTTATTGGCCATCTCTTTCCTTTGATGCATGTTTAGAGATCTAGATTCAACATGTCCTATAATCTTATATGCATGTTATTTTGAATCTTTGTGTATGTACTAATCGGATCTCACAAGTTTTTTGGCAAGTTTCTTGATTTCAGCTGAGCTGCAGGTTCCTACATTGGAGAGGGTGCTGATCTAGTTTGTTTCTTCACTCTCTCCAAAACCTTCCAAAGGAAATAGTCCCTCGACATTCCACCTGAAGGCTCCACTATGGATCTTCAAGGAAACCAGCATTTCTCTCCTCCTCTTCCTCCCTCAAGATCAACTCTTCACCCGGTTACTTTTTCATAGCTTTTATTTTGTTTAGATATATCATCTTAAAATTAATTTCAACATAGATCTATCCTCTCAAATCTCATAGTCTAGATCTTGCTCTTAACAAGTTTCATAAGCTTTCTAGATCTAGCTTTAGGGAAATCGTCCTTTTTTGCATGTAATTTTTAAAGAAAATTTGTAGCTTGCATGCATTTGATTTCTGTTTGCTGTACGTTAAAATTTCATATTCTGAAATAAAATTGCACATATTATTGGCTTCCCAAAAGGCAATCCAAGATCCCAAGTAAATCCTTCCTTCCTTGGTTCCTGTTTTCCCTTTTTAACTAGTTTTTAGCTTACCTTTTTGGTTAAAAGTGAGCTGACCCAAAGGTACTTTCAGAGTGATTTTGAGAATATTTCATTCTGATATGATTTCTTTTTTTTGGCAGGTTTGACAGAAAAATAAATGAAGCTGTTGTTCGGAGGTGGCCTTAGGAGCGTTCAAATCCCCCCAGGGGTCTCCCGTTTGACTAAAACCTTTAATTTTCGCACTTTGTAAGCTCTTGATTTCATTCCATATAAGGATCAAGAGGAATTATATCATTTCTCTGATATTTTAACCGCTTTTAATAAAAATATTTTTTGAATAGGCTCTTTCGAGCCCATTCCCCATCCCCCGTGGGGGGATTTGCGTCGGTGTCCTTTTTGTTGTTTTTTTCTCATTTCTTTTAAAACTAGTATTGATATAATCTGTAGGGTAGTATAATTTATTTCATTATAAATTAAATATTCCATATTTTATATTTCAAAGTAATCGTAATACTTACCCCACGACTTCCCGATTGACCCGAAAGGGGAAAGAGATTCATGGTAGGACTAATTAGGAAACTAGAATTGTGTATCTATTTGATTTTTCCTATCATTTTTTTTTCAGATAATATAAAATTAACCCCTCCTCGATTCCCCGATTGAGATCCACTTGGATCGAAAGAGGTTCTTGGAGGATTTTCTTTTAAACAAGAACATCCATTGAAAATTTATTAAAATTGACAAGACTCCGGTGTGTATGCTCTACACTTGGATGCGGTTCATTCGATCAGTCAAGCTGTATCAAAAGCACTTGAGTGACTAGTATAATTAGGACTCACTCTCCCAAATTAACAAACCAACAGGTGAAAATCCAACACCTAGATCAAACCATCACGGTGGCAAAATACCCAAAGGAAGTGGGAACTTCTGAAAAGTGACCTCGGCGCGCCAATCTCTGTCACACCCTAATGGGTGCGTTATGAACAATAGCCCTAGAGACTCCATTTCAGCCCACATATTCCTTGTGGGTATCCGTGAAGGTTTAGTTTTGGACATACTCCAAGTACTCTCGGGAATATCTCGAGTCCCCCCCTTCACCTAATTTTAAACAACCCACACTTCAAATTTAACTTAAAATGTACCAAGAGGCAATCGCAAAGCATTCACTCCAAGCACATGCAAGTACATTGATCTTATTTTCTGACTCCATTCGAAGGCATTGGTTATTTTCTTTCCTTATATATATATTGTGTCTCATCATTGTGCTTTCGTGTGTTCATTTTTGTATCTTGCCATCTTTGATTGTCCATAGTTAAATCTTGAAATACTAAGTAACTCATTCAGTTTAACATCACCTTAATAAGTAAATTGTCCTTAGTAACATAATAAGGTCTACCCCCCTTGGCTTCATTAGGAGTTGAGCCTAAACGGAGGAGTCAAGAACAAGGTCACAGCCTTGACTCGAGACTTTCCCCCAAGGACACACCGAGTGGCTTGAAGATTTCTGCCATGTGACCCAGGTGTGTGAAAGGTGGCAACAATTCCTTTCTCGCTCGTTAAAGTATAGGAAAGGGAATCTACATCATCTCGTTTTTCTCCTTTTGCGGACTATGTAGATGATAAAATGAAAAGGACCACCTTGGCACATTCAAGCCAAGACCATTCCCCTCTACATACTTCTATGCTTTCTCGGGCAGAGGGGCTGAAATTTATGAAAAATCTCACCATGGGTTGTCGTTAAGCTCTTTTCCATCCTTCTCATCCAGAAAATATCATCGAGCAAACGTGTTCTCATTCATGCTCGTGAAAGTATCTGAATGATCGTCTAGTCAGTATAGGTTTAACCTTTTCCAGCCTGAATGGACTACCAACAGTAAAAAAGTCTCCCATCCCCTATGTATACTTTTATCCTTTTTCGGGCAGAGGAGACTACCAACGAAAAAGATCCCCCACTAGCGTCTTCTTCATGCTTTCAAACTCTCCAAAATTGAAAGCACCATCGAGCATTTACTTTCTCGGGATTGCCAAAAATCCACGAGATCGTACCACAACGGTGTCTCTAGACACCACCCCATAGATAACAGTTTTGCAGCATTCCCACTTTGGGTCGCCTTTGTTCAGAATACTCTACAATGTGTCTTTCCTGGATGCCATCAATATCAAAAGTGTCTACCTCCCCCAAGTATTTCCCATCTACAGTGACATTCCCAGTATTACAGCTATGATCCCTTTCACATGAGTCAGTTTCATTTGTTTCCTGGTCTGCCCTACCGTCATACTCTGAACAAAGGAATTTTGAGTCTACTACACTCCCTCCACCCCTGTTCAACTCTTTCCCTTTCCCCCCCCCCCCTTCAGTGGTTCAGTCCTCAGATTGTCTCACATCTTTCGGTTATCTCCCTCGCGCTTCTGGTTAAGGAAACACCATTTCCTTGACCAGGGGCAGCTCTCCCTCTATCGATGACAACACATGTATTCCAGAGGATAGACCCAGAGGTCCCTGTATCCTAGTTTCATTAACCTCATCGATGAGTTCCTTGGACCACTTGAGGGGAGTCCTTAGTGCCTCTCGGGATGGTTTTTTCTCACGTGCTCGACTCCAGCCACATCATCGCACCGTTGAGATTTGTACAGGAAATTGGTATGTGCAGTATTTGGTTGAAGACCCTGGATGTTACATAGCTCTAGCTTATTGATGAGTCTATTCAAGGGACCTAAACAGGTTCATGTCCCTTATGATTTTTGGGTTGCATTGTAGACAGTGTTCATAAGCCCCAGCAATGCTTCTATATGGATTCATGATTGATATAGCATATTTGTACCAGAGAGACTCTGACTCTCCGTCAGTGAGTCCCTACAGCTATGTACCATTCCAGATCTAGCAGGCCATCAGTCATGAAGATATATAATTCCATGAGAATGACATGGGTCCAATGTAACTGTCCTTCAGATCAGTATTGTATTCAGCCTCTCATTGAGGCAACCATTATTGTAACAACAATTGTACATGATCAGCTCTTGTATTATAGAGCTTAGATCACATTATTTTGACATCGTTACGAGCATGGGGATGCCCGCCTCATCCATATACATGTCACACATTATTTGTATCTCACCCATTGATGGGAACCATATTAATACAAAAACCAAAATCCACCATGCCCCATCCCACGAAGCACCACCTCTCCCCAAGAAAATCTTATGATGTCCGTCGGCCATACAATGAGCTCCTGCCCTCACACATCAGGGAGCAATCTGTTAACCCAAAAAATCCCTCACTAAGCTCTACGTGACCTACACCACCCAAAGAAATCCATGCATGACCCTCATTTGACCCCATTGGACCCCCACACACTCAAGAAGGCTTAAGAATATGAAAAACGGCTTAAAACCCCTAAAGAGAGCCAAAATAGCTCTCATAGGGGCTAAAGCCTCCAAAAAGGGGCTAAAACCCCTCAAAGGAGCTTAAAACCGCCAAAAGAGCTACAGATTGAGCGAAAGGGGCTAAAAGCCAAAAAAGGGGCTAAACCCCCAACCAGAGGCTTAAAACCCTAAAAATCTTGAGAAAAAGTATAAATAGAGGGGTGGGGGTCACTCTCAAAGCACTCCTTCACTCCCTATCGCTATGTTTCCCGTGTGAGTGCCTTGAGACCATTTTCCTCTCAAGCCATTCACCCTCCATCTCCTCCATTCCTCCATTGAGCCATAGCTCCCCATTCCTAAGAGAGGTGCTCTCCCAAGCTAGGGCATGGTGGCCCATTCCAACCAGAAGGTATACTTGTTTTGTTTTTTTTTGTCATGTGTATTTAGTTGTTAAAAATATTTCTCTTGCAGGTTTCTTGCTCCTGTTTTGTTGTAGGTTCCCATTGATTCCTTGCAACTAGTTCTTTGTTTTCTAACAGTTGTATGCAGGGTCTTGGATCTTAACCCTAACCTTGTGTGCAGAGGGGTTTCATTTAGTTTTCTTTCTATTCTTCCATTCTTACAAGAACCCTACCCTTTCGTCTTATAGACAGAAGAAAGTTGTTCCTACTCTGTAGCTAGGGTGAAAGCACTACTACACATGTACCTATTATTGTTGGTCTCACCTCAACCTTCGGAGCCTCTAGCTCCTCATCCTCAAGCACTACTGGATGGGTTTCATTGATTCATAAAGGCTTGGTTCTTGTCAAACTTAACATCCCTCCACACTACTATCTTCCCTAGTGTGGGAATGTATACCTTGTATGCCTTTGAATTCTCACTATATCCCATAAAAATACCCATCTCTCTTGAAGGTTCTAACTGTGTCCTCTTCTCCGATGGTACATGCAAATTTTTTGAACATATAATATGAAAGTGACCAAACTTTGGTCATAGCCCTATGAATTATTCCTCGGGAGGCTTATCCCCAAGAATCTTATGAGGATTCATGTTCAAAATATAAATTGTTGTCTTGCATGCTTCTTCCCAAAGAAACATGAGAAAATATTGATCATGGATCATTACCTTAGAAGCTCCAATGATGGCCTTGTTCTACCTCTCTACAACTCCATTATGCTATGGTTTTTAAGGTAATGTCAACTCCTACTTAATTATTTTCTCCTTGCTAAAATCCTTGACCTTGTTTCTCAAAACTCTGATCTTCCTCTCTTCCTGGTTCTCCATGAGAGCATTAAACTCCCAAAAGCAACTAAATACCTAATCCTTGGTCTTCATAAAGTAAATCCATGTCCTCCTAGAGAAATCATTTGTGAAGGTCACATAATAGTTATACCATGTTGCCACCTTTCACACACCTGGGTCACGTGGCAGAAATATTCAAGCCACTCGATGTGTCCTTGGGGGCAAGTCTCAAGTCAAGGCTGTCACCTTGTTCTTGACTCCTCCATTTAGGCTCAACTCCTAACGAAGCCAAGGGGGTTAGACCCTTTTAAGTTACTAAGGCTAAATTACTTAGTACGGTGATGTTAAACTGAATGAGTTACTTAGGAGTTTGAAATTTAACCATAAACAATCAAAGATGACAAGATACAAAAAATGAGCGCATGAAAGCACAATGCTGAGACACAATATAAATATAAAGCAAAAAAATAACCAGTGCCTTAAAAATGGAGTCAAAAAAGAAATCAATGTACTTGCATGTGCTTGGAGTGAATGTTTTGCAATTGCCTCTTGGTACGTTTTAAGTTAATGTGAGGTGTGAGTTGATTAAAATTAGGCGAAGGGGTGGACTCCAGATATTCCTGAGAGTACTTGGAGTATGTCCAAAACTAAACCTTCATGGCTACCTGCAAGGAATATGTGGGTTGAATGGATTCTTTGGGGCTATTGTTCATAATGCACCCATTAGGGTGTGACAGAGATCGGCACCCCAAGGTCACTTTTCAGAAGTTCCCGCTTCCTTTGGGTATTTTGCCACCGTAATGGTTTGATCTAGGTGTTGGATTTTCACCTGATGGTTTGTCAATTTGGGAGAGTGAATCCTAATTATACTAGTCACTCAAGTGATTTCGATACAGCTTAACTGATCGGACGAACCGAAGCCAATTGCAAGTGCAGAGCATACACACCGGAGTCTTGTCAATTTTAGTGAATTTTAAAATTGGGTGTTCTTGTTAAAAAGAAAACCCTCCAGGAACCTCTTTCGATCCAAGTGGATCTCAATCAGGGAATCAAGGAGGGGTTAATTTTATAATAGCTAAAGAAACAAATGATAGAAAGGAAAACACATATACACAATTCCAATTTTCTAATTAGTCCTACCACGCATCTCTTTCCCCTTTCGGGTCAATCGGGAAGTCGTGGGGTAAGTATTAAGATTACTTTGAAATATCAAATATGGAATATGAAATTGATAATTAATCAAAGTATACTACCCTGCAGATTAGAGCTACGCTAGTTTGAAAAGATATGAGCAAAAAGTAAAAAATTGACACCGACGCAAATCCCCCCAGGGGGGATGGTAAATAGTCTTGAAAGAGCCTATTCGAAAGGACCTTTTCTTTTTATTAGCAGCGATTTACAATATCAGCAAATTAAAATTTCTGCACTTTGATCCTTGTAATTTTGGATCCAAAGGCTTACAACAAGCTTGTAACCAGCTAGAATTAAACAAGGTGGTGGGGGAAGCTTTCAGGAAACTCCAATTCACCCAAGAGTTGGAATTTTGGCATAGTATCCTTCTCTTTTTTGCTGGACCTGCTAAAAAACATCAATAAATAAAAATAAAATTTTCCCAAACACACTTTGAAAGTGTTTTGGGTTACTACACTAATTACCAAAAAAAAACTTAAGTAAAAAATTGTTAAAAGGGGCTAATCTAGTTTTGCAAAAGGAACCAAGGAAAGAAAGTTTTCCTTGGAATATTGGCTTTCTGTTTGGGCAGCCAATGAGATATGCACTTTTCTTGCAGAATTTAAATCTTTAAAGAACGAAAAAATAAACTACCTTATGAGCAAGTTTTAGATCTATGATTTAGCTACTTGCAAAAAAGGCAATTCCTACACCTAGATCTATCTTTATGAAATGATATTCTTTATGAAATTACAGATCTAAGAAGCAATACTCTTATGAAATAGATCTAACAATATATATTCAATTCTTATAACTAGATCTGATCATAAGAGGGAGAGATAGGTAACCGGAAGATTGATTTTTTTAAAGAAATGAGAAGAAGAGGAGAGAAGGTCGGCTCGTTGCTTGAATGGAGCAAGCTGGAAGGAGGCCCTTTTGTGGACCACTGAGGGACAGATTCTTGAGCTTATTGGATAAGGAATGGTTTCAATCTCGATCCACACCTTCATCCAATCAGGAACCTGCAACTAGATAACACAAGCCTGCACAACACCTTGTGAGATCTGGATATAGATGTATAAAGCAACAAAAATGAAAGATCATGCAAAAATAATCTTATTTAAGCATATAACTAAAATTCTTGAGCATACATTATATGGATAAACAATATCAAGCAATCTAACTTGCCTATTTTACACCCTTACTTGATTCAACCGAATCCTTGAAGCCAGAACACGAAAGCAGCACAGAATTTGGAAAGAAATTGCAGTTACCACATTAGCAGCATAACACTAAGAATCCACAAAAACACATGCACTACACAGTATAGCCTCCAAAGCTTATTTATCACAAATGATGATCAATACACAATTACAATAGCAAGCCCTTCAATCCAACTCTAACTAGCTTGGAAGAGGGAGCTTCAGCCTGGATATATACAAAAACAAGACATCCAGCCCAAGGGGGGCACAATTCCTCAAGGAATCAGATCAAATCAGCTGATTGAGAGTCAATCAATGTAGATCTGAAGATGAACTGAGCCTACTTGTCAATCGGGGGCTTGATTGAGCTGACAAATCAACCCATAAACCAACACATCATTCCACAGAGCATCTAGGAGAGTCCACACGTGTGGAGGAGAGAGAGAGGGCATAATTCCCCATGAAGACAACTGAAGATCAACTTTAGATCTGATTTGATCATCTCCTTCAGTCAACGATTTGTCATATCCAGTCAATCTGCTTCATATCTAACTGATTTCAATCAAATCGGCTGAGAATCCACTTATTTATGATTTTGGATTTGCTCCATTATTCATCAATTTATTAATTAAAATAATCAATAATTGATTTTTGGGGCTTTCTGACCTGAGTGATGGAAAATCACTCAAAACTAGGAAATAGTGGGTCCAAGGGTTTACATGGTGCTCTTAGCTTGAAAATGAACACCTACATGACTGAAACTTATTATTTGGCCCACTTTTATTACAAAATCAATTTTTCCAATTAAACTATTTAAAAATAGCCTAAGTTTTGGAAAAATTTAAATTTTTAATAAAAAACACTGAAAAAACTAAAAAATTGAAAAATTGAAAAAACCTAGGGGGACTTAGACATGTTCATATGACTCGACCATGATGTTTAGCATGCTTATACATTGACACATAGACTCTAATAACCTCAATAGGCCTAAATTCCAAGCCGACCACCCCAACTTTGGAGGTATGGAGTGAAAAACTCAAAAATTATCAATTGTTTATTCAACAACCAATAATAACCAAGGGAAAAAACACCCTGGGCTGATTGGATTGACAAATAAAGTCTAAGACCGAGTCTTTTATAGACACTATCATGCTAGAACATTTATTACAATTCCCCCATGGGGTATGAACATGTGATATAGTACAACAAGCACTTCCCAGAAGTACTTCCAAAGGTCCTCTGAAGTCCGAACAATTTATCCTTGTCTGGTTCACAAGGCTCACTTGATAAAAACCACTAAGTACAACTTAAGTGGTAACATTCTGGCTCCAACTATGGGATGTGTGCTCGATCTAGTCTTTAAGGCAAGGAGAGGATATGAGAACATCAAAATCTTTGGTTCATATACCTTGTAAAAACATCTCAACTTGACAAGAAAAACCTTAGTAGCACAAGTTGTATAAAAAAACGAATGAACCATTAAGCTGATTTATTTAAACAAAATAAATGTAACTAACTAAAAGAAGCAAATTTTTATTATAGCTAAAAATAGAAATGTAGAAATTAAATGCTCTCTTTCAAGGAGCTTATTTTCCTACTCTAAGCATGATATAAAAAGGATTAAGTGTAATCAGAAATCCAATGTAACCACCTAAGCATTTTATTAACATAAAAAAAAAATTCCTTGTCTTTGGTTACCAGCCAAAGTAAGGATACCTTATTCAGAAATTTCAAACCTGCGTGATGATTCAGAATGGGCGGGACGGATGGGAGATCATAGGCATGAATAATGTCATAAAAATTCTTCCCCAACTTGTATGTGCTCATGCAGGTTGCTTCTATCCATGACTGGATAGGACTGATATACCAATCAAAATGATGAGGCAGACTGACTACATCATCATACTGATCACTGGGGCTTATCAAATGATAACTTGTTGCACAAGCCCCAAGTAGCTCCAAATCATAAGAAACCTCTATGTGTGAAAAATATGGTTGAGACTGATATTCCACTGACTGCATCACATCTGACTTTTCACAATATTGTTTCTCAATGTCTTCATTACTAATACCCTTGTGTTGCTCTGCATGATATGAATCTGAATGATCACATGAAAATTATGAATGCTCCTCTTTCATACTAAAGTTTTCCCAAACATCCAGATCCATGCTCCCTTCTATTGACGTATCGTAGATTGGACTTCCACAAATTTTTGAATAGACACTCCCCTTGTTGGACATATCCTGGATGGGATTCTCCATAAGATTTTCACAATTTAGATTATCTATGAAATTCCAATAGTCATCACTCCCATCCATGTCATATGAGGGGGGCTCTTCATCCATGGAATCATGCTCTTGCCTATCCATGTATTCCTTGTATTCATAACAATCTTCTTCAGATAAAATGTTACAAGGAAATCAACTTTCCAAACCTTCATCAACATGAGGAGAACAAGGTCTAGTGTCACCACACATTGTACTGATATTATCATAGGTTTCTTTATAGGCTTATGTTATGATATCATGAAAAGGATCTTCAATCAAGGAAACCTTTTGAACATATTCAATGGGATCACTTGGTATGTGTTGCTCAGTGGATTTCTCTAGAGGGATTTCTGGAAAGATATCAGCATTGCAACACACTTGAGAATACACTGAATCTTCAATGTCTTCAGGTATGGTGACATGAGGAGAGTCTTCAACAATGTGTTCCATCATGGGCTCCTCTGGAACCTCTTCAATAGGATCATCTTGGATTTTTCCTTCCTCAGAATCGTGTTGTGTATTGGGAGATACCTCATATTCTTTCAAAATATGCTTAATTGCTTCCTTTCTTAAATAACTACTAGGATGCTTTTTGATGGGAGTATCATGAACCTCCTCTTCACTTAAATGTTCTAGAAGTGATTCCAAGTCTTCAATACTTTGTATCATGGAAAAAGGTCCATCATATATTTATGTGTGATACTCTTTCCCAGATAGGTAGAAGGTGCAGATCTTTTCAAGGAACTTTTTCAAACCATTCATACTACCCCTACCATCATGCCACTGCTCTAAAAACATCCAAAGGAAGCTTGGAAAAGAAGTTATACATTTATTAGGAAGGCCCTGATAGAACCAACAACAGGCCTCACCCTGAAAAGTACCAGCAAACATTTCCATCATATTGTCTTCATGAAGAATATTGGAGTCAGCAATCAACTGAAGGAAAGATTTGACATGCCAGATGGCCGAGTCACCATAATATCCATGAAATGTTGTAAGCCAGTTATATGCATCCCCCAAACCATCACAATAGTTAGGAAAACCCGAGATGTTTGAGAAATCAATAGGCTGAAACATTAAGGTTAACTCAGCACCATATTTCTCCTTTAATTCATTGAAAATAGTATCCATTTGATATAACGATTTAACCTTGTACTGAAAAGGTGGATCTATCAAGTGATGAGCTTTAAAGGTTTTAACATGTCGCATGGGCTCATCTACACACAACAAAGCTTCACAAGTTTATGAGATAATAGGGTTTTATCCCTTCAATAGAGTCGCCATGTGAAAAAGAAAAATAAGCATTTATAAATCTTTTCACAAAAATTATTTTTTTCTTTTCTTTGTAAAAATAAAAACTGGAAAAAGTCAGTGGAGTCGCCAGATGAAAATTAAATATCTACTCTAAGAATTCATCAAACAAAGCAAAAACAAAAAGGAAGAAAACAAAATTCATACCTGGGAATAAAAATATTTATCCCCAGCAATGGCACCAAAAAATGTTGCCGTCTTTCACACACCTGGGTCACGTGGCAAAAATCTTCAAGCCACTCAGTGTGTCCTTGGGGGCAAGTCTCGAGTCAAGGATGTCACCTTGTTCTTGACTCCTCTGTTTAGGCTCAACTCCTAACGAAGCCAAGGGCGGTAGACCCTATTAAGTTACTAAGGGTAAATTACTTAGTACGGTGATGTCAAACTGAATGAGTTACTTAGGAGTTTGAAATTTAACCATAAACAATCAAAGATGACAAGATACAAAAAATGAGCGCACGAAAGCACAATGCTGAGACACAATATAAATATAAAGCAAGAAAATAACCAGTGCCTTAAAAATGGAGTCAAAAAAGAAATCAATGTACTTGCATGTTCTTGGAGTGAATGTTTTGTAATTGCCTCTTGGTACATTTTAAGTTAATGTGAGGTGTGAGTTGATTAAAATTAGGCGAAGGGGTGGACTCCAGATATACCCGAGAGTACTTGGAGTATGTCCAAAACTAAACCTTCACAGCTACCCGCAAGGAATATGTGGGCTGATTGGAGTCTCTGGGGCTATTTTTCATAATGCACCCATTAGGGTGTGATAGAGATTGGTGCCCCGAGGTCACTTTTCAGAAGTTCTCGCTTCCTTTGGGTATTTTGCCACCGTAATGGTTTGATCTAGGCGTTGGATTTTCACCTTATGGTTTGTCAATTTGGGAGAGTGAATCCTAATTATACTATTCACTCAAGTGCTTTTGATACATCTTGACTGATTGGACGAACCGCAGCCAAGTGCAGAGCATACACACCGGAGTCTTGTCAATTTTAGTGAATTTTAAAATTGGGTGTTCTTGTTAAAAAATAAAACCCTCCAAGAACCTCTTTCGATCCAAGTGGATCTCAATAGGGGAATCAAGGAGGGGTTAATTTTATAATAGCTGAAGAAAAAAATGATAGAAAGGAAAACACAGATACACAATTCTGGTTTTCTAATTAGTCCTACCACGCATCTCTTTCCCCTTTCGGGTAAATCGAGAAGTCGTGGGGTAAGTATTCAGATTACTTTGAAATATCAAATATGGAATATGAAATTGATAATGAATCAAAGTATACTACCTTGCACATTATAGCTACGCTAGTTTGAAAAGATATGAGAAAAAAGTAAAAAATTGACACCGACGCAAATCTCCCTAGGGGGGATGGTGAATAGGCTCAAAAGAGCTTATTCAAAAGGAAATTTTATTTTTATTAGCAGCAATTTACAATATCAGAAAATTAAAATTGCTGCACTTTGGTCCTTGTTATCTGGGATCCAAAGGCTTATAGCAAGCTTGTAACCAGCTAGAATTAAACAAGGTGGTGGGGGAAGCTTCCAGGAAGCTCCGATTCGTCCAAGAGTTGGAATTTTGGTAGAGTCTCCTTCTCTTTTTTGTTGGAACTGCTAAAAAACAGGGAGCAATCAAAATCAAATGTGCCCAAACACACTTTGAAAGTGTTTTGGGTTACTACACTAATTACCAAAAAAAAACTTAAGTAAAAAATTGTTAAAAGGGGCTAATCTAGTTTTGCAAAAGGAACCAAGGAAAGCAAGCTTTCCTTGGGATATTGGCTTGCTATTTGGGCAGCCAATGAGATATGCAATTTTCTTGCAGAATTTAAATCTTTAAAGAACGAAAAAATAAACTACCTTATGAGCAAGTTTTAGATCTATGATTTAGCTACTTGCAAAAAAGGCAATTCCTACACCTAGCTCTATCTTTATGAAATGATATTCTTGATGAAATTACAGATCTAAGAAGAAAGACTCTTATGAAATAGATCTAACAATATATATTCAATTCTTAGAACTAGATATGATCATAAGAGGGAGAGACAGGTAACCGGAAGATTGATTTTTTTTAAGAAATGAGAAGAAGAGGAGAGAAGGTAGGCTCGTTGCTTGAATGGAGCAAGCTGAAAGGAGGCCCTTTTTTGGAGTGCTGAGGGACAAATTCTTGAGCTTATTGGATAATAAATGGCATAAATCTTTATCCACACCTTCATCTAATCAAGAACCTACAACTAGATAACACAAGCCTGCACAACACCTCGTGAGATCTGGATATAGATGTATAAAGCAACAAAATTGAAAGATCATGCAAAAATAATCTTATTTAAGCATATAATTGAAATTATTGAGCATACATTATATGGATAAACAAGATCAACAAATATAACTTGCCTATTTTACACCCTTACTTGATTCAACCGAATCCTTGAAGCCAGAACACGAAAGCAGCACAGAATTTGGAAAGAAATTGTAGTTACCACATTAGCAGCATAACACTGAGAACCCACACAAACACATGCACTACACAGTATAGCCTCCAAAGCTTCTTTATTCACAAATGATGATCAATACACAATTACAATATCAAGCCCTTCAATCCAGCTCTAACTAGCTTGGAAGAGGGAGCTTCAGCCTGGATATATACAAAAATAGGACATCCAGCCCAGGGGGGGCACAATTCCTCAAGGAATCAGATCAAATCAGTTAATGGAGAGTCAATCAATGCAGATCTGAAGTTGAACTGAGCCTACTTGTCAACCAGGGGCTTGATTGAGCTGACACATCAACCCATAAACTGACACATCAGTCCACAGAGAATCCAAGAGAGTCCACACATGTGGAGGAGAGAGAGAGGGTGCAATTCCCCATGAAGACAGCTGAAGATCAACTCTAT